>JAKZGU010000136.1:0-102757 GCA_022837005.1 Calonectria pteridis
TTCTTTTTACTTATTATTAGAAGGATTTTACTTATATATAATTAGACTTATTATATAACCTTTATAGTAGATATCTCCTAGGATCTATAATATTAGCTATATTATTAAAATTAATATTAAATACTAAATAAAGTAAGTAATAGCTATTCTAAAGGAAAGGCCTTAATCTAAAGATTAAAGAGATATTTATTTTTTTAATAAAGATTATTTTAAGTATAAAAATAAATATAGAGCCTAAATTACCTATAAACCTAATTAAAAATATAAATCTTTTAATCTTTAAAAGTAAAAGTAATTAGCTCTAAAAAATAAAAAATGCCTTTATTATTAAATAGTAATTAGATTTAATTTTAAGAGCCTATTAATCTAGTATAAGGTCCCTTTTAATAGTAATAGTAAGATAATTTAATTTATTTATATTAAGAAAATATTAAAAGTATATATTAAGAAGTAGCTAGATAAAGGCTATAGCTTTATATTAGAGAAAGATAATAATAGTAATTATAGCCTTAGTTAATATAATCCTATATAGGCCTAAAAGGAAAAGTATAGTCTATATAGCTTCTTTAATTGCCCTACAAGCCTAGACTTATTACCTATTAAAAATACTTAGTAGGTTCTAAAGGAATATATATAGTAATATCCTTATTAGGATATTAAGACCTTAAAGGAGCTAGCTAAAGAGGATTAGAAGGAGCTATTAATAGAATTAATTAATTACTAGGTTAATTTTATGCTAAAGAGGCTGTGTGATATTAAGAAATTAAAAGGAAAAATAATCAGCTATTAGATTTCACTTTTGCTATCTAAATTTACTTGTAAATTAGCTATGTTTTCGGATGTGTGTTGGGGTAGGCGGTCGGTCGGGCGTTTTGGTGTCTCATGTTTTCTGTCACCCGCTTGTCAGCATGGACCTGGTGGATGAAGAGAAAAACGAGCCGAAAATTCAGCAAATAATCACAAGAGCAGTCTGTTGAGTTGAAGATCGGCGTCAACATCTCGTAAAACTACATCAGCCCGATTATGATAGGTACGCAATGAAGGCGATTGCTTCATCACATTACTTGGCTTAATGTGGGCCATGACAAGTCTAACAGGCAAAATTCACCTGCTCAACTTATCAGGTGACCCAAGCTAACGGGTGTCGAAATTACACATTTAAAACATGACCCCTTCTGCTTCAAATTGAGCATTAGGCGTCTCATCCGAGGCCGTTCCAAGCTAAGGAGTTAGAAGGGACCCCATCAGATCTGGCAAGACTACCCTAGACCATTCTTTGACAGTCCAGGCCACATCTGCTGACCTCGACGCGATAAATTTGTCAAGATACTTATGCAGGGTATGTACATATGTAGTATCACGATACAAGTTAGGATATTTAAGGTCACGGATTTAGGTCTTTATCGTGTCATTGCGGATGAGACCTCTCAACCAGGTTACCAATCGACATCCTCACTCTACTTCCCACATGAATATGAGGATCACCGCTTGCAAAGATCTTGCCTGTGTTCGTCTGCATTCTTGTGGATGAGTAGGGTACTTTTATCTTAATTATATGACAATCGAAGGCATTGCCTAGCAGTTATATGCGAATGTTAAATTGGGAATACCTACATCCTAGTGGGTTTTGGCAGGGCCAGCCAGACCTAAAGGTCGAGGTTTCTCTACCACGGGAACAAAGAACACGATTGCCCTGAGTAACGATATTGACATAGACACATAATAATTTACTTCCTTGTTTCGATGATATAAAATATCCGCTCGCGAAATCGACGTCGAGATTGAATACAACCCACCTCACGAGCCGAGAAGCAACCAAAACCATTCCAAGCGGCAATATTACCCGACTAGCCGTTTGACCAAAATCAGTCATGGCTATGGAAAGTGTATGAGTCATTTGGGACTAAACCGAGGCACTAGTACGGCGTATTATCAGCAGAATGCTTTCCGAATAGGCGTTGAAACGCCAGAGATAGCGGCTCGCACTGACCCTCCAAGTTGGACTGGTGTGTAGCGCAGATCAACCAATTTGTAAAAGGGTGTATAATGAGGTGTTTGCAGGAAAATGATCCATTACCTCTATCCGCAATAGTCTGCTTCAATCTCATTTATTTGATGAGGGGAAAATGGGAGTTTGATCAATTGGAATATTTTCCCTAATTGAATGAGTTTACATTCCGGTCTTTTTTTCTCATCTGATAGTTCAAAAGAGTTTGGGTGCTTGGATTATTATAGCATAGGCAGGCTGAAAGTCTATATATCGGAAGTCCTTCCCGCTGTCCTCATCCAGCCTGTAAAAGCTGTATCGAAGCGTGCGGAATATTCTATCTCCTCGACAACCCAAATGCCTCTGCTCGAACAGCGCTATGCCTAAATACCTTCAGCACTGGGCTGTACAGGGAGCAGATAAAAGGGAACTAAATATGCGTTGTGCCGTACGAGTTCGAATTTGGAAATCTAGACAAAAAGAGACTTTATAATAAGAGTTTCAAACACTTGCGAAAACTTATGAAGGTCCATAAAAGGGCCTGCCCTTGCTAGCTTGGTCTGATGGGCTACTGGATTGGTTCAGATTGGCGAGGTTATTAGATTTCACAAGCTATGGAAGAATAGATTTGGGAAATATAATAAGACTTAGCTCATACGTCAATGTGAAGTTGAAGACGAGTGTGTCTTCTACCCAAGGGGGGTCATTTCAAATTCCGTGAGAACGGTCTCCTCTTGAGCTACTCCTAAACTAACGGTTTTAATTTACTGTCAGACAATGTTTGCATCACTTTGATTTGACCATCACTGCGACTTAATTTCGACTCCAACAAGCAGTGCAAAGCAATAACCAATTTGATATCATTGTCCGTCTTGACGATTCATAATGTGTACACCATATTTCCCAAATCTCAAGTGAATCTTCATCCACTCAGTGTTTTCGCAAAGCCCACAGCACGACTTGCACGGGTTTTTGGATAAAGGCCACGAGACTTATGATTTAGCTACGCCTCGACGGTATCGGTACCTTCCCTCTCGGTTCAAATCCAAGTTTGATTCGCGTTTCTTCCCACAAGTTCTGGGGAATTCCAGGGTTCTCACCCATCTGGCCCCTGGCTAAGTCATCGAGGGCATTGGAAATATGTAAAAGAAACATTTGGTGTCGGCCTTGAAGGTTAAGGTATTCGTACTCTTCTGTCTTTAATATTGGGGAGTCAAAAATGTGACACTCATCTCGCCGTGTGTTGCTCAAACTAAGCAAAGTGTGAGAGCATCGAGGACCTCAGGGGCGACGCCTGGTTCATCATCCAAGTTTTGCTGCGATTTTTGAATCCAAGGCCTGCGTTGGGATCTAGGGGTAACTAGGTTGCGATCGGAAGCAAGTTCTTGATCGCCAAGCCCCCTTTCTCGGGGAACCTCCGAATCTTTTGTGCTGCGAGATTTAGAGCGATCCAAACGAGGCTTCTTCGAGCGTTTGGAAGCTTTCTTCCGCTTTTGTCGTTTTGGTGATTCATGAATCACACCCCCTTCTGAATGAACTTGTTGGGTTTTGGATGCCATTTCCATCGGTTCGTTTGGGGCCCCATTTGAAGCCCTGAGCCGTTCTTCCACACTCATGTTTTCCCAATCTTTCTGTGAACTCTCCTCGGCCCATGGGCGGTCATCATAACCGCCTGCCCGCCGTGCCTTTGAGCCAACCAGAGGGCTATTATATTTGTGGGGTGCTATTATCTTCCTTGAAAGCCGTTTCAATTGATAAAACTCGTAATCTTCTACGTCTATTTCAGGCTCTAGGCCGGATCTAGCTCTCTCCAGGACAGCCTTTTCTCGAAGCTCTTGGGCTTGCTCTTTTCGGCATTCTTTGCTCTTGGCCTGTTGCTTCAATTCTGGCGGCATGATGGCATGATCACAGTGTCCCCTGAACAGGAGCTCTTCCTCACCAATGGGTACTATGATGATGCCATATTTGAGATCTGGTAACGGTGGGCCACCAAGTGATACGACGTAACTGGAGGATGCCAAGTAGGTGCCTAACTCGCTGAATCCATCAACGCGATGAGGGGGAAGTGAGGTGGGAATCGATGAATCTGTTTCTGTAGGTTTATCTTTATTACCCAGGTTATTATCTGCATCGATATCCAGGTCGTTTCCCGGCCCATCTGCAAAAGCATTCATGTCAAATGTGCCAAAGAGAGTCCGGGTTTCTGGCCGGAACTTTGCATGATCAAGCATCTCTTCTTGAAGCAGACGACGCTCAGTGCTAAGCCTCATGCTAGAGCCAGTTCCGAGCCCCATGGGCGCCGGATTATGTGACTCATAATGCAATGGCACCTGTTCGATATCTCCCGATAGAGGATCACGATGGCGGCTGGGCTTTGCGCTGGACTTGGACTCTGGATCGGGCTTCTCTTTACTCTTGGGCTGAGCGTCCGCCTTTTTGTTTTGTTTGGCCTTGGCCTTTCCACTGGAATTTGCACCGACCACAGAATCTTCATCTAGATCGGCGCAATCTGAACCGGAGCCAGATTCAGGTGGTCTGGTGTCAACAATCCTTGCTGTGGGGGGCGAAGTTGTCAAAAATAGCTATGGAAGTGGATGTCAGAACGGGCTAAATGGAATCACCGTCCATGGGAGTACACACCCCCGGTTCTTCAACCTTTCTCTCAGCTACTTGTTCATATGCCTCACGTCTTTTTCGAGAACGCTCGGATGGGGACTCATTGGGAAAATCACCAAAAATCTCTTTACACTTGGCCATCAATATTGGAATCTCCTCGCGACTCCTCTTAGTGTAACTGCCCTCACTGATGGTGGGAGCGCATTGTGACATGTCCTCGACGGATTCTCCACGATCGCGCATCTCTTGGAGACGAAGTTCAAAGAGAGCATGTCGAGTCAACGCTGCTCCCCCCGGGTTGGTGTAGGGTGCATTTTTGGTGCTCATGACGAAGATTGATGATGGCAAAGTGGCGAAAGGTGAATATTGGCTCGGTTGAGCGAAGAGAAATGGCTGGAAATGTTGGTGAATGATGGCTCGGCCAAATTATGGCTGATGGCGAGGTGTTGTGGCAGATATTAGCCCAGTGATAAGATGAAAGGCCCCGCTTCTTTGTCTTAATTGGGCCTTTTTGCTAACTTAGCCGCCTAGCAATTCGTCTGAGCGCCGATCTACCAACAGCATTTATCCATTGTGTCATGCCTACGTAGCGCAACTCAACATCACCAACAACCAACAAACAGACCAAAAATACCCCACGGACCCGATTGCCACAGCCACAGGGAGCACTCGTCTTGCCGCCCAGTCTCTTCGGACCCACACGCATTCTTAACCAACAACACCAAAAAAAAGTCGCTGCTTGGACCAGCACCCACAATCTCCAGTTGCATTACGGAATTGAGTAGGATAAATTTAACAGAAAGCTTTCGCCGCCAGTTTGTAGATTGTTGGCCCGAATCCATATCACACTCGGCGCTAAAGATGTGATTGTTTCATATGTTCAGTTGGTTCACTCTCATCATGGGTTTGGCCTGGGTTCGCTGATACTGCCTCTGACTACTAAAGGGCGCCATGGACTCTGTCTGGTATTTTATTCCCAGACAAAAATGATCCTTCATTTTAGCAAAGCATTACTCAGTTTAGTTACTCTCTATCATCTCTACCCTTCGTCGTCTCCTCGGACTTCAGCCATGTCTGCTATGAACAACAACTACTTCTTCGCTTTGGTACCGCTTACAGAGCCCGCAAGCGCCATTGTTAAAAAGAATCCGAGGTATCATCAGATCGTGAAGACCGTCACGTCTTTGGCCTTTCCGCTTGATCAAAAATCTAAGCTGCTGGAGATTTTTCTCTCACTTGGCCGCCAGCTCACCATGAACGATATATGGCTTGATGATATTCGATGTGGAACGTTTGTACCCTTATCTGAATTCCCTTTCTAGTACATACCTCTGAAATATTTTCACAGAATTCATTGCCAGTTTTCTCTTACCGAATTTGGTGACCTTATGCTTGAATGCACCTGTCCGGCTCATAATACAAGCATAATGTGGATGGACAAGAGCGGCAACCCGATTTCCAAATACTCTCTGAAAGGCGAACCACGACAGACAATCATCCCTCAAGCCAATCCTGAGTAGGTCATGATATTAAGTATTGGAAAAAGCATTTCCTTCAGGCTAATTTGGGGCATCCACGATGACATCGCCGAGTCAAGGGCAAATGTTGCATCCGTAGTGCGCAAATCCCGCGGAGAATCCCGTCACTGGATGAGTGCTTCTAAGTGGAGACCGGAATTGGATCCGGAATTGGACGGGACGGAATACGAGTATAATTCCAAGCACACGCCTGATGTTCCCAGAGAATTTGATAAGCCGATTAAACAAATTCATATCTACAAAGTTCTTGGCACTGGAAGTTTTGGAAAAGTCTCCGAAGCGGTTGATCTGCGAACAGGAAGGCTGTACGCGGTGAAGGAGAGTAAGCTCGCTAATCCGAATGTAAAGGCAGAGCACTGGAAGACAGATCTCAAACTCGAGGTGGAAAATTAGCGAAACTCAATCATGTGTGTGGAAAACTGTGGGCCTTTCCTCTTCTTTCAGCTAATTACTGACTACATCTTCCAGCCACACATAATCCCTCTTCTTCACCATCATGGGTGGTCCCCGGGCAGTGAAGTACAGATTTTTCTACCTCTCTGCGATGGAAGCGTCCTTAACCTCATCCCGGACCACTGCTGCATGGAAGGCCCAAAGCGCGTTGAGTGGGCACCGGATTTCATTTACCAGGTGTTATCCGGCTTGGAGTTTCTCCATTCAAACAGAATTGTTCATCCGGATCTCAAGCCCGACAACGTCCTCTACGAAGGACCCTACAATGATGAGAGATACCACTTTTATATTTCGGATTTTGGCGTGTCCAGGTCCATCTTTTCCGCGAATGGTGCTGCCGGTACCAGGTTCTACATGGCACCCGAAACAACGCGTTTCAGTCGTTCGAGTGTCGAATCCGATCTTTACTCTTTTGGCGTCATGATGCTTGAGGTTTTGGGTCTAGTCTGTTATGATGAGAAAAGCTGGAAGACCGAGAAACGGCAAGATAAGCTTAAAGCTCTTGGTGCCAGAGATTACAGGGAGTATGAAGATGACTCAGATGAGAACGCAGTTATCCCGGACATTCAGCTGTAGCATTCCAGGGTCAAGTCTCTCATTCGTTATAAGATTCTTGTCAATACTACTCTTCAGAGAGTTCTGAGCGAGGATCCTATGTATCGGCCGACAGCGGCACAGGCATTGAAGGGACTGTCTTCCAGCCTCAACGTTGTTGTTAACCCCTCACCTGGTCTTGTTGGATTGAGGCAGCGGCCTGTTGTAAGGGCTAACCCGGAGCCTGTTGCGAACCCGATTAGGCGGCATGTGGGGCAAGCACATTTGGATCCACGTGTACGTCAACCGGCAAGATTAAGGCCACTTGTTGAGTATGATGATGAAGATGTGGTCAAATAGAGGATGCAACGTGTTGGGGGAGAATACAGGGATATACCTAATACCCCTCGGTTCATTGTTCATGCTCCTCAGCCGGATAACGGCCACGCGCAATACGATCAACCGGGCTTTGAACCACGACCTGTCCAGCACGCGTATAGAGAAAGTCCTGAGAGGATGAAAGAAAGAAAACAGATGGAGCGGCTCAGAGGGAGGATGGGAGGGGCTGAGGAACTACCTATTCGACGTAGATAGGCGGGTGCATATCTTTTTTCCCTGTCTTGTAGCTTCGATGGAATTTGATTAGTTCTGCAATTCTTTCATTAAAAAATTCTGGTAAAGCATTCCTTCTTTTATATTGATACCCTTGTAGAAAAACGAGGCGTGATTGATGCCTGGGATTTTTTTTAGCGCACTACTTTTCGTTACCGTTTCTGCCTGTCAGCACTAGCACTAGCCACCCTGATAACGAGCGATGCACAATGCCTCGCAATCAGCCTCATGTCTAAGCCTCACCCAATTACCTCGCATATTTTTGTCCGCATTCGCCCAATCGCAAAAATTCCGCCTTTTCGTCGCGTTCTCGTTTTTTTTTCTGTACTCGTGCATTCAAGTCATGTCTTTTTACCAGTACCATCCCCTAGACTTGGACACCGATGCCATTCGCCTTGTCCGCCTTCGAAAGGGGTATTCTGCTGAGAAAATCCGATGTGAGGTTTTCGATGCATTTCTCTATCAACGTGACGGCGTCCCATATGAGGCGCTGTCGTACACGTGGGGAGATGCGACAAACCCCGTGGAGATCGACATGGGCGGGGACGCCACTATTCCCGTAACGGGCAATCTGTACATGGCCCTGTACTGTCTCAGGCGCTCCGATCGGGACAGGATTCTGTGGGTTGATGCTATTTGCATTGACCAGCACAACGACAAAGAGAAGGGCCACCAAGTAAGACGCATGCGACAAATCTATGCAAATGCGGAAAGAGTTTTGATCTGGTTGGGCCGAAGTACCGACGAGACTGATCTCCTGATGGACATGATGGAGAAGCTTGACAAACGAGCGGTTAGAAATGTTTCCTCCTCCAGCAAGTCGCTAGACGGTTGGATGGCGGCCCCTTGGCTAGAGTTATTGGAGGAATACGGAGGCACAACGACCGACTTTTACCAACGGCGATTCGATGCGCTATCCGACCTACTTCAACGTTCTTGGTTCAAACGAGTGTGGGTTCTGCAAGAAGCCGCCAACGCGAAAAGGGCCGACGTTGTGGTTGGCTGGCGATCGATTCCCTCGCGAACGTTTGTCATGATGCCGTCTTTGATGCAGGTGCCCTGTGAGAAGCACGCGCAAGCTGTCTTGGATATCATGCCAGGGCCTCTGAGGCAACGCTCGTGGTGGAACTCAGATCGTAGTCTCTATACATTGATTGGCGCCTTTAGTGACAGCGAGGCAACGGATCCTCGCGATAAAATCTACGCTCTGCTTGGGCTGTCATCAGATGCTTACGATGGCGAAGTGCTCAGTCCGGATTACAGTCTCGGAGTCTCGGGCGTGATCCGGGATACTATTTCCTTTCTCCTCTTTGGTAGGATATTGGACCCTTCCATCTACAAGGTTCCCTCCTGGACACTGGATGTTCTTGTCCGGAATCTTAAACACTTCCCTCGACTACATTTCGAGACGTCATTACAGAGGAGGTTTTACCCTGTTGTGCTTGAAATGATCAATGGAGAAGCCATTAAGGTGGATGAGAAAACTATGCAAGCTATCAAGGAACAGACTCTCTTGGACTTGGCGCAATCAGGTCTGCATCCAAATATCATGCAAGCCATTCTTGACAATGGCGTGAATCCCAATGCGGCGGGATCGGGAGAAACTGCACTGAATATTGCAGCAAAATGTGGCCGGAATGAGATGGTCCAGATTCTCTTGCAGCACAAAGATATTGATTTGAATCATCGAGATTCGGAATGGCGCACACCTCTTTGCGCGGCTGCGGAATTAGGTCATTACAAGACTGTCAAATCCATCTTGTCGCACAAGGATGCCGGCGTCAATGTACCCAGCGGGAGGATAATAAGCACCCCGCTGTGGCGAGCGGCAGAAAAAGGTAATTTGAGAATGGTCCAGCTTCTTCTTGATCATGGTGCAAACGCAGACACCTGGAGTACTTCAGAGAGTCGATCTGCACTGTCGATGGCGATAAAAGATGGGAATCTTGCCATGGTCAAGCTCCTCCTTCATCACCAGGCGAAAGATAAAATGAGAGCAGAGAACTGTTCAACCGAGGCTTCATTCTCCGAGGCAGGTGCTGCGGCCGACGAGACGCTTCTTAGAGACAGTGGCGTACTGGAGATCAAGAATCCTTATGGGGGCCAAGCACCTCTGGTGATGGCAGCCGGGTGCGGACACGTTGCCATGGCTCAGTATCTCCTCGATCAAGGCGCCAATATCGAATCTACGGATTCATCTGGCAGAACAGCACTGAGCACTGCAGCCGCAACAGGCTCTTTGGATGTACTCCGCCTTCTCCTCGATCAAGGCGCCACTATTGAGTCTACAGATTCATCTGGTAAAACAGCGCTGAGCAGTGCGGCTGAAACGGGCTCCGTGGATGCTCCGTCTTCTCCTCAGTCACTCTGCCAACATAAATCATCGAGATAACATAGGACGAACTCTCCTGGCCCTGGCTGCGATAAACAAACACGTAATAATGGTGGAGTTTCTCGTCGACTCCGGAGCCGACGTGAACTGTCAAGATAAACTTGGCCGCACACCGTTGTTCTATGCGGCGCAGCTCTGGTGTATTCCGGTGGTCAAGGTTCTTTTGAAGAGGGATTGCGATATCAATACGCCAGATTTTCAAGGGAATACCGCCTTGTCAGTTGCAGAAAATAGCGGCCGCAAGCCAGGGAGGGGTGAAGTCAACATAGTTAAGCTTATGAAGGACAAAGAGTTCCAGGATTATTTAGCAAAGGTGAAGAAGGAGCGTGCAAAGCAAAAGGATTTGGGAGCCATGAAGTAGATCACCTTTATTCCGCAGCTTATTACAATACTACACACATGCTGTGACTCAATTTCCGGTTCCCTTGCACTTGATGATGCGCTGTTACAATGGAAAATACCTTTCCCATGTGCTGGGTAGTCAATAAACAGTCAATAAATGCACCGGGAAATTGCGGAAGGCTTTTTTCCGAGTATAGACGTTCATCCTCACATCATCTAGTTGCGTCTCCTGATATTTTTTGGCTGCGCCGCCGGGGTTTTGGCCCCGAACACTGACCCACTGATCACCCTTTTTCTTCGTCCTGTGGACTGCGATGCAGCTGCACAATTTGTCATGACGTTGTGAGATAGGTTGCACAGCTTGGTGGAAATGCCAACACGGCGCAGAGTGTCCCACTGCGATAGGATTCTGCTCACCTTGAGATGCGCGCGTGGCGCGTCAAAAGAGGCAACCTTAGCCACCTGGGGACTCGGGGTGTCGATCATGTCCGAGCGTTGCAAATTTTCACCGCTCTCCTTCAATTGACCAACTAGCAATTAAGACTACTGCGGTTTTGCTCAGGCGTTTTGGTCTCGCACAAAGGCGACTCTTGAAATTGACCGATTAGATGTCAACTAATGCTACGCAACTTATTACGCATCATCAGGAAACATGCCAAGAACTGTCTTCTTGCGGCAGCCTGAAAATCGTCAGTCGGCATCCAACTGCCGGGTCCCGTAGCCCTGAACAAGCTCCAAAGCGGTTAGCGCAATGCAACGCTTCCGAATACGCCGGGCTTAACCATGCCATCCCAGAGGATATTGCCATCAGTTCCCAACATGGCTGTATACCTAACAGCCCACTTGTGGATTAGGAAATCTGATGTTCGTCTCCAACTCTTTTCGTAGTACGTAGAATAACCTTAAACAATCTGGGCGTGTCCGCTCAACCAGTGAAATGGAGCATGCCCGTCTCCACGGAAAGTTGTAAAGTCCGAATATCCGTTTCACCGCCCAACACGGCAATATGTTATCTTTGTTGTAAAATATCATATCATGGCCATATTAAAAGCTTCTGCGATGATAATTGCTGCAGCTAACGCAATGAGCTCTTAGACGGGGAGTTTGCAAACACATTGGGGAAATGCTGGACTGCGATGATCCCAGCAGCCGGATCGTCCGGAACGTCCACTTTTTAGTCGCTTCCCTTTTGTAGTAAGCGGAATTTTCTTTAGAGAAAATTCCTTATTGCTTCTCTACCCCGGCTGATTTCCTCGTTGAGCAACGGTAGCCCATGCCTCGGCACAAGGGTAGCACTCTCATTAGCTATTAGCCATTACATAAATGCGATTCCGTCCAGGGGAGCAACAGCCCTGTAGTAAAATTTTCGTGCCCCGGGACTGATCTGATGCTTGTGAGCTGACTGCCGTGATCTGAGAGCCGGTGGTCTGACGCTCGTGGCCTGACCGTTACCCGGTTTGGCCCACCACAATCAACCTTATTGCTGTAGTCCGCTTCCGGCTCCGACCGCGTTTTGACTCGCAGATCAACTAGCGGATACAGAATCAGCCTTTGAGGCCCTAGGGCTGGCTGATTTTTCTTTTTTCTTGGGGTTCAATCTTTTTTTTTTGGTCTCCGGGGCCAATGGGCTACGCACATGATAATGTTGACCCCAATCTGTGGCACCACGCCACATGTGAACCGTTGAACTGGGCTTGGCCTAATTACTGCTTCCCCGAGGGAATGATCGACATGAGCCCGCATGGTTGACAAACCCAATTCGGGACACGAGGCAGCTTTGCTTGCTGATGCTACTCATGTTATTTCCTGAAGTTCCGGAAGGAATCACGCCAGGTCAATTTGGAGGTGAAGGCGTTAGACGACCAAAGGACTTGTATAAAATCATCCTCGGAGAACGACGCTTCTCGACTTGTTTCTGAAGCTCATCAGCACAGTACGAGCAAGCTTCTTCTTCCATCTAAGCACCACTAGCAATCAACCAACCATATACAACATGGCTGCTCCCGACTTTGAAGACACCAACGGTCACTCTGCGGCCATCAACAAGATCCGCAACAGTACCACCGTGAGCATGGACGCAGAGCTTTTCGAGCGGTTGTATCTTTCCCCGCCAAACAAGGCTGCGGGACAGCTCGAGAAGACGCTAGGAAACCCAACTCCCTTGTAAGCCTCTTCGATCTGATCTTGGGTTTGGTTGCCTAACTCAATTGAAACACAGGGCTCTCGCCGGATACTTGGCAGCCATGATCCCGCTGGCTTGTGCTCTCATGGGTTGGAGAGGCAGTAGTAGCTTCAGTGCCGCTTCCATGTTGGTCGCCCTGACTTTCTCAATGGCTTCCTTATCTAATAATTCTTCCTTCTAGCCCCGTCTACTTCTTCATGGGAGGTCTGATGATGTTCTTCAGTGGTGTTCAAGAGTGGATTCTTGGACACTCATTCTTCTCCACTGTTTTCGCTAGCTACGGTTGCTTCTTCCTCGCTCTTGGTGGCACACTCACCCCTAGCTTCGGAGCTTTCTCCTTCTACGCCCCCGCGGATGCCACCTCGGCAGCTGAAGGACTTACCACTACAGGCTTCAATGCCGGCATGGGTAAGGCATACCTAGCACAATCCTGCAGACAATAACGCATACTGACTAAACTGTGCCAGGCTTCTGGTTCATTGGTATGGCTGTGCTCACAGTAATCTACTTCATCTGCTCTCTTCGCACCAACGCCGTCTTCGCCCTCTTCTTCCTCCTCCTCATCCCCGCGTTCAGCTTGATGGCCGGAGGATTCTGGCTCCAGGCGGAAAGCTACACTGGAAACGCCAGCGATGCTGCTGATGTCTTTGAGGTAAGCAATGCTCCAACACCGACGCATGTAACCAGTGCTAATAACGCACCTAGGGCGCTGGTGCTATCTTCTTCGTGTCCTGCCTCGGTGGATTCTACCTTCTCCTCGCTGTCCTCATGGAGACTGTTGACTTCCCATTCCGCCTTCCCGTGATCCCCCTGACCAATGTGTTCAAGGGCAAGACCACCAATCAGGAGGTTGTTTAATCTCACCATTTGACTAACTGGGTCTCAATTTATTTCATTCGTCAGCTAATCACCCCACCAGGCAGATCCGTAGGCGCAAGCTTCGGCTGGTAGCCTGCATAACCATTTTGGGGACGATAAATAATGATAGACGTGGATAATTAGATAAATAATACCAAATATGACTATAATATGTTCTTTGACACTCCATTGACTTTCATCAATGCTCACGTGCCAAAGGCGCTCTCATTCTTTATTCTTCAGTCGCATCCGGAATCTCCACTTACAATTCACATTAAAGTGTGCGATGACTTTTATCTAATATGCTTAAGTAAGTAAACATTTAATACGGTATTGAGCGACTTAAAAATACATAGCAATAATGGTGATAGAGGGGTGGAACGTACGTATCCCGACTGGAGTAAATTCCTCGTGTTCCTCTCCTACAAAGCTGTCTGCGTAAAATATGCACCGGAACCCCGTCACGTGAAATTAAAAAGGGCCGCTTCTATTATAGAAATAATTTTTTAGGTGCTTTCGAGCATTTTTTAAACATCTCTCTTGTCCATCGAGTCATCGAGTTCAACTTTAAACCGAGCCTCAGGTGTAGTTTTGGCACCAAACTGTGAGTTAGTCCCGTTCGTCGAGTCAATTAATGTGTGAAAGCGATTAAGTGTATTTCCCAATAGTTATTATTCCGTTTCTATGCCCTAGTACTGAGCGTCATTTGCGGATTCTGTTGTGCACTGGGTTGCCTCGTAAAGGGCCTAACCTACCCTATTCCTTTGAGTGCGGTAGGACTGCACTCGCCGACCCGGTAACATCCGACCAGGTATTAGGGAGATATAATGCAGCTTTGTATCAGTGGAGAAATTATTTGCGCGGACTTCATCACATAATTTAGCTCAAAAATAAGACATTCTAAATTTGGTCATTGTGGTTGGTGCGGTCGTATTGCATTCAAAGGGACGGCCGGAGATAAAAGCACAAACCCGGGATTTTTAGTCCTGCGCTTGCAATCAAGATATCAGACATTGAGAAGCGCTCGCGTGGATGCTACTCGGTATTTCCCCATCTGGGTAATTCCCAGTACTAAGTCATCACGGAGGCATACTGACAGCTGACAAATGGGAGGCTATGAACCGAAGGGAACTTGCGAAAGAATCCCTCGTTTGACTCAAAAAGAAATAGACTGTGAATTTATTTCCGATGCACCACGAAATAAGAAATTTGTCGCAGTTGAGCCAATTATTTCCATTCTCAGAGATAGGGGCGTTAATCCGCTGAAGGATCATGACTCCACATTATGATGCCATTTCGATCATTTGGCTTTGTCATTGTGTCTGTGCGAGGCGTTGTTAAGCTTGTGGGTCCTGCTGGATAAGCTTGACACTTCCGTGGCCCAAGTCCGTGGAGTGCTGGTTTGAGAAGAAGCTATCTTGTATTAGAATGTTATATAAGTATTGAGTCACATGCTTACGAGAATCATCACTCCATACACCCATCATCACACTCTATCCTTGACTAAAGCCCACATTACTCTCCATCTTCTTCGATCTATATTATGTTGCATTCACTACTCCTCGCAGCTGCAGCTCTTCCGGCCCTGGCTATGGCAAACAGTTTTCCAGTAACCACGCTGGATCAACTTTCTCTTGGTGTATGGCTGGAGAATATCGCAATCCGCCCTAATGGGGACATCCTCATCACCGAGATGGCCCCAACGGCAAATATTTACACGATTCAAAACCCCTCGGGAAATCATTCCAAGTTTGAGAAATTTGCGTCTTTCCCATCCGTTCATAGTGTCATTGGCGTTTCCGAGCTTCCCAAGAGATACGAGCATGACTCTGAAACGTACGTCGTTGTCGGCGCCAATACGACAGGTTTAGCGCAGCCAATCACGGGCACCTTTAGCGCCTGGACGATTGAGGTGTCCAGATCACGACGCCACGACAAAGTCCAAACCAAGAAAGTCAGCACCATGAGTTCAGATAGCACGTTTCTCAATGGCATGACGGCTATTCCAGGCGTGTCTGATGCCGTCTTGGTCGCGGACTCGACGCTAGGAATTGTGGGTCATCTGAATATTTCTTCGGGTGCTTTTGATACATCTGCTTTTGTATTCCCTGAGATGCAACCCATTGAAGGCACTTCACTGGCTATTGGGGTCAACGGGATTCGTGTCAACAACGGCTATCTTTATTGGTCCAACTCCTTTGCTATCACCATCTACCGCATCGCCATTACCCATCAAGGTTACCCCTTAGAAGGTGCTCATGTCGAAACTGTGGCCAATCTCTCGAACATCTCCTCTTTCATCGATGACTTCAATTTTGATGCCAATGGAAATATTTACGCAGCCAATGTGTACGACAACACCATCTCATTTCTGGATGTGAACACTTCAAAGGCCCAAATTGTTGCTGGAGCCCTTGATAGTATGGCTATTGCTGGCGGTACGTCTCTGGAATTTGGCCGTGGCAAATACGACAAGGATACATTTTATGTGGCTACTTCCGGGGCAATTGCAAGCCCAGTGAGAGGAAATCGAACCGAAGGTGCCAAGGTCGTATCAGTTGACACTGGTGTGCATTTCCACTAGACTTTCTTATTAATTTCATTTTCCTGTAACGGAATACACCCGAGGAGGATGTGCACTCTATTTATTGCACTTTAGGGTGTGAATATAGGTTGATGTGGTTTAGTGATAGTTAGAAGAAATGGTTTCATTAATTTAACGATGAGTTTCAGTATGAACACATTGGCCTGAGAAGACTTTTGGTCTGTAGCATTGATCATTGGCATCAATTTACATGAGATGCATTGAAAACGAACTTAATTGCTGACCTAGATGAAACTGAGCGCATACCTGACATGATGGTGTGTATCTCGTATCGAAAAATCCAGCGAAAGGAACCCATTCATCATCTTGAGTAGTCACTAGGGCATTTAGCTTTGCCTAAGTTTGCTGGTCTCCATCGCAGGCTGATAAAGGCTAGGAATAGATGATATGCGACGATACTTTGTTAGAGTGTACCATGGTTGACCGCATCCAGGCTGTTCGGGTGAGCGGTATTTGTAACTTCAAATTACTGAATATCATAAGATCATTTTACCATTTGAGATCAGATTTCACTGCACAGATTGAAACAGTACTGAGTCATCCCAAACCAAGCACCGGTTGAAAGAGCCGTTAATAACAAGGAACCTGGTAGGTTAGTTGCCCAGCGTTTCAGAGGCTTATCCGATCTGGTATGACATTGCATGGCGCCGATAGGCTGAAGGAATTTGCATTTATTCTTACATCCAACCACCATGATTGCGCATTGCTTTTGTAAGCACTCTCGATGCAGGTCACGGACTTGGTGTGTTACTCCGGGAGGCCTATCACTCATGAGTCATGGCGCTGCATGATGAGATATGCGGGGAGACGTCCTTCTCATAGTCACTAACCAAGGCGACGGCGCTCAATCACTACCAGGAGAGAACTCATTATCTAGTACTCGGAACAAATTGCTAATCATGGATAATTTTGCGGGCATAGACGATTCTTCAATCCAGCTCATCATCAAGCTTCAGCTGGAGGACCTGGAATCTCTCGCTGGTTCATCCAAGGGAAAGCAGAAGGAGGGGGTCATCCACGATCCTGACGCTGCTATTGCGACATACAAATCTGAGCTGGAGTCAATGCAGACAACCATCTCCGATCGAATAATGTGCCAAAGCATAGCTCATGCGGTCATGGCGGATAGGGATATCATCAAGAAGGAACGAACCCTCGAGAAACAGGCCGTCCGAGATCGGGCCATGGCCCTTCGATTGAACACGAATCCGAATGCCACAACTAATCAGACAGGTGCCCATGCGACAAAGCTGAACAAAGATGAGTCTGAACTCGATGATGAAGTAATTGAAAAATTCGAGGCTTTGTATGTTCATTGCAAAGACGATAATCCGACTAGCGTAGCCGAGTCGTCTTCATGGGCAGCAAGCCGTCCTGATTCCAAGCCATCGCGCCCATTGGTGGAGTGCGTCAGCTGTGGCGACAAACAAAAGTTCTTCAACGTCGTTCGCTGCCCTTGTTCGCACGAATATTGTCGAGATTGTCTCGAGAGCCTCTTTCGGGTGAGCATCACAGATGAGTCTCTGTTTCCGCCAAGGTGCTGCAAACAACCTATTTATCTGGAAAAGAACCGGCACTTTCTTCCGTCTCAATTAGTAGCCGAGTTTCTAGTCAAAAAGATCGAATTCGAAACTCCAAACAGGACCTACTGCTCCAGCCCAACATGCTCAGCCTTCATTCCCATGCAATTCATCCAGCATGAGGTGGCAACCTGTGTCAAGTGTACGACAAAAACATGCACAATCTGCAAAGAAAACTCACACCGCGGTGAGTGCCCTCAGGACTCTGGCATCCAAGAGGTTCTGCAAATTGCCAAGCAGAACGGATGGCAGCGATGCAATTCCTGTCAAAGAGTGGTGGAACTGGACCACGGATGCAATCACATCAGTATGCTCCCTCAAGGATTACCTATGCCATCTTGTTAACACTATGATAGCGTGCCGATGCAGCGCTCAGTTTTGCTACGTGTGCGGTGTTAGTTGGAAGCAATGTCGCTGCCCTCAGTGGAACGAAGCGAGACTTTATGCAAGAGCCACTGCTATTGTGGACCGAGCTCCTCAGATTGATGAGGGGAGACGAGCTGGTTTGGTACAAGACGAAAGACGCAACTTGATGAAAGAAACCGGATAAATCTATACACTGTTTTCATACGTTCGCTTCAAAACATTGCTCGCGTTGATTTGATCCAAGGTTCATGCTGATGCAGGGCAATGCGGCAGAATGACACTCGTTTGTCAATTTCCCAATTCTGCTTAGCTTCAGGGTATAAATTATAAATGGTCTATGTTTATTTTGCTAATAATTTACCAAATTGCGTGACGGGTTACTTGACAATATTGCAATGCACTAAACCCCCAAACAGTGGCAATTACGAAAGAGTCAAGGCCAAACCAAACAAGGAATGAGGCTTGATGTTAGACCACGATTTTTTCTTGGCGCTTAGAAATGTGCATCTTCTTCTAAGAGACCAACTGCATGGATGATGCAGAATTTGTAATCAACGCTCTCGTTGTCGACTTTAAATCCCTGCGATTGCATCACAGAAGATCAGTAGCAAAGCAAATTTACAGCAATCTACATTCTTAGCAAACCACTTCCAAAAAGGCCTGACCAACGTGCCTTCATCTACTAAGGGCCTTATTCTTGTTTTTTGTGCGGCTGGGAAGCAGAGCAGTGCCCTTCTGCCTCCGCTTTCGGAAGCCTTCAAAAATTTGCGACTGGTTGTTCAAAGTGAATCGTCTAGGGAAACGTTGCAATCTCGATATCCAGGTGCAGAGGTAGTGAGCGCAGATCAAGGCGACCCGAAAGCGGTTCGGGAGCTGTTTCGAGGTGTTGTGACCGCCTACTATGTCGGTCCGAGCATGCACCATCAAGAAACCCAAAACGGATACTTCGCCATCGATGCTGCCGTGGCAGAGCAGAAGGAGGGAAATTTCAAGCATTTCATGTGAGTTCCTGGAGCGATTGAGGTTCCCCAAATGGTTAGAACTTAACTGACCAACATCAGCTTTGCTTCTGTTCTGAAGCCCCAGCTACGCAAACCTCTCAACCATGACGGCAAGCGCTATGTTGAATAGTACTTGTTTGAGAGTTCTCTCGGGTACACAGTCTTGCAGCCCTGCAACTTCCTCGCTGAGAACCTTTTACCGATCGCAAACTGGATAGAACAAGACTCTCCTGTTCTCAATCTGCCCTATAACCACGACATTCCCAACTCTCACATCTTCTTGGAGGATTTGGCCGAGGCTACTGTCAAGATCATCCAGGAGCGAGAGAAACACTTTCATTCTGACTATTCTCTGTCTTCAACATTCCCCATCCAATACCAAGACTTGGTACTTGTAGCAGAGAAGGTGCTTCAAAAGCATATTGTGATTCAGACGCCCTCATTCGAGGAAAAGGTCAAGAAACTCGTGAAGGGTCAGTTTGGGGACAACTATAACGCGGGAAACTTGGACGTCGCTGAGAGACTCGTTCTATGGTACGAAAGATACGGCCTGAATGGTTCGCCAAACATTCTGGAATGGCTTCTTGCTCGGAAGCCGACTACCTTTGAGGAGTGGATTCAGCAGCGAGTCAAGGCCGCTCAAGAGATACGATCCGCCCAAGTCTAACCGGCAGTCGAACCGCATGTTCATAGATACAAAATATCGATTTCTAGACAGCCCACACGTATTGGCATTGATATAAATAGAGCTCCTGTATCTTAAACATAAAAGATGAAACAGTACCTGGAAGCGTTATTACTCGTAGTGATCGTCGATAGATCGGGGACGTTTGAGGAGCCCTGCGATCCTCCCGCGCATGGTCTGCTTTGCTTTGGATCCCTACACAAACCAAGTCAAATCAGTCCCATTTACTTCTGCGTTTCTTGCATGCTCGGTACTGTGTACAGTCAGAAATTTGGGGGAAGTCTTGAGCGAATATTCGTCAACATCGCGCCACTCGGCGTTGGCTCTGATTAGAAATCCGGTATATTTCAACACATTGCGCAATCGCTCATCTGGCCACCATGTTAGTTCGCATGAAACTTGGCATAGACCATGCAGGGAAACTAACCAGGTCGAATGCGCGTATGGAGCTCGATTAGGTCGAGTCCGCGGTTGGTGCCTCGACAGGTTTAGCGTCAAGTGGAGGAATCAGGCAAGCCCCGGCCCCGCTCCAAAAATTACATCTTTCTCGGAAAACAAAAAATGAGTTTGAACAGGCACACGTATGGTAATCCTGAAGTAATTTAATTACGGATGAAAGCTTACTTGGGAATAAATCGCAGTTTAATTGTAAAAATAGCAACTTATTTGGTTGTCTGGTTGACACACCCATCCTCCCCCTGTCTGTGTCCACCCTCAGCGACTCCAGCAATCTCTTTGATAGGGCCGATAAATCTGCCCTTTGCATAGAGGAAGAACAACAATGTCGATATAATGACGACAGCTCCCAGTATAACTACAGAATAGTTCCTACAGATTGTCAGCTTCATGGTTCTGTTCAATCGGTAAGGGTGACGACATGCATGTTTTGTGCTGTGACAGGCCTGTAAATTGGGAACGTAAAAAAGATGAAACAGAGGATGCACCAGCGCAGTGAGCAGAGGTTTACAAAATATCCAATATAGTGAGGCATCTTCCAAGGCCCATATGATATTTTACCACGTTACACAAGATGCAGCGTGATTGGGATGGAGTATGAAGCCATTTGAAGGAGCAAAATGCCAGATATGACACCGTAAAAGGCTGTGACGTTGCCAATGCAGATGCAACCAAAGGCGCATTCCACAATGGATATTATAATGATTGGCCACACTGGAACATCCCATTTCGGATGTACTCTGCGGAATACTTCCAGGAAAGCGTTGTCTCTTGCAATAGACCAGATGGTGCGAGCACAGGCACCGTTGAAATCGACACCACTTGAGAAGGCGATGACACTAAGTCCGGAATTGAGGAAGACACTTGCATCTGTATTTTTAGTTGCGCCCAGTATGATTTGGAATATGGGCATGATAGACCCAAATCTCGTCGCGACGACATCGCCAATGTTGCCCATGCAGAAAAGTAACACGATGATCCAAGGCAAAGTCGAAATGCTGTTTCCAATAGCGCTGTACCTCACTGGGATTCAAGTAAGCCCATATCCCCAGTAGCTTCACTCAAATCACTTACTGGCCCTGGGAACATCCCTCATCGCGTGCTTCATCTCTTCGCTGAAGTGCGCAGGCGCTTCCACTCCAATGAAACCTGTGACAAGGCCTAAAATGCCAATGAAAAAGGATATGTCATCATGGGACCACCCGGAGGAGTTGTTAAAGTCGGTAAATACATATTTTGCACTATTAAAATTTGGCGATGTACAGGCTAAGAGTGTCACAAACGTCGCGAGGAAGAACACAATTTGGTGGAACATGACTAGGATGCTTTGAGTAAAGAAAAGAGTGTCTGGAATCTCATAAACATACCATAGATGTTGAATGCATGATAGTATCTGACACCGAAGATGTTTATCAGAGCGTTGATCAAGATGATCAAGATGAAAATCTAGTGAACCTATCAGTGCGGATCATCCAAGACCAAATGCAATGAGAAATTTCTCACCATTGTTACATGCCACTGTTGACCTTTATACCCGATTACAGGCCTCGGCAAACACTTGAATCTGTATGGAGACGGCAAAAGTGGTTCCGATAACTCCCAGAATCATTGAAATGAAAGCAAGCCACCCAGTTATCCAGGAGAGCGCTGGCCGCCAGGCATCGCTCGCCAGTTCAGCTACCCAGTGATACTGACCACCAGCTGACGGCCATATACTACACAATTTGGTTAGACGCACCATTGGCAAAGGCAAACCGCAGTCCCGTCTTACCTGGCCAGTTCTGCCAACGACGCTGTTACCATTAGAATACCTAGCGCTGTCAATACAAAGCCCCACAGGACAGTGACAGCTCCTCCAGAAACCAAAGTTGGCAAAAAGGATGACGAAATGCCACTCCACTGGGGATAGTTTACCTATTAGCAAGTGAATAGACATGGCAGTAGAGGATATCGGTACCGTTGATGAGACGCAAATGCCTATTCCAACCACAGACCAGATGTTGTATCTTCTGTCAAATGCCTGAGTCTTTCCAATCGCTTCGAGACCTGCCGCATCATCGGAGAATTGGACAGCATGGCGATGGTCTTTTTCCATGTCGCTTTGTATCATTGTCTGAGTGCTGTTAAAAAGAATGAATTTGAAGGTTTATTGTGTAATGGAAGCACAGGATCTGGTTGAAATGCAATATCCCTGCGTACTTTTTGATTGGCACCATGATGGCTCGTATTTATACCCATCACAGAACACTTCAAGTTAGTAACAAGATCCGAGCCACTTTATTGCCTCGTTCTTACTGGTAGAGCAAATACGCAGGAGCCGTTTAAGCCAATTAGTCCTGCCGTACTTGCCGTCCCAGGTCCGTCGTATCTTAGCCCCGAATTCATTCCGGCCGTGAGCCGATATCTGACCGCCATCCCCTGCGTAAGGCTGTTTCCCCGCATTCTTTGCAGCACCAAGAGATGACCTCGGTTCTAAGGGCCAAAAACGGAATCAGCCGCAATATCCCTTTTTCTTATCTACCTTAAACGAAACAGTAGCTCAAATAGAATGATTTAGGGGAAACCATCTCAGCGATAATGCAGCACGGCTATTAACAAATCCAGGGTGGTAAAAAAAACAAGCTCCTCATAAACTGGACTAAGGGCTGATACTAAAATACGTCTTCTGTTCGGATTGAGGATTAAACCATCTCAAGTTCTCCTCCCGGGAAAAAGACAAATTGTCGAATTTCTCATCGCGTTGATTTAAGATTCGAACGAATTCCTCCGGATGTCCATCGACACCAAGTACAATGTGGTAGAATACACCGAGATCACAACCGCTGGCGCCCAAAAATACTTGTATCGTTCCCATGCCGGCTCCTGTCCAAAACGCATTGTTGATGCGATAGCATCACCCGGAGCCCTGGAACCCGAAAATCCGGATAGGCGAGCTAGTGCGCGGTGGCCCAATGAGGAATAGCAGCACCGCTCGCATTGATATGCTATCATGGCCTAGGCGATTTTTGGGTTTGTCTTTTATTTGGTGGCGAAGTGAAATCACGCTGAAATTTCCCAATAGTTGGAAACAGCTCAAACCCTCTCTGTATTTACATAATGTCCAACAATAATGGGTTTTCATAGTCAGTCTTGAGAAACCTGCTCATTTTCATGTGTCATCAATAGCTATGTAAGGATTACTCAGCGCATTGCCTTATAAACTGATGCAGGGCCACTGTGTCATACGTGACGATGCGCTGCAAATATTTGGGCTGCGCATCCTCTTTGTCACTGCTGGCTTCAACAATTCGCCTCGTTAGACTCGCAAGCTCAGTCGAGTATTTTTCAAGACCCAGCGATTCTCTCCTTTCAACATTGATGCGCTCCATGGCCTTTTGCCACAACCGATTCCATCGATCCAGCCCACGAAGTAGGATAGATGAACCATTTTCGCCCAGAACTGAGGCCTGGTAATGGAATATGACATGTTGAAAAGCTGATTTTCCATGGTTAGTTTGTAAGTTTTCCAGTAAAGATTGTAGAAGTTACCAAAAATAATGACAAGAAAATGATCGACGTTTAGCTGTTTATAAAGGGCTTGTGCATGCTCTGGCCACTCATCTCCCAGTAGCCCTGACATGAGTGTTTTTAGACAAAGCAAACCGGAACTGGGGTCTTGTTGCAACCTAAGGCTTTCGAAGGTAACGAGAGAGTCCGCATTCCAGAGCGAGTCTGTACAGGGGAGTTCGCCACTCATGTCAAAGAATGTCATGGCAGGAGGATGGTTGAAGAAGAGCGTGAACCACGCGTCATTGATGAAAAGCCAGTGAAGCAGCCGAATGCAAGATTCCTTGTACACAAAGTTGTGCCAGTCATGGTCCGACTCTGGCGGCGCATGTCTGGTTCCGACAATACCCTGACGTCGCAGCAGATTGACGAGCATTGGGTGGTATTTTGTGACAAGCCCTTGGCGTATTCTGGTATCCTTCACACAGGACTGGAGGGTTGCTATCATATAGGCCGCTTGACAGCTTTCTAGTGTTCGCTGAGAGTCTCCTGTACCGGCCGTCGAGTCAAGCAATTGTTCAACGCGATGAAATATGTACTTCTCGGCTATCTCACGTAGCACCAGTGCAAGAGAACTTTGACCATTATTTCCTTGTCGGTAATGGATATATGAAAAACCAGCCACTGCAATTGCCAGTAAGAGGGTCGAGTCAACTTGAAGGTGGAATGTCGGCCGGTGGATAAGTGTAGCAAGCAGTTGCTTCCGCTGAAAAAAGACCCGGATGCACTCCCTGAAGTTGGAAGCAGTAAAGAATGTAGCTAATGAACCAATGTCGAACCTGATTTGGAGATGCGGGTCCAGCGCAGCCACTTGTCGAAGATGGACTTGCAATAGACTGACCTGTGCTTGGAGCGCCTCATCCGAACTGCCCAGGTCCAGTTGTGGTAGTGGCTCCAGCATGTGTTCATCATCCATAAACTGCCAATCTAGAGCCATGTCGAAAGACGGGTCAATGAAGTTCAAGAACAAAAGTTGTGGGTCGATGGTGTCAGGAACGCCGCCATCGTGATTGTTTAGGGATTGCCCCGCTGGTGGTTGGTCTGTGTCATTTCCCGGTTCTCTGGCAAGGATAACTTCGTCTACTGGTCCGACAGCAGGGTCTGTACATGCAAGGAGAAAGGGCAGTGCCAGGCGATTGTCTTTGGGCAGAGGGCCCTCGTCGGGTGTGGGCTGGCTGAGGTGGGTGGCATCGGTACAGAGGCGACGATAGGTGCAAGTCAGATCTCGGGAGGCGCAGCGCGAGCATGGGAAGTTAGAATCGCAAGACACTTTTATTTGAGAGCACGCGTCGCAGGCATGCACTTTCCTCCCGCGCTTCGCATCTGGTGGAAGACGGCGGTTGCCTCTGGAGGCACACGTCTTGGTATGGCGCTTAGCTCCATCAATCCGGCGAAACGTTCGCCCGCAAAAGGGGCACTCGTTCTGGCGAGGCAGGCTGCTTCGAGCTAGGCGCAGTCCGCATATGCGACATTCGGGGGATTTCGGCGAAGTCATGAGCACCTGGGGAAAGGAAGACAGCGATGGAGATGGCCGCTGGTTGTGATGAGAGATGGGTGTTTTTCCCGACGCTGGAATGGCAGTACGTGGGTCGAGCATGGTTTAGCGCCGCAAGTGCACCCAGACAGCGAAGACGACTAAGCATGGAACGAGGCCAATAAACACGAAAGACGGTGATTCTAAGCAAATCCAAGACATCTAGCTTTTATCACAGTGACTCCATCAATTCTTTCAGCTTTACTTGCGGAAAATGTTGAATCGCTGTACGTACGTTCACATACTATCCCCTCAGTGCAGCCAAGCCAAAGTGGGGCGACCGACTGAGGACTCAATGTGTGAATTTCCCGACAACGACCCTAACCAGCTCAATCCCTTATAAACTCGACTTGAATCAATCAAACAAGTGGAAGATTTCATGCGATTTATTTTTCTCTTGGCTCAGTTTCGTATATTTAGTTCCGTGACATTACAATGACACGTGAGCAGCCCCATCCTCTGATCAACAGCAGCCCAACTAACAGCCGCCACTTATCCAGGCCGCGCTCCCAGCTCTACTCTTCCCTTCATGAAGAGAGCGACACGCATTCAATCCCCTTTTCTTTCTCAAAGTCACATCTATATCCGTAAATTGTCGTCGAAAATCCAGCATTCAGCAGATCAAGAATTGTCCAACGAAGTCAAACCAACCGGCTTGGCTCAACATGTCCTGTATCATCAACCCATCACTCCCGCCTTGAGGTACAAGAGCTGACCACACATGTCCCCAATAGTACCGATATCGACAGAATCGTCAGCTGGGCTAGAAACGGATCCATGTGGCCTCTCTCGTTTGGCCTTGCATGCTGCAGCATCGAGATGATGCACGCCTCAATGCCACGATACGACCAAGACCGCCTCGGTATCATCTTCCGCGCCTCCCCTCGGCAAGCCGATGTCATGATTGTCGCTGGAACTGCGACAAACAAAATGGCAAATGCCGTTCGACAATGCTATGATCAGATGCCAGATCCGAAGTGGGTCATCAGCATGGGCAGTTGCGCGAATAGCGGAGGATATTATCACTACAGTTACAGTGTTGTGAGAGGCGTTGACAGGATTATACCGGTCGACATCTACGTCCCGGGCTGCCCACCCACTAGTGAAGCGTTACTGTATGGGATCTTCAAGCTGCAAAAGAAGATCCAGCAAACAAAAGTTACCAGAATGTGGTATCGAAAATAAGTTTGGAAGGAATGCAATATATCAGATCTAGACAAGTACACGGAATTGATGAAAGAGAAAAGGCAGAAGATAGATTAGAGCAGTTTGAATGATGGTGTCATTTAATGGTCCTCCATTCCATCTGCAACTAAACTCGATCTGGCTTTCTTGAAGAGTCATCCACATCAAAAACCAGTAACGGCAACAATTGTCGGGCTTTCAGAGCTGTACTCAATATAATGCGTGCCTTCATCCAGGACTGCCAGTTGATAATAAGCCTTCTCCTCGTCAAAGAAATAGAGCTCAAAACGATCTTTGCAGACGACAGTCAATCTAAACTCAAATACGGCATCCATCGACAACTTTCCCAATTTGTACCACGAGATCATCGTTTTTTCTTGGAATTCCGAACTTGGCTCCCCTTCGCTGCCGACGGCCCAGTGGACGGGGAGTTTCATAAACTGTGGCCCATATGTATCCGCTTCCTCTTCGGGTCTTTCAGAAATATCATAGTCTGCAGCTTTCACGCGATAAGCCTGTCCAATCCTGGTCTGCAATTCTAGCCAGCCTCCGCTCGTTTCAGCTGGACTGAGGGCCTGGTTGGACATGACTCGGAAGTGAAAAGCCGGCACGTGTGCAAACGATGGTATGATAGAACATGTACGTCTTTGAGGCGCTGCGTGAAGTTTATGTCGGTGAATAAGGCACAGCTCCCAATATGCCAAGCACAAATCTTCATCGCATTTGGCGAAATGCAAGCACATGTTAAGTTGGAGACAACGTGCCCGCCATGAAAGTGGCTGAGGCGGTGTGCTTCAATCTGGTCGGTGGCTGTGCACAAAGTGGGGCAAATTGTGAATGTGAGAACTTACCCTACACAGCTAATTCGCTGTGAAGTACAGCTTGTAGAGTAGCTCATGGCATTTAGCTCGCTAATGGGGGTGATTGTAAAATAAATTACATATAAATTGAGCTAGAAAATAAAATAGAGGGCTTTTAGAGGATGAGAGTTGTGTCTTATTTTTTTGTAATCTTACTAGTTGATTTTTGAACTTCCAAGCTTGATCGCAATCATTAAAAATCACGACGAGGTGTGACCAACGAAAAGACGAAACATTTTTAGTGAACAGCCAAAGTTGAGTATTTGTAGTTTGTGGATATTTGAACTACTAATGAAAGATAGCCATTATAGATTGGACAAAGTCCAATCCTTCTCTAGACATTGGCGGCGATACGCGAACTCCGCCCTGAGTTGAGCTGTTCAATCCCCAAATCATGCGCTGTGATCATCCGTCGCTGAGGTGCGCTTTCAACTGTTTTATGCTTGTAGTCACCCATGTCCATGTGTAATTTGACTTGATCGTTGGGTGGAAGTTGGAGCGTTCCCTGGTGGGTGGTACTCATTGACAAGTGAGCTATGTGCTTGTCACTGGTCAATATTTATGTAAAGAAGTCTTTGTGCCCTCTTGGGTGTATATTTGGTCATTTAGTTTCCGCAGCAAACATCTATGAACTCGTACGTAAATTAGAGTAGGGATCCTAACACATGATGCTTATGTCCTTATACAAACAGGGCATTTACTACTCCTTTGGGCGACCGCTTCAGGTCTTGCCAATGTCTCACGACACGGGCTGCAATTTTGTCTGGCTGGGAAGAAACACGGTGTCATTAAATCTCGACTGCCGCATTCTTAAACTCAGCGCCAGTTCCCTGCCGGTCCTGTATATACGCAGGTTTTTCCAGCTTGACTGCCAGCCAACCACTTCTTGGTACAAACTCCCACTCCGCCAACACAGTCCGCAACAAAACCGCGCCGGCATTTCTCTGGAACTTCGAATCCACCCACGCAATTAACAATAGTATTGCGGTCAAGAACATTTGGATACGGATAGTCATCCATGATGCACGTTCTTGGATTGGCCTCAGCCACGACGGCAGCGGTCAGAACAAGCATTGCGAGAACGGGGCGCATTTTCTAGTATGCATCAATTATTAGTATTTATAGACTTGGTTTGCTATAGAAGAGCGACTTACCTTGAACGATGTGGTTGAGTATTGTTATTGAATTGATTGGGAAATTGCTGTCGAATATGATGATGAGGGGACACGAATGGGCAACGTCGCCCATATTTATAAACTACCCTAACGACATCAGATAAATGATTCGCAAAATAGTCGGTGAAAGCCACCTCTTGGCGTGTCTCTTAGGTCTATTTACGGCATCATTTGTCTCCCTATGTCTCAGTTGTTGGCCCTGGTCTTAAATGCACTGCCTCAAATCACCCACTGAGAAGTCGCAGGTGATTTCTTGGCTTGAATCCCGTAGATTCTGCCCTACCTTAATGCTTAGTTCAACTATACTGGAATCCAAGAAGACCAATCAGATGAGGTGGTTTGGAATGACCATCATTCTCAACGACTACGGAAGTGGGGAAATACGAGAGGTCCAACTAAAAAGAGACATGCCCAATCAAGCATCAGAATTAGAAACCAACATAGATCTTTTGCTTAGAAAATGCCTGGCCTTTTGTACCAAGTGTTTGAGACTTTTTCGCCCAAAATAGACCTATTTATACCCAATTCAGTCTCTCAGTTTAGTGGTTAGCCATACCACTGCGTCTTGTTCATGCACGAGATTTTGCTATCCAGATCAACTTGAGATGTGGCGTTGGAAATATCTATGGACTGATGGCTATTGAAAGGTTGAAGCGAAACAAATAACAAGGTCGAAGAAGAAGGGCAAAGTCAGATGTTCTTGGACAGCCGAAGTCGTCTTATTCTCCTTGAGGCTCTCTAAAAGCACTTGTCAGCAGCTATAACCCAATGTTTGGAGTTAAAGCTATTGATAGCAGTTTATGAGAGCTGAAGTGAGTATTTAGTTATATTTCTAATGTAGATAAAAGAATCGAAACGCAGTTGTGTCCTACGTCCATGTTCGACTTGTTTCTGATCTAGCGGTTTTTTCGTATTGGTGATCTTGGCTCGAATATCGAGGAGTACGCTCGATGGTGTGGCAAGCGACTTAGAAGAAAAATAAATAAAATTCCCTGAAGCTCAATTCTACCGAAAAGTTCAGTCGATAGTGCAAGTCTGACTGCTGTATAATGGTGGATCGCGACATGCAATAATCAGGTTCATTCTTGAGGCGGATACATACCCACATATGACAAACACCATTAAAAGCTATGCCCCATTGAAGGAGACGGACTTCGCATTTATCTCCGGCTGCTCGCGAGACTATTTGTAAGGGTCAAAATGTAAAGAATTTAGTTCAACTCTCACTCATGTCGGCCCCGATACCCTGACTTGTGTTGGGTGTTGTAATTGGCCGGATGTAGAGAAATTATTAACGGATCTCAAACGGCCAAAAGTATTCGATCTCGATCAATTCTCGCAAACCAGATCTTAGACTTCAGCCTTTGCTAGTAAATCAGAATGCTTTGAAATCTTCATTTCTAGCTCCGCATCGGGCTTTTACCGTTAAAATAGAGGTTACTCGACTGCCATGGTTCCACCCGTACCGCAATATCCCCACCCGGCGAAAAACTTCCAAATGTGGTTAGCTATTGACTACACCCCCGTCATTCCGCGTTTCCTGCACTCCATTATTTAGGCGAATGCCTTCCTTCTGTGGACGAGGACGAATCCACTCAACCAGCCTACACTCATTCCATCCCCTTGCCTGCAAAGTCTTGCACTTGCATAAACGGACTGTGCTCACTTGGAAATCTGATTTGTAATTGAAATACATTGTAAATCTCTGAAGGGCGTTTGAGTCTGGGCGCATTGGCTTCCGCCCTGAGACCCGTCTCAAGGTGCTTCGAGATCCAGACAAACTCCAACATAATGGAGACCGGAGTTAGCGGTCGAGTGCGTCCGAAATGGAACACGCGCGCTCACAAGAATACTTTATTTGTAACGTCATTCATGCGATAAGCGCCTTATTTAAGGCTCACAACAGACCACTTTGGAACTCATTTTACAAATTGTTCCCTCTTTACAGATACGGCCTTACAGCCAATCTCTCCATTGTTGAAACACCATGGTGCGCGTTGTCATTGTCGGCGGCGCCGGAAGTAAGCCATTATTCTTCATCCCTCCATTTCAGCAGCTGCTGTCTGCGCCGTGTATGAATACTAATAGCTATCACTCAGGCGTTGGCCACTCCGTTGCTGAAGAGCTCGTTAGCCATGGCAGTCATGAGGTTTTCGTGTGGACTCGGAAGGTGGTGCATCCTCTTATGTGAGCTTCGCAGAATTTTGAGAGCTAATCACCCAAGCTAGGACCCATCACAAGCCGTTGTGCCAGCTGGTGCCCGGGCTGTCCAAGTGACGGACTATTCAGATCATGCGGCGCTGGTGTCAATGCTTACAGGCGTTCATGTAGTCTTGGCTTTTATTAATCCCATGGGCGATCCAGGGAATAAAACTCAAAAGGCCATTATAGACGCTTGCGTTTCAGCCAAGGTCAGAAGATTTGCCCCGAGCGAGTGGGCTGGGTATGTTATCCTGTCAGGTCCATGACTTTCGAATCAATTCTCATGAACTTCATCAATTAAGCAAAACTCATACATTGATCGGCATGTATCAGCACAAGTCAGAGGTTCTGGAATACCTGAAAGACATCAATAAAGATTTCCAGGTACACTAATCCTTATATGCGCATTTGGAGCTTGCTTTGCTGATTAGTATAAACTGGGACGTGTAGGTGCTTGAGTATGGGCTCTTTCAGCCCGGCCTCTTAATGGATTATTTCGCGCACCCATATCCTCCATCGAAACATACTAAAACCTTCCCACTATTGTTTGATCTGCTTGGAGCACGTGCGGTAATTACTAAAGATGGAACTGCACCGATGGTGCTGACCGCTGCGAGCGATGTGGGCAAGGTTGTCGCTCATGCAATCGATTCTGACGAGCCCTGGACTCCAGCAGGTGGTATTGTGGGTGAAAAGACCTCGATGCTAAGTCTAGTAAAGACTGCAGAGTCAATTACAGGTATGGAGCTTTTTGCCAAGTCTCTTTTCCAACGTCTCCATGATAGTATGCTCTCTTTTCTGTGTGATGCACAATATCAAGTCAAAAAGGATTAGATGTGGGAACTAAGAGCATGGCTGACCTAATAACAGGGGAAAAGTTTCAGCTGCACTATGTCAAGGCAGCTGACCTTGAAGCAGGGGAATGGAAAGCCAACTGGCTTTCTACCTTTGATGAGTCTTTGCCTCCTGAAAAGGTGAAAGATATGGTTATACCATTTATCAGCGGTTGGGCACTCGGCATACACAATGGAATAATTGACTTGGAGCCAGACTGGAATTTGCGGTTCCCTGATATTCATTTTACAACGGTTTATGAGATGCTCAGTGGTGCTTGGGAGAGGGCCCAGGCTAGTAAAACGATTTAAATCTTTATATTTATAATAATTAAATCGAATGGGGGAATCCCATATGAGTAACTCAGTTATTATTTACCTTTTATTTTTATTAGCAACTTTCATAAACGTCCAGTATTTAGTTATCAGTGGCAGTGACCGGATTGTGAGTGATTCCCGATATCACAAATCCTGTGCAAGAGACGGCCTGGACCCCAAGGCACCAACGAATCAGTTCGCTCTAGACCATGCGACTCACAGCTAGAATCAAATATATTTCTTTTCTCAAAGATCGAACCTTTTCATCAATCCGTGAGAAGTAACGCGACATGGTGGATGGGAAAGGGCCTCAGTGGTCGCATTCACTACACGCTGTTTGTTGATGCCCATGCGCAGCTAACAAACAAAGCAACTGTCTCTCTGGTGTGAATTTTACCGACGCCTTGCATGTACCTTTGTGATTTTAGCGACAGCTGTTGCCGTCTGCTCCGTACCACGTGAGCGAAACGCGTTGTGTACACATAAACACGGCGCCACGCTTGCCTTCACACTTCATCATCGTGGCAGCAAAGCGCTCGCTTCCTGTCCTTCATGGCATCTTTCCTCGTCTCCGACAAAATACTATTGGAACGTGTCGCTGTTTTTTCCTTCCTCCATGGCCAGCCTTTGTGGCCCCCCGGCCGTTCAACAAATGCATTCGCCCCACCTTCAGCGCGCCATGGACTCCCCCCCGACGCTCATTCATTTGCCCAGCGAGATACACGACGCCATCTTGTCGTTTTGTGATGATGGTGGTCGAAGTCTCTTGAGAGTTTTGAATGCTTTGACTCAGTTATCCAAGGAATCACGTGAAATCTTCGCCTACTACCGCTTCAAGAATGTCAAGTTCAAAGGACCTCCCTCCACGTTCCGTGCTCTGCGGAAATCTCTCCGCCAAGATGTTCAGATTTACGCATACATCCAGTAAGTTCCATTTTACTGAATTTTATCGATTATTTAGCTCACACATGTTCAGGTCCGCCAGCTTCAAAGTAACCGCAGGAAGACTCCAGCCATACGACAAACGTGTCGAGCTCACCGAAAACTACCTGGCCAAAATTCCACGGCACATTATCCAATCTATTCAGTCGATGAGCAGTCTCAAAAAGCTGCGTTTCCGCATGGCCGATTTCCCTTGGAACCAGATGGAAGCTTTTTGGTCTGCTTTAGCCGATAACCCACGCACGCCTCGATGGACCGTATCCCACCTCGATGTGGATGCCTATTATCAACTCACTTCCGCTGTCATTCAGAATTGCGCTCCTGGGTCTCTTGAGGTTCTAGAAATACACTCGGCGCTAACCACTTCGGCTTACGATTCACTTGCCAATCATCAGCCACAGCTGCGCAAGCTGCTTGTGAACATGGAATGGCTGCCCGTTGTTGCAGATTACGCCAAGGACTAGGAGTCCGACCCACTCGAGACTGAGTTGCTGTTGATCAACCCCCATCTTTTGCGGGCGATCTCTCGTGACTTCCAGAGCCTTGAAAGTTTGGTTCTGTGGCCAGGTGATTTGTACCAGCGATGCAAGTTTTGGCTTCGGCAAAATATCCCAGTCCGAGGACAAGTGAGTGCACCTTTCCCCATCGTCTGCTGCATTGAGGGCGTCTTACGTTACGGGCCGGACATGTGCTAATCTCCACCATAGGAAGAAGCGATTGAAAGTATGGTTCGGGGATTTCAGAGTCTGCGAAACTTCTCATTTGTTATCCCTCAGTATGTCGTGAGAAGTATTCTTTCGGGTCGGCTTCAGCGAGAGCCCAACCCTGAAGAATATGATGAATGGTATACCGCCATTGTCCATCGCATCGCAAACATATTGCCGAGTCTCCGCGAGCTCTGTATCTTCTCCAGCAATTACGGAAAGTATGTTCGGGGGCTTCGCAAGAAAAGCGAGGAGCCCATGGTGACCGAGCTTGACATCATCATCTATCGCCAGAAAAAGTATCCTTTTGAGTTGAAGTAGAAAATGGGCATTCCTCCCTTCTTTCTTTTCTTGCAGACGAGTACATTATGAGAAAAAGGATATCAAGAACGGGGGATCCGAATTGTATGCGGTGCCAATGCACAAGGATGTCGCGTGGATGGAAGTTGCATTTTTCTATGTTTCGACCCGCGAAATGTACTGTACTTCATGATTATAGGAGCAGACACTGTAGTAGTTGAAATGTAAGGTAGTCATCACATGGGTTCTTTTCTTTTTTGATCCTCATCAACGATGATTTTCAATCTGCAAAATTCGCATCTGGCAGCACTTGCTAGTGATAATCTTCTCTCCTCTTCCGCCGCGAGATACTCGACTCTACATTGGCACTGGATAAGGAAATTTACAGGTAGGCTGCTGGCATTGAATGGGTTTTGGATCCCAAGCTGCTTTTCAAACCCCGCGTCTCCAATGCCGACGCGATGGAGCTTGACAGAGGAGAGCGGCCATCGGAGAGGTACAAGAATGTGCGGATGGTGGTGTTTCCAAGTATGATCAAGCGAGGGAAATCGACTGGTGAGGACTTTCAGATCACGACCGAGCTGTCCAAGATGGCTGTTGTCTGTTAATGAGCGACGAATGGGCTTGAGTGAGATACCTTTGACAAAGAGCGGGTTTCCTTTTTGCTGTAATACTTGATTCCAATATCAATGCAATTTGTCCCAAGCTCCTCGAAGAGATCCGATATTTAGGAGTGCCGTGGTGTGTACACTGGACATGAGTTTAATCTTCCTCTACATGCCCATTTTTATCGCACCCTTCTAATACTGTGATCCGGTAACCCTGAGACTTCCAGTAGACAGTGTCTAGCTTACACCCATCACCCCCTTGCGCCACTGCTCTAGCCATCGGTGTTGTCCACACTTTAGCTCTATCCCTCTATTGATCCAACATCTCAAAGATGGACTTAACCTCTGGGACCTTGCCCTCAAGTTCAGCTCTGGTCTCATCCCAAACACGCTTCTGGGCTTTTTGGCCACTCGCACGCTCCATGAAAGGCGGGTACCTGCCACCCAGCTATTAGTATTCCCAGTCTTGGCCAACTTCAGTAGTCACGGTTACTTACGATGCAGTATCAAAATCTTGCATAATCTTTCCATGACCATCAGCAGAAGCCGAAACACCATTGACCAGGGCGGTAGCACAGATCTCTGGCTCTCTGGCTCCAAAGTTCATGATCAGTCGAGGAATCAGCTTGGACTGGTTCGGGTTGGTGAGGGGTGTCCATGCGGAACCAGGATCAGCGCTGTTGATTGTGACCTTGCGCTCGCTCTTCTCCTTGGCTGCATTGGCCGAAACTCGAGCAGCGAGCTCGCGGGCAAAGTAGAGAAGCAGAGCCTTCGAGCGACCATACTGGTGGGCTTGCTCCATGCCGTCCTTGTTGTTGCTGAGGCGCTTGAGATAAGAGCCAGTCTTGGGCATGCCCATGGTGAAAGAGGAGGGGTAGATGCCAAAGGTGGTGACGAAGGTGAGGACAGGAGGGTTGGGGTTGCCTGGTGAAGCCTTGAGCAGTGGCAAGAAGAGGAGCGAGAGAAGCGCGCCAGACAAGAAGTTGACTTGAATAGCTATTTTGTTTCAATTTATGGTTAGATACTTCCAGGTAAAGAGATGTGTTGAGGTAAAGAGGCAGACTCACATGTTTCCCAACCCTCGGGTGACTCTTGACGCTTGAAGGCGAGAATTCCAGCAGTCATCAAGACATGGTCCAGGTTCTTCAGCTCGCGTGCCTTCTTTCCAAGTTTTTGGCAGCCGGCAAAGGACATGAGGTCGGCTTGCCAAACGATGATGTTGGGCACAGGTTTGCCCTCGGCGCTGAGCTCCTCCTCAATCTCCTTCTTGACGCCTCCACAGTCCCTGACATCGACCAGAACAAGGGTTTCTACCTCGCGACGGGCAAAGAGCTTGGCAGCTCGCGAACCAAAAGCGCCATTGGCACCTGTGATGAGGGCGGTCCTCCCTTTGTACGACTTGGTCTGCACAGTAGGTCTGCCGTGGCGCTGCTTGTACAGGCTCTGCCAGGGGAAGTACTCGGCGAGGAACAGGGGGATTCCAAAAGTCAGGCCGGCAATAATGACTGCGCCGGCGACAGCGTACTTCAAGGCCGAATTCTCCATTTTGGATTTTCGTATGCTTTGGTCTAGCGTTCGGAGGGCGGTGGCGCGCGAGGTTTCAACCCAATTTATTGTCTCGTACGATCATGTAGACCGGGTCGGAACAATGTTTCGCCGTTGTCAACCTGTATGTGCAATGTCCCGATTTTAAAGCCAATTTACCGTAGGAATAATGTGGACCGAATAGAGATTGATTGATGAAGAAGGTCACAATGTTCAGAGACCAGCATTTTGTAGTTTTTCTTCACATTGTGGGTATTGTTCATCAGTATCAAGTTTAAAAATACTCACTATGTTTCATCCGCAGAATGGACTCTGAACTTCATGTGTGAATTTCTTTTTCGACCTTCACGACATTGTTACTCTAGAACCATAAGAATGAGCCAAATTTCACGCTCAACCCCATAGCACAGGGTATGATGATGTCAAGACGCGAGAAAGTCGATCGATTAATTGTCATGACAAGCTCCAGGGTAAGGAGGCGGTGGACCCGAGCGGGGCAATTCGGGACATGTGAGGAGCGAGCCATGGTGGGTTTAGATTAGCGTCCCGATTACGCGGGGAAAGTCTCGTTTTCGTTTAGCTTCATACGAATCGGCAATGTCGCGTGAGGTTGGGTGGGAATGCCAGAGCTGTTGGGGCAACATTGGTCATGGTAATTCGGCTGTCCAACCACCATCGCGCATCGCGTCTGCACGTCGCGGGTCGCCAATTGACAACCCTTCGTATTCAGCGATGGTGGTGATCAATAATAATCATGGCAATCATGAGGTTCATTGGACCATTTTGTTTATTCCCTTGGGCGTCTAGGCATCTTGGGTTGCTACCACCGTTTGGTCTCTGGAGGACCCGCCGAAGTCGGGATCCCGAGGCTCCATCCCCCTGACGATCGCCACTTGGCGCGGTTGGTCAATTGGTCAGGCCCACTAGGCCCCATCGTCGCCAGATTGATAAGCCAGGATCGCGTATTATTCTGCGTGGTGTTTTGGGCCGGTTGCGGCCACCGTCATCTGGCTGTGACCTTGATTGCGATGTCGGCCAGCCAGATTCAGTCTGCGACCAAGACCGAAGATGCACTGTGCCAAGCCAGTTGAGACATTGTATGGCCAAGAACGTTGAGTTTTGTCTCACCAAGGAATTTTCCTAGTAGCCAGGGACATACTTTGTCAGTGGAAAAAAGGGTATCGGAATTGGTGTCTTTTGCGAGCAAAATTAGAATCACCCTCATAAAACCAGAGCACTCCCGCATGCCCTGGTTGCAGCTCAATTCTTACCATCGCAAGAAGGCGAATCGAGACCAAGATATCGGCTAAATAGACCGCGTTTTGACGGAATAGACATGGAGGAGGCGTTGTAACGTGTCTGATCATTTGTGTTGTCGCATTTGCATCATGCGACACACTTTTCTAGAGCAGTTTGATGAGTTCTTCCTCTGACAGCTTTCTAGTCGCTCCAACGCCTTTTCCTGACAACCAGTGTACTGGGGATAGGTTTTGTGAACTCCCTTTAGCCACTCGCCCGCTTCCGTCGCCTCCCTTCACACTCACCCTTGTGAGCCTTCCTCTGACCAACAAACACCTATTCAGCGCCTAAATTTGAAGACAAGCACACAAACTTCACTCGGACCTTGCAGTCTCAAAACTTCTGACCAATTTACACCCATCGTATGTTAAACATATTAAACTGATCATAAGGAGGTGACGTGATGCCCTTCATCTCGCTTCCTCACACTAGGTATCTAGCCTCCAAAGATGTGATCCCTTTTTTATTAATTCCACGTTCCAACAATCGCTTCTACTATTTATTCACTTTATCGCGATAGAAATGCTGCCAATCGAACAAGTATAGCTAAAATTGGTCATGATTCCTCCAACTATCTTATCTCGCTTGATTTTGGCGTACATTGTTCTTTCCTCCGCCATACAATCCAACCCTCTCTCTCACCCTATCCTCCAGCTTTCCCAAGGTCATCAAAACATGAAACAGCCTCTCGAAATCATTTGGCGCACCTAAACCGGTCACGACATCCCAGATTTTAGCCATTTTCCAGCCTTCGGTTTTATTATAACTGAATGCACGCGGCGTGCTCTCACCCTTGGTGATGCCGTGAAGAACAGCCTGGACATTTTTCGAATAGAAAATAGGGTTCAGCCAACCCAGTAGTAGCATTTTCCCTTGCCTGACGCGTGCATTATCAATAAGTGCGATCGTCGCCCCCACAACCAGGTACTTGCGCTAGTGCCCTCCACTGCTATAGGCGTTCCGCTTCTAGTCATTTAAGTAGTCCCTGAGTGATTTGACGGATGTGGAAACGGCAAAATCTTGTCACGACGGTCAGGAAACACCTGCGAAACGCCTCCTCCACTAAAACTGGCTACTACGGTACGATACCCAGGATTCTTTACAGCCCCAACTGCTGCAATATATGCGCATGTTGCTGTAAATATGAACGTTGCGGCGTTGGGGTTGGATCCGTTATTAGTTCAGTAGGTAGATGAGGTAAAGCCTTCTGTTTCTCTACAGCTATATAAATCCTCTAAACAGTACTTTCCCCCTTGTTATAGTGTGGTCCCGGGAGGGGGCGCTCAAGGTTCAGAGTCAAGCAGCTGCCTCTTAAATATAGGGGGTATTTATATTGTAAGAGTTAAAAAATGAGAGAAATGAGATGAAATTGACGGAGTTACTTGGTCTATGGTTACAGGAGTCTGAATTCGTGGATCAGATGACGTATGAGTCTAAAAATACAATGGAATCGATGCTTGCCCCGTCTAGGTTTGTCTGGGCCGTTCGGGCCGCTATATACAATCCTAGTATGGCTGCTTCCTCACCCTCTCAGACTCCTTCCTACACGGAGTGGGAGGTATTTGTTCCACGCTATTCAATGCAGAAATCCCTTTCGAGACAATCATCAACGCCCAAGCCTGCTCTATTCATAAATCCGTCTAAGAAACACTCTCCTATCAAAGTAAAAGTGCTATCTCCCTCATCGCCGGACTGTCGCAGCAAAACGGGAACGCTGCAACCGAAAAGCACGACAACCAGATCCCCCTTCCTCGCCTTTTCCGAGACCAAGCCAATACGCCCCTTGCGAGTTATCATCAAACGCAGAGACATCCTAACTACTGTGTCGAAGAATCTACCAAAAAATGTGTCGGAGATGTACTCGTTCAGATTCGGAGCCTGTGAAGAAGAGCCGATTTGAACCGTTTCGTTGCTGTCGTAAAGGACGTTCTCCAAGCTGCGACCATGAATCAGGAGGGATTTGGAGTGATCATACCATTCCTGGAACTCTTTGGGCACGAGTGATCCCGATTCCATCATGAGTTGGCCACATAGCCACGTTAAATCGTGAAAAAACTCACTGTTGGGCATGACAAAGCGCATAAATCGATCTTTTCGGTCCAGCACCAAGCTTTTACACACACTCCGAAGGATTTCCGAGGCCGACATGCATTCAGATCCGAGCTTGGTCAAGTTTAGCTGGGTGGAACACTGGACTAGTTCGGTATTCCTAGATGCGGCAAGTCCATCGACCACGTCCACAGTGATCCCACGAGCGACAAGTTTCGAGCCTCTGAACGTATATACAGCGGCGCTGTCTCCTGAAGCCGCATAGCAGGGCGGCGGATCACCAGGGTTCTCAATGGAGAGGGCGAAGGGGCGAAGATTTCCGATGTGAGGCTTTGCACTTTGGCTAACCATTAAAGGAACCGACAGAGGGTCTGTCCTTGATCGCCAGTCAGGCACCCAGGATGGCAGCGCAGAGCCAGGCAAAGAGCTGTATATCGAGGCAAAGCAGATGACATCCAACGACTTGTAGTGCTCAATAAATGCCTTTGCAAAGCGCAGGTACGTATCTTCCACACTGCACGAGTAATCCACGTCCAGGAAGCAGGTGTCAGTGGCCAGTCCCTTGATGCCATACAGACGATCTCGATCGTCTGTCGCCTCATAGCATGAACTGTACGCGGCCAGCGCTACTAGACTCATGTGGAGCTTATTAGCTTTGTCTTGCGCCTTTTTGTGTAGCATCTGCACTCTTCTTCGGCTGAATCCGTGACGGAAGACAGGAGTCCCTTTAAACGGGACCGATGTGCACTGGTCTGCAGCGATCAGAGCACCCTCCACGGCGAACAGGCTGAAGCTCCGCAACCCCCACCAGAACGAAACGTTTGCGTTCATAGCATATTCCTGAAGAGTCCAGGTTCTGGACCACCATCGTCGCTGGAAGAAACTTGTCATTGCAGCCCAGTGTGGCTGGTAGTGATGTTGCTCAAAAATGCGGCGAATCTCCAAGTCGGAACCAGGATGGTATGTTTGCTGCCTGACGGTTTTGTTGAGCAGTTGGATAAATTCGACAGCACAGTCAGTGTGTTGCGACTCCTCACCCAGCCAAATGATGACGGCGTGGGCATTGCCGTAGATTTGTCCCATTAGCTGCACCTGTTGATTCCTCTCCTTCATGTCTGCCAGATTAATGCAGATTGAGTCGATCCACCACCACGTGTCGTCCGGCCCGGCACCCTTTGCCTTTGAGATCAAGACGCGAAGAAAAGCATGCACCGTTTCGAGCACGCGGAGCTGTCCTCTGTCAGTCTCAAGTACATGGCATTGTTCAGTGGTGGCGTCGGTGGCTGGGCTTTCGCTTAACCAGGAGTAGGACAAGGCGTGGTAAAGAGGGGCAGGTCCCTTAAGCGGGAACGTCTTGAAGACGGCTGATGCGCGGTCGCTATCATGCTTGAATTTGACCAACCGAACCTGATCGTGACGGATCGGCTCGTAATTGTAGGAAACATGATTCTTATCCATTCAAGTCGGGTTGAATCGGCGGCGTCAGTGGCTGCAGGACTAAGCCTGGGGCTGTTTTGCTATGTACCTGGTTATTTAACTTGTATCGCAGCCATTACGACTCTGTCGGGGCAGTACGTGCACACCTACCGTGTCTGGCCGCGAAATCCGGTCACGGCGGGATTGAAGCCAAGCCGAAGGGTCTTTTTTAGTATAGTTCTGACTGGGAGTCCAACTGTAGTTGGTCTGCTACTGCAGGAAATATGAGAGGAAGCCGAGAACCCGCGCTACTTTGTTGTGGCCGGACTTCGCGAGCGGATGCGGTATTCCACCACCCCACGAGACATGTTCAGCCAAGGCAGCTTCTGTGCTGACACGCAGATGTGGGTGTACAGAAGCATGCAGGTGGGCTATGCTGCACGGCAATTGTCCCGCGCTGTCTGCCTAATGTGCCTTGACACATTGAAAAGAGATAAAACAGCGCAACGCACCTTTTTACTACCACCCACTTCTCCCTACATTATAAGATTATATTTTCAAACAAGAAATACATCAAAATGTTTCTTATTTACATAATTCTTCTTAATATAATAGGAATTAAATGATAAAAGCCACCGCCTACAAGATGCCTCGAATATCCGCGCTTGAAGCTCCGACCTGTAGGTCGGATCCACAGCGGCCCGTGTGCTATGAGGGGTTGTTGCTAACTCCGTACGCCACTCAGCATCATTAGCCAACGCAACTGCTGATAGGCAGATTCCACTGCGCCACTGGCGACATTGTGACTCTTGAAATGTGCCAAGACACCTTCTACCTTGTGACACGTAGCGAAGCACTGTCCGAACCAATCAATATGATCATGTGGCGACGTACGTCGAGAAGACTAGAGAGTAGTACTTGTGCCCCATAGAGACCAGATAAAGCAGATGCCGGTGTGAGGCTCGCAGAGCCGCCCCCAAACAACGCGCCGCCTTCTCAGAAACAAGGCAGCGCCAATTTCAGGTATTTGAGCGCTCCCCACATTTTCCCATCATTTCCCCCAACTCCCATCTCGCCCGGGCAATTCACCTGCTGGTACACACTCCAATACGAATGTCCCGCCAAGTCAGCCCTGCCATTGCTCCTACCATCAGCACGAAGACAAGATGGCGGCGCGTCAAGACCCGAACAAACCAAACAAAGCCTATTTTACGCAATCAAGAGCTTCAAGACCCCTTCCAGACCTCCCGCCGGGATATGATTGGGATGGACAGATAAAGAAATACTGCTCAAAGGAACTTGTTTCCAAAATCCAGAGCCAGTCACCGAGTTATCGTTGGTTTCCTTTCATAAAACCTTCCAAGCTGGAGCCATCCGAACGGGAGCAGTCTGACCGCATTAAGACGGAGAAGTACTAACGCACCGAAGTAGATGATTGGTACCGGCCTCGGAAAGTGAAGTCTAATTTCAACCGACTTAGCGGCGTATTTTGCCATCGCGGCTACTATGATCAGGCCATGAAAGTCCCCGAAAATTCGTTCCTTGCAATTGATTACGGATTCACACAGCACAACTTCCGTCTCCATGAGCTGGACGTCAAGTTACACACAAACGCGGACAAGTCGCGAAACATACGCAAAGCGTTCCTGTCCCATGACGCCACCGGAGCCCGCACGACAGCCCAGAGCGTGATGTGGAGTCAAAACGACGGCCGCGACGTGATAGGAACCATTCTCGTGACCAGGGGGATCAATATCGATCAGAAAAAGTTTTCGAGCACGTTCCAGGAGACGTATGCAAAACTGCCCGGCCTTGACAGCTTGCTGTTCGACTATGACAACAGAGCTTCTGAACCTGGGAGGGCCCCTCTGCTAGATCCAGAGGTCTATTCTGACTGCACCTTTCAACTCGACGTAAGCCAGCCCGGTGACGCCTTTGCCAGGCTGGTCGCGTGGTTTCGTTACCATAGGTTTAGAAGCCTGCAAATCATCATTAAAGGATACAACCGCTTTTATCCCAACGGTCAGGCCCTTCTCGAAGCAGTCAACAGGTCGGCTTCCCTCCAAACCGGTGCGTTGATTGATGTGTTCCGGGCTCATGACGGAGCGGTAATCGCGACCGCGTCCGATAACATCAGACCTCTTGGCTTTCCCGGGCCGAAGAGGATTATAACAAGCTCGCGAGACAAAACCGTGCGCATCTGGGAATATCATACCAGCACGCTGGAAAGAACACTGGTAGGCCACGACGGCCCAGTCAACTCAGTTGCATGCACGTCCCAGTGGGTGGTGTCGGGGTCTGGCGATAAAACAGTCTGCATCTGGAATATTAATACAGGCGACTTGATACATAAACTCAAAGGCCACAATGGGGTAGTGAATTCGGTTGCACTCTCGGCTGGGAACACGTTGGTGGCATCGGCGTCAGATGATCGAAAAGTTCTCCTCTGGGACGCCAAATCGGGCAAGCTGCGACAAACGCTCAGGGGCCACAAGGCATCTGCAGCTTCTGTTGCCTTCTGGCGCGGTGACGACCAGGAGTATGTAATATCGGGATCGGGCGATGGCACCATCCGGGTCTGGGATACGAGCACGGGAAACCTGCTGCAGACACTCAGCGGCCACACAGATGAAGTGACCTGTCTAGTCAGCAACGGTTACCTCCTAGCGACGGGCTCCTTCGATCGGACGATCCGGATATGGAACCCTCGCACGTGGGAGCTGCTACACACGTTCAGCTGTCACGACAAACCCGTCCAATCCCTCGCTTTCGTCAACGGACACTTGGCGTCAGCGTCGGGTTCGATAGTCAGGATCTGGGAATACGAAACGGGTAAACTACACCGGGAATTCCAGGGCCACACGGCGGACGTCACATCCATCACATTTGGCATCGTACGACACACACAGACCATGATAACGACATCAAGCGACGGGGAGGTGCGGCTCTGGGCGTATGAGAGGCTGCTAATGCAAAATGTCGAGGCGGACCCTGAACCCTGGCAGAACTTGACCATGGGCGTTATTATGGTCTTCTACCCACAGCCGATATTGGATATTGCGTTGGAGGCGAAAGGACTGACCTTAAAAACCACCTTGCTGGAGGAACGGCTGAAGGAGCTAGATTATCAGCACCTTAAGAACACGACAATGGAGCACATCAAATCCTTCATTGACAACCCCATCCCGGAGTTTGGCCCCATGATACCCGAGATAGTTCACTGCGGCCTAGGTCTGGGCTATGACGACGCGCACCCGACAAGGGCAGTAAATCCCAAGGATGGATCTCTTATATCTGACCCAAAAGTACTTTTAGACAGCCGTCTCGACCGAGCCATGATCGAAGTCAGCTTGGAGCTGAGAAGGCTCTATCCACAAATGGTCTTCTCGTCCTGCACCCGACTATCAGACGTCTACATCCGGGACTCTGATGCCGAATACACGGCAGATCTCCTGACGGGCAAGTTGAAGCCGAAACTGACGGGTGATCAAGACATTGCGGCACGGCTGCGCGCCATACACGGCGGGTTGTACCCGCAGTCAGATCTCGTCGTCGCCGATGATCCCGTAGCCGAGATTGCGGCTCGGACGTGGATCGATGAGTACGCGGGGATGGACCGAGCTCAGTTGATGACTATGACGTACGATAAGTGGATTGCCCAGAGGCTCGACGTTGAAAAGGTTGTCAAGGATCTCAACACCAAATTTTGGCTCAACACAGTCGGCCGCGCTCGGCAGCAAAATGATACTGTGCCTGCTGCTGAGGTTCAGGGGCAGAGGGAGGCAGGTGATGATGGGGCGGAGGGTAGGAGCACGGGTGCGAAACGGGATAGAAAAGAGCAGAAGCGGAAATGGTGGAAGATATTTAAATTTAAATAAGAGTAAGGTACTTAGGAGGCGCCGCTTGTCGTTGCTAAAGGCCTAGTGGAGGCAAGTTGAAGAGGTGAAAGGTTGTGATAATGTCCTCGCCAAGTTGGCCATGGACCTTGTCGACGCAGGCTTACTTCACGTACCTCAGACTGGTAGGACGCAAGAAGGCGGTGAAATTCTCCTGTGATAATATCATCTTCTGACTCTCCTCCACCATCCTTTCGTTCACTGTGCATGCACCAATTGGCCAGTTGGCAACAGTTCGCAGTCTACTGACCCGGCGTTTTCGCGGTTAAAAGTGGAAAAGCAGAGGCACTAGTGCGCGCCAATCCACCAAACATGCTTAGTGTCTTGCCGCCTCAGCTAGGATGCCATGTCGAGATTTCTTATTTTTCGTCCGGTTCAGTCAAATAAAATTGGAGAAAAGGGTTTCTGCGGCTTGATGCGTCCAAAATCTCCATCTCTGGATCTGTGATACACCGAGGTCGTTCCATATGCCGGATGCATCGCCAGCCGCACAGCTGCAGATCAACGATCGACCACATGTTTTTGGTTCCGCTCAACGGTTCTTGACGTCAATTCGATCGCGGGGAATGCCACTCCTTGCCCAACGCGGCGCCTTTGGGTGGTCACAAGCGAAACCGCCAGCAGCCACTGCATCATTCAATCGCGAATGATGACGCTCAATCTCGCCATGTCTGGTGTTTATTCCTGATTTATCTGCAATATTCATCTGATTGTGTTTAATCTGTCTTGTCCTCTTTCCCGTTGAAGAATCGCCTGTCCTCCGTCGGCGCCTCCTCGCCGAATTGGTACCAATAATTGGGCGTTACCCATGCTCGCTCACGTCACGGCGAACGCGATAAGGTTCACGTCCAAGACACGGTGCTGTGACACGTAGGCTCTGCAGGATGCAGGAATAACCTCATCGGGATCAGACCCAATATTAAAAGAAGAAAAGGTTAGGGTTTTCCTTTAGAAAAGAAGCCTGCCTTTTGCCCCACCGACTATCACGACTTCTGTATCCTCTTGTCCCTCTTAATTGAAAAGGCCCCAAAGGAATTCGCAAAAATGACGCCTGTATTCACCGACGAGCGAAACAGAGCCATGAATAATCACCCGCGCCACCTCAGCACGTTTGGTGGCCATGTTGTCGCCGCAACGGGCGAGTTTGCGGGCACCTTTCTTTTCCTCTATTTCGGCTACGCAGGAAATGTCATGGCTGTCTTGCAAGCACGGGATCAGGCAGGACCTGGCGTGACCACTGGCAGTACTAACATTCTGGTGGCCCTGTCATATGGATTTTCGCTGCTAGTCAATGCGTGGGCATTCTACCGCATCAGCGGCGGATTGTTCAACCCGGCGGTATGCGCATTTTCTCCCCCCCCCCCCTCCCTTTTGGATCAAGACTCACGGTGCTGTAACAGGTAACTTTGGGCTTGTGTCTCTCAAATCAGCTTGATTGGATGCGAGCCGTGTTTCTTCTCCCCGCACAGCTGCTGGGCTCCATGTGTGCCGGCGGGCTCGTTCAGACAATGTTTCCAGGGGAGATTTCGCAGGCAAACACGGTGCTGGGGCCCGATACATCGATTGCCCGCGGCGTGTTTCTCGAAATGTTTTTCACGGCCCAGCTGGTGTTTGTGGTGTTGATGCTTGCTGCTGAGAAATCCAAAGACACCTTCATTGCTCCCATTGGCATCGGACTTGCTTTATTCGTAGCCTTGATCCCAGGTAAGTATCGCCACAATGATAGGCAGGCTCACAGATTACTGATACCATGTCCGAATAGGTGTGGCCGTTACTGGTGGCTCTGCCAATCCTGTCCGCAGCTTTGGCTGCGCTGTTGCTGCCAAGTCCTTCCCCGGCTATCACTGGATCTACTGGATTGGGCCGGTACTCGGTGCATGCCTGGCAGCTGCGTATTATCGATTTATGAAGTGGGCAAACTACGAGGAGGCCAACCCTGGCCAGGATGCTGGGCACCCGGATCATGCCGAAAAGTCCATTGCCGCCCGCAATGATAGCGTGCATGTGTGAGTGTGTCCCGAGTGCTTTGTATGAGTGAAAGGAGCTCGAGGAAAATTAGTCAATGTTTTTATGAGCATATCATCTCTTTTTGGACGTTTCTGTGGAGGGAAGTGACTTCACACTGCTGCTGAAAGCATTACCCTGATAAAGCCCACGTATTTGTCTGGGATTAGCGAAACAGTTCTGGGACGCAGAAATTGGGTCAATGATTTGTTTTGGACAATGTATTGCATACGCGAGCGTATTTTGTTATCTGGATTAGGAAATAATTGAAAGGACGGACTGGCTGACGGCATCGGGAAAAGCTACACACTTGATCTTTGGGATTTGATATGAATTATACCTTGTGATTATGGTAGTTGTTATTGCTGAGATCCAAATTGGTCGTAGTTCTAGTACATATATCGCCAAGTCAGTGCCTTATCGCCCTTCGCAGAAAGCTGCGCCTCAGAGAATTGCTCATGTTCACCCGCGGTCATCCTTTCCTCGCGACCTTTGTTGATACGATTATATCCCAAAATGAGAATGAGGGATGCAATGATACCAGCACTAATGAAAGCAAGGTCCAGACTGTGCCCCAGAATATAGCGAGGGGCATCCTTTTGTCGATAAAAGTTGGATGCCATGGCCTGTTATTGATGAGAAGATGAATACCTAGTGGACGAATAAAAACTTACACCTCCAAGATTGCCAATTCCAATTTGAAGAGCCATTCCAACGCTTCGCTTGTAGCTTCCTGCTAGGTTATTGGACAGCCATGAAATGTTTCCAGGGAAGGCTGGGTAGATGGAACATGCTGCGACAAAAACACCACCATAGACGACCTTCGGATTGCTGGTAGAGATGGACCTTGGCAAGGGTGTCAGTGGGACATATACGACGATGGGTTTCGACAACTTACATCGAGAATCCTAAAATCATGCCGCAGAGGGCTGTCAAAATAAACGGACTTCTCTTCCCAACTCGATCCGACGTCCATGCAACGGCTACGGCGAGGATCGCCGCGGTGATGTAGATGGGCACGGTCATCAACTGAGACTTGCTCGAGGTGTAACCGAGGTTGCGAATGATGGTCGGAAGGAAAAGACTGATTCCGTACAGAGGACAGACAATCTTGACCTGGTTAGCATATCTCGCATTATCCTCGAGTCTCGCACTTACGCCCCAGTAGACAAAAATGTTGACCCAGATTTGCCAATCTTTGAACGCACTCCAAACATACTCCCATTTGAATTCGTCCGCCTGGGCAACTCGGGTCTGCTTTTGGCCCTGGTACTTGAGTCGATAAACCACAAAGGCTCGTTCTTCTTCAGTTAAGAAGCTGGCCGTCTCAGGGAAATCATAGAGAGCCCAAAAGGCCATTATAGCGACGAGAACGGTAACGATGCCTTCGAGGATGAAAATCCAACGCCAACCTTCCAGTCCGCCTACGCCATCCATTTTGGCAATGGCAAAGGCAAGAAGGCCGCTAAAAGCACCAGCGACCGAGGCGGCGGAGAAGAACAGAGCTTGGCGGAATTGGATCTCATGGCGACAGTACCACATTGTGAGATAGTACTGAAGTTGCCTCAGCGTTTGTTGACCATCTTAACTAACCAGGTCAGACCTACCGCAACACCAGGAAACAAGCCAGCCTCTGTAACTCCGAGAAAGATTCGAGCCACGAGGAGCCCACGATAGCTCTTTACGATACCCATCAACGTCATTACCAGTCCCCAGGCGACCATAATGATCGGGATCCAGATACTGGGCCGAAGCTTTTTGATGGCTAAGTTTGAGGGCACCTCGAAAGCAGCATAGGTGAAGAAGAAGACGGTGAGGCACCAGTTGTACTCGTCAGCGGTCATGTTAAGATCCTCCTGAAGGCCCTCAATTTTGGCATTTCCAATATTGCCTCCTGTGTTGAGATGCTTAGCTGTCGGTCGCGACATGCGTTGAGAATCGACTTACGGTCGAGGAAGGAGAGGAGATACAGCAACGCAAGCATGGGAATAAGCCGCATATCCATCTATACAATTGTCAATAATACAACCAATCCAACAAAGCTATGATGTTACCTTTCGCAGAATCTTTTTCTCGTCGAGATGAGCAAAGGACTCGGGCGTTACCCCGGATAATACACCCGATGCATCGCTGCGGTCAACTCCACCCTGTCGATTGTCGGAGCTGTCGCCCGCCTCAACCTCGACAAAGTTGGCCTTTTCATTGGCAGTAGAATCAGAGTTCATGGTACCCAAAGCTCTAGAATCTTCCCTTTGAGGTCAAAATTGATGCATCCTAGACATTAAACAGGGCGAGCGCGGCCTCTTATGTATGTCCCTACCCTTAGCTTCCCCACGTTTCCCCCGCAGTTTCTGTCTGCTGGTGGCCCACAAAGCGAAGCGCCATATCTCACAGCTCCCAGCAGCTTGACGTGGAGTGTGGCGACTGGTCAGACAAAGCGAGCCGTTCGGTGATGCAGCGTAGAAATTTGGGTGGGTTTGGCGCCACCGCTTGTGGGAATTGCCTGGATGGAGGCCGGATTTGGATCCGATTATTCTTGAGCAGAGCGTATCACAGCCTCCATTGCTGCTACCGCTTGCTTATCAAGATCCATGTTCCGGGCGGCTGTCCACCTAATTCCCGAATGGCCTGGGCCAGGTTACATAGGAAGCGGATCAATTGTTGCATCATCTGACTTGTGTGCATCATACGAGAGCGCCTGGACAAAGAAGACCGGTTTCTGAATTTTTTTTCTCGTCCCATTTCAGGAGCTTTTCAACAGCTAACACGGCTGATGTATAAATTCCCGCGTCGCAAAAGCATTGCGCAATTTTCTCATGCAAGTTACAAGGCCGCCTAGTCTTTGAATCAGTTGCTATCTGTTTGCTTCTTGATGATGCTCAAACCCGACGATCCCTACCAGTGTAAGATGCCGTCTCATCTCGCAACCGATTCGCTCATTCACCTGTCTGTCCCACACAATACCCCCGATTTGCAATTTGATGAGATTGTTTCTGGTAATCATCGCCGGGTGCATGTTAAGATCTGGAGATCGCGGCTAAATGAATCAGATCAATGGTCATAGAAGGGTTCTGTCAAAATTTAGCTTGCTCTGTAGGCTGCGTGGCGGTGTCGCCTTGAATGAAAGGTCAGCGTGAGTCGGCTCATGTTCCCTAGACCAAGTGATCTGCATTACCCCGCATCTTGAATAATTCCGCGACTCCACACTGCCTGGGTGGACTCGGTTCCGGAAATCAGGGATCCGAGGTGTCTTTTCCGAGATTCCAATCTGAGAGTCTCCTTTGAGCTGCTTGCCAAGCATTGCCCCGGTCCAGGATAAGCAGTCTTGGATACCCGTTTCCTTGGCGATTTCAAAACGAGTAAGCCAAGGGGATTGTAGCCGTGGCATACCCAGATGACGGGGTCCTACCATGCACCGCATCTAGTTCTCTCGCTGCGGTTGATGCCATGAGTGTAGTTGTTTCCGATGTTTCAATCCATACGGCAGTGGTCGGATCAATTGTATGTAGTCCGCCTTGTATTTGGGTAAGGCGCGTGACTTACAACAATGTTTTGAGGATAACTTTTACACCACTATTTTCCAAAAGAAGAAATTCAAACGGCCGTCATGATAGCTTGCGGGATTATGAATCAGTGGTCGAAGTCCACCTTACATTTTTCATTACAATCAATTGTTGGGACCCATTCATGTACCATGACTTTTTGAGTCTAAAGGACAGAGTCCACATGGATGTCAAGCGGACAACAAACTTCTATTGGGCATTTTCATCAATTAACTGCTGGTTTTATCTGCGGTGCTTCAGCCTCCTGAGGCATGATGTTTTCGGTAAAGGCCATGATGTTTAGTGCATAAGGAAGCAGCAGAACGACTCCGCACAAAATGTGAAAAGAAAAAAAAATTGCGAAACATGTTCCAATAATTCTCAATCTGGAATGTATGTAGCCTGCTCTCTACCACAATCTACTTTTTACTTCTAAGTTAAAAAACAAGCGGTTGGCTCAACCGGGTGATCCAGGAGCAGGCCACAAATGTGGCATACAAATAGTGTTCAACAATAGGTTTGGTCGTGAAAAACCACAATCTACACTTACACGCCGTGGTCAAACCTCTCTCGTAGGATTATTGAACTACCTATAGTGACTCAATTCCGTTATAGTCATAACCGGTAGTCTTTAGCTCCTCATCTGCTTCTGATATTATACCTTTCTTCAGGCATCTGGTAGGCTTGTTGCAAGAAGTCACTTTTTCTCCACTGAGTGAGTATTGGGGCCTCTCATGCAACGGCAGACATTCCCAAGTTATTTCACGAGCGTTCCAATGAGGACATTTCTTCTGCTGAGGTAGTAGAATCCCTGCGACCATGCCCCCTCCCCTCACCTTAGGAAACATTGTAATGTAATTGCGTAAGTTCCCGAGATTTCTTATTATTAGCGCCTATACCAACCATGTTAAGTTTCTCATTCAAAAGCCAGGCATCAGCTGAAGACTCGGCGATAGTCTGGGCCATTCTGAGGCGCTAATATGCATTGCAGTAAGTGCTGGCTTTTAAACCTAATTCGCCGGAAATTCTCATCATCCGATGTTCCCAAACGCAAATGCGACGACTGGAATTCGTACACCATTCCGTTCTCAGGGGCTGCGTTCGAGCATGAAACTTCGTTGGTGAACCTTAGCACAAGCAAACTGTATTCAACCTACTTGGCGCTAAATGCTCGCGGTGGAGGCTCTGGGCCTTGTTGTCGCCAATGGCAAAAGCAGCTCACTGATTTTGAGTTGTTCACGACTACATCGGATGTCGGCATGTCGGCACAGAGATGCTTGCTGGGATATGGGCTTGGCCCAACACGAGGAACACTAAGCCCTACAACCCCGATGAGCAAACGGCGCCTGAAATCTGATGGAATGCTACGGGAGGGGCAGTCTGGGCCAGATGGATCTACTATAATCGACTTCACCCTAGATTGCCGACGACCCGACAATGTATAAAATCAGTCAACGATCACCCGAGGATTTCTTCGAATAACAACCTCAATATACTCTACATCTCAATCCTCGGTGACGCAAAATTCTCAACATGAAGCATTTTTTGAGTCTACTCCTCGCAGCTACTGCAGCATTCGCTGCCGTAATAAACCCAACAACATCAACAACATGTGTAGCAGCCAAGGGAATTTGTAACGCCTCCATCTACCCTCCTAAGTCCTGCTGCCAGGGTCTTCAGTGCGTATACCCGAAGGGCGCGTTGCCAGGAGCCTCCGGTGTTGTAAGTACACGATGCAATTTCTATGCCGATGAACCGATTCTAATCAGAAAGCCGTAGTGTACCGCACAGGAGACCTGTCTTGCATTCGGAGGTATCTGCAATACAGGTAACACGGGAACAGGCATCTTCGCAGATCTATCCAACCTCCTGCCGACAACAAGTTGCTGCTCGTCGCTCAAGTGCACGGGGCTTGGCATCCCTTTGCTAGCAGGCCTTGGTTTTGTATGACTGCAAACACATACTCTCATGGACCTATGCTAAACATGAACCAATAGTGCCTCACTCCTGCCGCTGCTCCTGTACCTACAGCAACTTCTAAATCGACTGCTCCTAGCTCAACTTCGCAGGCACCGCCCCCACCGCCCACACAAACTTGCGTTGTAGCTGGGGGGGTTTGTAACCCAACCGTTTGGCCCCCGCTAAACTGCTGTGGCTCACTGAATTGTGTGATCCCCAGCCATCCCCCTGGTTTCGTTGGAGCATCCGGTACAGTAAGTGCATTCAATCAACAGCAGTCTTGGACAGTTTTACTAAGCCCCTGCCAACAGTGTCGAGCTAGCACATCGTAATCAACTCCAAGGTGGTTTAGTATGATTACCAAACATCCGTGGTTAATCATAAATCAGGATAGCATCCCTGTCTTTGGGGCTGTTCTGCGGGCCCATAAGGATTCGCTATTCTGGCTTTCAAGCAATCCACAGCTTTCATCTGTTATAGATTGAAACTATTGAGTCGCTCGTTATAATTAGGTTGTTCCCTTCCATCATCGCATTGCTACTTGGCAATCGGGTCAAATCAGAAGGCTCTTCTGGGTAAGGCCCATGAAAAGGGGCAGCTTGGGAAAGAGAAATGAAATTTCCTCACAAAGGAAACTGGCATTCGTTTAAATAATATCTAATCACGTCTCATGTATTGAGCACCTTCGTTAATAATACAATTATCCGTGGAAACGAGTATTAAGATGAATCAGCCTTTCAAACCGATTCTCCAGTTAGTTTTTGTTATCTTATCTAAGACGTTATCAGACATAGCTTCTGCCTTGAGCATCAAATACAAAATTAGACAATATGCGTACACGTCCTTTGCATCTCTTGCTTTTCTACTACATTTAAATCATCCCTGTGTCAGAGATACTAGCTGTTAGTCTTGACAAGAATATAATCTCTTTTATTATGGCTAGCAGGAACTTCGTTTTATTTTTCAGAGAGCATTTCTTCGTGCAGTGGAGATAATATGGGTTAGGGAGTGTACCTCAGACCGATCCATTGAGAAATTATAACTAATAAGATAATTTCATTCTACAGTTTGCGGGTAAGCGTCATGGTTTATTTGATGATGCTCATATAGCGCGAAAAAATGTTGTCAATGGCCTGTAAATCGCACAAGGCAGATGTATTCAATTCATTGTCAATTAACGTAAGCAACATTGCTTCAAGTCATTGTCTTGAGACTTCGTAACCCTGATCACCTCCCATCTATTCTCCGTTCGCTTGAACGCAAAACGATCCAAGTCGATTATCCTCTCACCGGATTTCTTACCAGCTGGCGCCAGCTCTTTGATAGCCTTTTCCGCCTCCTCATAAGCGGCCTTGTTATCCTTCACGGCGGCGAGAATACCGCCCTTCAACTCGTTGCTTGCAACAAACAGATTTCTAGCTGCACGTCGCTGCTCAAAGGCGAATTTTGTACAGGCTGAAATGACCTTGGAGTAGATCTGTGCTTGGACTTGGCGAATTTCCTCAGGAGCCTTGTCTAGCATGATCTTTGCGAAGCGCTTCAATATTTCCAATTCATTCATGTCCCATCCCTCCAGTTTCTTCTTAAATTGACTCGCAGCCTCCCTGAAAATACCAACCCCGCCGCCCTTCAAGACATCCATAATCTCCGACACGCCCTCTTCAAATCCTTCCCCAAGCCTGTCGACGTACGTCAAGCCAAGGTCGACAAGCTCTGCCCGGAAGTTTAAAACAACAAGCTCCTGTTTGGAACCTGGGTCGGTGTCTCGGTTGATGTCATCAACTGCGCGCGGTCGGCTCTCAACAGACGCCGCATGGTCGTTGTCAGCGTTGACAGTCTTTGCAATGAGCTGGTCAAAAAGTTGTGGGCTATTCATTGACAGACAAAATTGGCGCAGATCGAGTCCTTGGTCGAGGTCAATCTGCTTGGGCAGGATTAGGTAGGAACCGTGGTGAGTCATTTTTAGCCTTCTTTTCGCGTAGCTTCGGCTGAGAATCAAGCAATTAGAACAAGCGCGGCAAATTCTTCAGTAAAGAGGATGTTGAATTTATATCTCTGGTTATCTGCCGGCATCACTACGTTTGAGAAAAGATAAGTGATGGCAAATGCATACAGCAAGGCAACGCGAAATAAGGCCGTCAGAATGACAAGGTTCTGACACTATTTCGCATGTAGAAGATTATTTTGCGGAAAGAATGCAATTCAACCAAGTTTCTCAAAGTAGTTTGGCCAACAATTTAAACCATTTCATGGTAGATTCAGACATTTGGGATTTGATCTGCAACTAAAAAGAATTCCACATCCAATTCATTCAATAAGTTAATCTTGATTTTGTGGATTTTTACTTCAGTGAAAGATGCAGCGTTGCTTTCAGCTACGTATAACGCTACTACACGCCGTTCCAAGCCATACATCGATCAATGTACCAAAAATTGGGATGCCAAAGTGGTGTTAGGAATGATATTCGGGCAATCAAAGTTTGCGGGGCGTCCCGGTCCGATTATGAAGCATTAAGAAATCTTAACAAATATATTTAGGATCATGATGCTGCTGAAATCTTATCACTGAGCGCAAAGATGATTTTAGTTTGCTTTGATTCGCCTGAATTCTCGTTAAGGGCCAAGGCTCGGGCCGAAAGTGAGACCGGGAATGAAGCACAAACCCCCCCCGAATGAGATTTTGAGACGAATATAGTAGCATGTGATATTCCATCGTCCATAGATCCGACCCCGTTGTCATTCATTCTGGTGCCTTTTCCAACGAAATCTTATTTTTTGAGTCAAAATAAACCAGCATAGTCCGCCGAGAGCACATGGAATGCTTCTACGTCAAGAGTCTGGTCGGTCACTATATTGCCCGCTTCTCAATATTTAACAACACCATTGCACAACGCTACAATCACAGTTTTTCAGTTGACTCAACTGATATCATCCTTCTTGATTGCCTGCCTACATTAAACAAACATTCATACTGCGCGTATCGAACTGTACCCAAATTTTCCTCGAAAAGCTCATCATGGCTTTCTCGTTCAACGGCAATGACATCGATCTGTCTTCTGACGGATTTGAAGTAGTGCCTACCTCTACAGAGGCCTCTCAAGGGAGCTTCTACTTCATTCAGAGCAAGGAATCATTGTCAAGATCGCAGAAGTCTAAGCTCCAACAGGATTCCAACGTTGAATTCCTGGAGTACCTGGGCAATGATGCATGGCTTTGCAAATGCGCATCGAAGAACATTGAGGAAATAAGTCGTCAGGAGTTTGTGGCCCATGTGGCCCCAGTAGACGCATCAGCTAAAATCTCTCCCTCCATCAAGTCTAATGGGGGACTAGAGAGTGATGATAAGCACATGTTTGATATTGTGCTTCATCAAAATTCCGACCAATCTGGACAGGATTTGTCTGCTGCCATCAGCGGTATTACCGGAATCCCTTCCCAAGACATGGTTCTCAGACATGACGATTCCATCGTTAGACTGGAGGTCCAAAAGCGACACTTGCTCGACATTGCGAAGCTAGATAACGTTTCTACAATCCAGAAGGTCCCCAAGCTGGAACTCAAAAATAACCTCGCCCGAAACGTGCTTCACGCTGATGTCAAAGTCAACAATACGGTATTTAGGGGAGAAGGTCAAATTATCACCGTGGCAGACACCGGATTTGATACCGGAGACGTACACGATTGCCATCATGCATTCAATGGCAGAGTCAAAAAGTTTATTCCTGTCGGTCGTTCTTAAATGGCGGATGACGAGGATGGCCATGGAACTCATGTCTGCGGTTCTGCCGTAGGTGATGGATATTCTCAGCCCATGGGCGGGAAGATCCAAGGTACTGCCCCAGGGGCCGGCCTTATTGTCCAAGCGCTCTGCGGCGAACCGGATCCATTGCGGAACTACGGCAGGCCGCTTCTTTTGGGCCGCCCATCCAAGGGTCTCAAGGATCTTCTGCAGGCCGCCTATGACGAGGGCTCACGAATCCACACCAACTCTTGGGGTCCTTCATGGGACGATCAAACTCAGAAACAACAGCCTTACGAGCGATCCGAGAATCTGGATGACTTTGTTTGGAAGCATCAAGACCTAGTGGTATGCTTTGCAGCTGGTAATGACGGTGAAGAAGTGTCTGTTGGACCTGGCAATGGCCACATCGGTGCTCAGTCTGCGGCCAAGAATTGCATCACGATTGGATCCTGCGACAACACGCGTTGTTCACCAGATAACAGATTCGTGCGTTGCGACCCTGATGGTACTTTTACCGGAAATCCAAATCATGTCTCAAGTTTTAGCAGCCGCGGCCCTACTTTCGAAGGGCGCATCAAACCAGATCTCGTCGCTCCCGGAGCCATGATTCTTTCGACCGCATCCAGCCACGCCATCGCCGAAGGTTATTTTGGCCCCTCCACGGATAGCAGATTCATGTACGAAACGGGCACAAGTATGGCGACACCACTCGTCGCCGGCTGCGCAGCAGTCGTGCGGGGGTTCCTCAAAAAGGAGTACAAGAAGCCAGGAAAAGAGGAGCCACTTGAACCAAGTTCTGCTCTGGTCAAGGCGGTGCTGATTAACGGGGCAGTGGATCTGGGGCTTCCACGCTTTGAGCAAGGCTTTGGGCGAGTCGACGTTGCCAACTCTTTATTCGAACCCGACATCCCGAATAAGGGATTTTTCGAGAAGACAATTATTGACAAGGATCACAATGAGGTGACGACGGAAATTCCCCTAAAGCACCCTAGCGCCAGCCAGGGTGCGCCTGGAGAATTGAAGGTCACCCTTGTGTATCCGGATCAAGAAGGAGCCTATTTACAGAACATTATCAACCTGATTGTTCGCTGTAACGGGAAGCAACGCCACGGTAACATGGGAGAGGTTCAAGGAGAGTACCACAAGATTAAGAATGTAGAGCAGGTAGTCTGGAATGGACTGAAGGTTGGGGATAAGGTAACTGTGGAAGTGTCACAGCGCGAAGCAATGAAAGCTAAGGAGGTTCCTTTTTCTGTAGTCTGGTCTTTTTTTGTTCGAGAGTAGTACAGCTCGTTCGCTGTCAGCCCCTGAAAAAGACAATCCTTCGCCGTTGTATGGTAGATATATCAAATGAAAAAGGGCAGTGTGACATCCCGTACTTCTTTTTGCATCCAGAAGCCACGCGTGTCTCTCTTGCAGAGTTAATAGTAATTCACAGAGAATTCCTTTTTACGGGATGATGAACTATAATTTCTTGACCAAGCATCTTGGAGGATTCAAAATTGAGAATTTGGCATCACCATTAGATAAAAAAGTCGGTACCAACAAGATTCCATCATCGTGAACTTTTCCGCACCGAGAAATCGCAAAAAATAATCATTCTCTCCACAGCATTAACAGGCGCTCCGAGACAACGCCATGGAACGCCTCCACCCGCCTCAATGCCATCCATGACAAATCAGGTCCTGTCTTAGCAGACACATCTAGGCAATTACACAAGCACATGAAAAGAGATGATCTCCAAGCCCCCTTGAAGCTGACATGCATCGGAATTGTTGCGCCGCTACACATCTGTACATCAGCTGACGATGCAGGGCATGCCGATTGCTGATAGGCGAGAAGTGAAACACGGCTGGTTTTCAGCTTGCATCTGATCACACTCGGGTAAAATTCCGTGCTTTTATCACGGCAGGAAGCCGCAATCTCCGAAAGGAAGTGGCACTAGTGCAAGCTAATGCGAGATAATATCACGCTCACGGTGAGTGATATTTCGGCTCCGTGTTCACAACCATAAACACATGACGTCAAGCTGCACAAGGCATCGATGATCACTGCATTTCTGTCTGTGGGAACCCTTGTTACTGCTAATCAATTGGACTCCATCTCTCCATTTACTCAATCGGGCCATAAAGTCAAACCTGCCCTTGGGGTCATACTTTGCCTTCAAGGAGTGCAGCCGCTTCTGACGCCACTCTTCAGGCCCATACAGCTCCTTGTTGGACTCGTCACCAAAAGCATAATTTAAATAGATACGTCTCGTCTTATACCCAGAGCCCTCGTTTAGGATTTGGCGTAATTCTTCTCCAATTTTAGTAACGGAGTTGTCGAGGTCCGATCCACCAGGCGTATAGCTCAGTGAAGCGAGAACCAAGATCGGGCTATCGCGGTAGGGATAGGCGCTTGAGGCAGCATCGATGGCCTCAACACCGCCGATCGGATACCCTTCAACAAGGAACCGGGCGCCGCTGATTGGAGAGCCAGGACGAGTATTCTCGGCGAAAAACTGAATCGCCTTCTTATAAGCTGTCGTATTATGTCTCGCAAAATAAAGCGGGAAACGCTGAACTGATTGCCCGCTGTTCTGGCAGACAAATGAATTCTCTCCAGATCCCAGGATTGTTGGAAGGTTCGCATAAGTCCCCGTTGCGTTTGTGGCGGATACTGGGCCCAGGTCGAGGAATGGCTTCAACCAGACCGAATCAAGGGCCTCAACACCTTCTTGCATAATCTGAATTGAAGTAATAGGCTTGGTAGACTCAAAGTCAGCTTGTGGCATCGGCTAGGGGGCTTAAGAGTTGAGCGCGTACATAATTTGGATCCACAGTGGCATTGTTAAACCACGATGACCAATTGACAACCCCATCCGGCTCACCATTGTCAACAAAGAGGGAATTAGCAGTCTCGTAAACAGACTCAACTTTGTCTCCTGTAAAAATGAGAGTTGTCACAGCCCAGTTTCGATGGATCACGTCATAAATCTTGGAAGTCGCAGAGGTCACGATACCAAAATTTTGTCCCGCTCCCTTCAAGGCCCAGAAGAGGTCATCCTTTGCAGTGACCGTCTTGACAGTACCATCTGCTAGTACAACATTTAGGGACAGGACTTGGTCTGAGATGACGCCAAAATGGCCTTGCAGAAACCCATGGCCACCGCCAAGCCCTGGGCCCAAGTAGCTCACACAATCGGTTGTGACGGTAACTAACAACGCGCTCATCGTCAGAGTGGCCGAGGTTTGAGATTCAAGAGTCTTACCTGTTTGTTTACCTGCTGCCCACAACACGTCGGTGATGTTTTTAGACACGGCACCGCCACCGATAACGGCGCTCTTACCATCTTTGGCCACGTAGACACTATCTAGCTTCTCCAGGGATATCTGAATACCATAGTGCATCTTGCCAAGACTGCGGATAGCCCCATGAGCTGTGCTCACGGCTAGAAAAGGAAGGTTCTTCTTTTTTGCATATTTGACCTAAGACGTCAAGTGAGCGGGGTGTGTTGGAAGGTACTGCACATTCTTACAATTGTGACAATGTCGCCCTCGATGCATGGCACCGCGACCACACTCGCATTAGGAGGCATATACTCAGAGGATCGCTCTAGCACGCGGTTGAACTCAGCCGAGCCCGGAAAGTAAATTCCAGCACAGCTGGAAAGGCCTTCGGATAGTTCATTTCCTGCTGAAGATATGTCTCTTGGGCAGTTGCCGTAAAGTGCGCCGGGGACGGAAACCCCTGCGGCGAGCGCACACCAAGCAGCGACCGCCACAATGGCTCTCGCACTAATTCGGGACATTGCTGTATCAAAGTGGCTTATTAGGGTGGCGAATATTGCTCAAGGTGTGGATTTAATTGAGAAGACTGCTGGCAATGACAAATCTATGAAAAACTCGTGAAAGGATGAGGAGCCGTCTTATTTATTGTTCTCTTCGTGCTCCACGCATTTTGGATGCAGCTCTCGTTTATGGCTGTCTAAAACGTGAGCAACATGATTGGCTTGGCGTGCGTTGGATTCCGTGCGATGGTGATCTCACAGTATCCTCCAATAGTCCGCTGCCGCAATACATCTTGCCGAGCAGCGTAGTATGCACCGTGTGTGTGCCTAAAACTCAGCCTTTGACGTCAGTAGCTACCCCCCTGCACATGAAATATCGCAGCCCTTGTTGGACATGCAGGTGTGGCTTATTATTATGGCCAGCTCCCCCTTGCCATCTTCAGATGCGCAATGGCACTCGTATTAAATCCATTGTCACATTAGAGCTTCCTGCACTGTGTTTGTGGTACAGGAGTGCTTTTCAAGATTCAATGCTGTGGCCCACCGCGCAGGTTCCATTCAGCTCCAATGACGCTCTATGGAGTGCCAGCCAGCCCATCGTGATTCTGTCCAATTTCTCAAAGATTAGCGAGCAATAGACTAGTAAGCTTGCCTTTTTCTTTTCTAGTTAATGAAATAACCATCGCTCTTCCGCAAATTACAGTTGCTCTCCAAAAAGCGGACTGTGGACAATAAACACGGGACCAGAAAAGTGTGGGGGTTGCGTAATCTGACTGTCATCATCTAATGGCTAATGCACAGATCTGCAGAATGATTCGTGCGGGATGCATCTGGCCCTCGCATCCACCAACAAAGAATCGACTGGTAAGTAAATCAAACTCAAAAGCTGCAACAAAATTAAGCATAGACAGTCGATCTTAGCTTGCGCGGTGCACAGTTTCTTCGAACAGGAATGTCACCTAAGACCAAAAATAGACAAACAAGATGGTACTTGCTCCGTTGCAGTAGTTCTCACAACCGACTGAACCGGTGCAATGAAATAATCGCAATATCTTTTTCGCTGTCGTTAAGCTTCAAAGGTTTCAATATCATCACTAGTCGGTGGTTTTCCCAAATAGGTTTCAATGCACATTTTGCAACGTTTGGTCATCCCGATGCGGGATTTGTTTATTTCCATCTCACCATACCCTTTCCTACACGCCGTAAGCTACTGTTTCGGAACTTAAATTCATCTTCCCGCCAACATGTTCGCACTCAGTGCTCATTCCCCATTTACCCATACCCATGAACACCATCGTGACAACGGGTGAAGTGCGGACCTCAAAGAATAGTACAAGAAGTGAAGTGTTCAGCCTCAAAACTGTTGTTAGGGAGATCGATGACGAAAAGACAATAAATCACAATTCTGCGGCGAGAGATACGTCGTCGAATGCGCCTCAAAGCCTTCTCCCAATAGAATCCACTACAGCCAGGGCGATGTCATGCCAGGGCCGCTAACGTAGACATTGATCTGCATGGCCTGGAGCGCGTTGTCGTAGTATTGAAGCACTTCGAGAGTGTCTCCAGTAGCACTAGTAGGAGCTAATAAGGGGATATCGCCCTGGGCTTTGACCTCATCATACCACACATCTTGGGCTTCCTGGGCTGCCGTCATCTTATCCGGAATGAAGGCCGAGACGTTTCCGAAGTAGGGGTAGACCTTGCCAGGAATGATGCCGCTGGTCACGACAAAACCCAGTTCCTCATCGATGACTAGGTTGGTTCGTGCCTTTGCGTCGGTAGGATGTGAGTCAGGCCAGGTGCAGCTGAGCGGATCAGAAGAGGCGTTTCCGTAGACACCAGTATCGATGATCTTCCAGCCAATTTCTGTAAACTGGCAGTTGTCACCGACATCGACAACGAAATCGGTCTGGTTGGACTCGGCAAACAGAGCGAAGCTCAAGGCCTCCAAAGTGGCCCGGCTTGCCTTGGTGCGGTTCGATGGCGGCGACATCAATACAGCATAATTGGCCGGAAGCTCCTCGGCGGAGAAGGAGAAGCCGTGGTCGCCTCGGTTGCGGTTGATGAACAGCTCCAGCTCCGAGATCTTCTGGTCGACCACCTTGATGCGGCCTCGAAGAACTGCTTCGGTCAATTCGTTGCCCTCGCTGACGTCGAGGGCGAAGTAGGCCGTGCCATTTGTCGTGTCAATGGCCAGGAGGCTAGGCGGACCTGCCTTGGCAATGGTGCGCCACGCAGTCATCATGCTGACGGCCGCTGGGTGCGAGTTTTCGGTTGCCTGGTAGATTGGTGCCAATGGCACGGCCAAGGGGTCATGGGCCACCATAGAATCCAGAAGCCGGGTGACAATGTTGGTCAGGCACTCTCGAGAGCATTCGCTCCTATCGACCAAGTCAGGAGCAGGCATAGCGAACCCAGTCGCCGCCCAGGCTAAAGCCGCAGCTGCCTTGATGAATGCCTGTCTCATCGTTGCAACAACGAATTGGTTTCTTTTTCTGCCGCTTCAAGGGGGTTTCCTGATGGCAGCAGAGTCGAGATTGGAAAGCTGGCTGAGGATGAGGTGGCAAGCTGAGGTTGAAGGGCAACAAACCTCCAGACCAAGATCTTATATCTGATATATATAATCGCGAAGCGCTCGCCGGAACCACATACCCTATTGGGCTGATCTACAAACTTAGAAAAGCTAGCTTAAAGATGGAATGCGGGGATAGCGCAGCGCAGGGGAGGCCTGCATCATTTGGGCCGCGCGGGCTCAAAACACCAGGTTCCCCGCGTTTCCCGAAGTCCAGTCGCTCCTCCACATTCCGAAACTTGAGCATCAAAATACGGTAACTCGTAGCTGTTCGACTCGTGCACAGCCTACGTTATAGCGACTATGGAATATTTTCGCCCACTCTAACCTTCTAACCGCTCTGGGGCCCGGGACACGGCAAGTGACATCGGCTGCACCCTCCCCCATAACCCGATGAGTAGCGTCTCAATTTCCAAGTTCATCTTGAACCACCTCTCCGCAACTCCACATCATCTGAAGAAGACATTCGCCGATTGGAAGTGCTGGCGTAATCCAAAGAGAAAAATCCTTACCCATGGCCTCACCTCGGCAAGACTTTTGCCGAAAAATTGAAGGAACAATACCTCATAGGTCCGAGGGATGCTTTTCTTCGGGAGGACAAACGGGTTGTGGGTCTTCAATTTCGGGACACTAAAATGTCCGTTTGATGGTGTCGAATAAATCGCCGTGCGTGCATCCGAAAAGCGTCATCGAACGCAAAAGTCCCAAGCCACCAACTTCAATCTCGGCTAAGTCACTGAAATTGGCTTCAGTAGACTTACACTTCATGCTATATCAGGTTGTATGAGCACTATGAGTTTGTGCGTGATCCGATGTTCTCTCTCGGCTTGTGAGCAAGTGTCACAAGAGCTTTTTAGCTCAACTCTTGGCAAGGAATGGCAGGTTTCCATGAATGATGACAATACCTGTTCGCCAAGGGATATTCAAAGTGCCCTCAATTGTTCAAGTGGAATTGATATCCGCTTTTCGTTAGGGGTTAAGTTTTGGGATACTATTTCATTTGTTGCTATTGCGCGAGAAACGATTGCGTAGCTCAAAGCCCGCCCATGGCGTTCAGATTGAACCTCTGCCAGCCGTTCACATCATGCATTGAAACACAACCCTTTTGACACCAATCACCATGGAACTCAGTGAAATGAATAAGAAAGAGCGTATATGACCAGTCGATCCCGGTTCTTAGTTGATAGTTTGGTGCGAGGGCAATCGCACCGATGGACTAAAAAGTCTATCTGTTCCACGGCTCACCCTGTTGAACTGTTCCTCTTCTCAAAGGAAATCAAAAAATTCATTTCAAAAAACCGTAAGACCAATGCGCAAATACATGACGTGGACATTTCAGACACTAACAGCTGCTGATACCAAGGGAAAACAATCAACCAACATTTGCATTGTTACTGGGATACTATCAGTATTAATAATTAATATCTAGATCTGAGTCTCACTTAATATCCTTTAATCAGGGGTCTGTAACAATCTGCCTCGAGCACTCCCCCAATGCCCTCGCCATTTCCAGGCCAGTTGGACATCCAGGGGACCCGTCGGAGAAATCTCATTTGTTCAAACCCATGTTAGAACTCCCTGTCGTAGTCAACTTCGGCTCCGAGTCCATTTCCGATATTCGTCTTTGCCACGTGCTCATGCGGCCAGTTTTCTGATACTATGATCACGTATGATCATCATAGGCAGCGAACACTCTTATTCCAAATATACCATCCAAAGAAACAATTTCGGAGACGGAATTGCATGTATTGCACCGCGATTCTGGGTTCTTGGAGCATTAGATCGATTTAATGGACGAAGAATTATGATCAACGGGGACGGTACTTGGGGGGGGTTACAGCGTTGAAGCATGGCTGAAGCGGGGGACCACAACTCTGATCTTGTAAGACACAATTGGCTCCTTTCTCATGGAAATCTTCCATCAAACTCGTTTATGTGATGATGGGCTCTTTTTGACAATCTAAAAGTGGGGCAGCCTCATTTCTTCTGGAGCATGACAAATTACCAACCTAGAGAATGAATTTTCAACAATGGCGCCACGGGCATCCTTTTGTGGGAGCTAACAGCGCGACCTGCTTACGATGTGCAGTACCACTGTTGGTGGCTAAAGTCAATCAATGATATTGGACTTTTTAGTAACATTTTCATAAATTTCATCCTCTAGCCAAATTGGGGTCACGAGGTCAATACAGCCTGTCTATGCCTTCTTGACAAAGTTGTGCATGCTTTGAACACCTCGCTTCCAAGCTAACCCACCCAAGGGGGCCCGTATTATGCAAGTCGTAGTCTCCACACTGGCACTTCCACCAAGTCGATGGTCCGCTTTCAGTGGCGAGAATTGGCTCTGGAAATTTTGACTGTATTTGAGTTGCTTTACTACCTTTCTGTCAGGAAACGGGTCGACATTGCACTTTTTAAAACTAAAGCCATATTTAAACTTGGCTTTTCTTCAAAGTACTAGTCAATCTCATTCCGCAAAATCCTGGTTTTCAACAGAGAAGGCTGAGAAAATTGGCGGAGGCAAATGGCACCTCGCCCAGCTCAGCTACCCTATAGGGTAGGCTTGGGTAGGCTATTTTTGACGCTATGACTTGAGGGAAGAATCTTCAGAGATAAACGTGTGTGTAGCTTGATCGGACTAGCTCGCTAGTGCACAGTGAGTTTAGGCAATGTCAAGAGAACGAATAAATAAAACACTCCCGTCCAAATCTTCTAAGCCAGCGGCTCCTCAGTCTTGGGAAGCGAGGTGGAATGAAAAGGTTGTTATTGGGCTGCTGAGTTGATCGCAGCATCCGCTATTATCTGCGCCCACTAACCCTGGCTAGGTCATGGTAAGCTAAGAGTCCCTGGTCTACCAACACAATGATTAAAACGAGGTCTTTTGCACTCATATTACCACTAGCGAAGGTGGCGAAAACATTTTCCCCGGCGGCCAAAGGGAATGCGACCGAGGCTGACTTGTTCTTGGGTGTCTCTATGGGAAATTGCGTGCCAGTATTACTTATCGCTGCGCATCATTCATGGATCACCAGATTGGACAGAGTAGCAATACAAAGGGTACCGCGAACCGATCAGTTAAAAGAACCACTTGCAATATAAATCAGTTTAGCAGGGAGCGGCAGGCAGGCTCTTAAAGTCCGGGGTCACATTTATCGACAACATGGTGATATCCTTTGATTATGGGATGATAAGAGGATAACTCCCTCACAACCTAACATCAACCTGCTATGACAGAAGCCCCCGGGATGTAATGGAGCTGAACCCAAAATATGTATGAGACTTTCTCTCCCACTACTAAAAAGTATACCAAGGCAGCACCAATTTGTGTCACTAAAATACGACCTAATTACGGGTCGGCCGGCACTAGCGGCTGGGGTGTGCGCATCCTCTACAGCAGAGAACCTTTTCACCAAGAGCCTCGTCATAGGAGACTACAATATAGATTTGGATCCATTTCGATGCGATACGATGCCGAACTTACTTCTTAAAGCCGCGAAATGGTGGTGGCAAGGTACAAAAGCCAAACCCGTGGCTACATGCAGCCTTCGATCCGGAAGGAAAATTCCGTTCCGGATGCTACTGCCAGTGGCTGTCCCCCAGCAAAGCCGCAATTACAAGGTTGTACCCAGTTGAAAGACACATGTTACCCTACGGTTCTTTATGCATGGATTCACTCTAGAACATTTTTAGGTGATTGGAAGTGCCGAAGCCGAACACATGCGGCCCAGCTACCTCGGCCCTAAGTCCCGTATCCAGCACGCCATGGGTCCGTGAGTGAGTTTGTCATGTCATCAACAACTGCCGTTAGAGCCGATGCAAGAAAATTCGCACAAACCTTTTAAAATTGACAAGCACACCTCACAGAGACGCCATGGCTTCTAGACCGCATCTAGTGCCGGCTGTCCCGGCCACACACTGACCGCCGGAAGCTGATGTTCGCTTTCGCTAGTGGGTGCCGGGACCTTCATGTAATGGTGTCTACAGAAGCTTAGCAAGCGTCCTTGTACCAATGTACCCGATCTAAGAGCGGGTGCCTTTAGCATCCTTCCACCGCCGTACATGCATGTAACCTTAAAAGCAACAAATTTTGAGTTGCCAAGGCGTGTGGCGCAACACCGTCTGCGCATTAAGCGTCGAGTTAATTTGATTTGCTCTAGGCGGCCGGAACGTACCGCTCGCTGATTAATGTCTTGAATAGATCTGATAAAACTTGCACATGATTCTGTTTCATGTTGTTGCATAAAGGTCGGCAGAATGCGGATATTGTTGTGCACGATCGAGATAGGATCTCAGATAGCATTGGACCGAAACCAAACGTGAAAAGGCTTGTGTAGATGACTCTATATGTAAAATAAAAAATAAAAAAATAAAATAAAATAAAAGGAGGGGGGTTGATTGGGAATCATTCTGGGATTAACGTTGACTTTACTTATGCCCACTCTTTATTACTTGCCGCATTAATGAAGTCAGATGAAAGATGTTTTCTGCTCGCAGTTCTAAGGTAAGAATAAGGCTTCAGAATTTTAATTGGCGTATGCGTATAGACGTCTTGAGCGAACCCAAATATCATAAACACCGCCAAAGGTCATCCACACCGCCTATCCCGTGCATGGATGATTCATCTAGAAAAGTTCGTCAGGAAAACCTGTCTGACAAATTCCTAGCTGGGTGCATGTCGCGCTGTACGTAAAATGCGCTCAAAATAATTTTCTCGACGTCACACGATTTCAGCCGTACTCTAGAGCGCGTCTTTGTGATGATTCCTCCTAGGCAACTATGGCAGTACCACTACGTGGCTGAACAAAAGCCCTACAAGATCATCCATCCCGGGGCTCGATTCGGTGTCGGAAAATAATAACAGTGCGTTTTTTTTTTATTTTTGGTCATAACGTGGATCAAGTTGGAGCCAGATCGTCGAGCGCACTTCCGCTTGTGGAACAATCTGCAGCAAGGGACTCAGCGTTTACGGAATGCAAAAAAGAAAAAAAAAAAAGAAAAAGTACGGCAAATCCATTACAGAGACAACAGCCTGGAACGCACCGCACTGCATTCAGCTTGCGGTGACAAAAAGCAAACGGCATTTCCGACCAACCAGATATAACCTGTCATTTGCACGGCCGTTGGCCTCAGCCCTCAGGCTCCGCTATTTCGAAATCACCTTCAGCTTGCGACGTGGCGTTGTGAGTTGTGATGATTCTGCATGTCGGTCAAATAGGACAATAATAGTAATCGCGCATGGTGCGTTGCGCATGCATGCACACGCGAGGATGCAATCAAAAAAGCAACTTTCAGGCTGAACGAAATACTGCGTCGTAACCAACGAAGAAAAAAAGAGGACGGAAATTAAATTTTCTTTCGTATCGAATCGCCATAGTGACTAGTTCTGTTGATCGTTGCCTGAGTCGTCAGCAGCGTTGTCAATCAGCCACGAATCGGCATGGATCAGGTCTCGGAAGATCTACAGCTCCAAGATCTACGGAGTCGCGTCGTCGCTGGGAAATCGATTTGTTCTGGTGATCACCACCGTTGTGGTTGAGGCGCATGCAAACATCAGGACATGCATGCAGCCCTGTTTTTTTTTTTTTTTTTTCCAGCCCTCGGCACTCGTTACCGACATTTGTCAGGATGAATTCAGGTTTTATTTCAAGCTCCATATCTGCTGACAGAATGAGCCGAGGCCGAACCTCCCCTAATGTCAGGTCCAGAGGCGCTAACGCGTTGTCGGTTAGACCTGCGAGCATGCCTACGAATACGGCCAAGAACGGGCGCTTTGACCTGATTCTTGAGGCCGCGGAAAAGGGGCAACTGTGGATGCCAATCCTACCTTGAGCGTTTCATTGGCCATGCAAGCCATCCGTCCCATTCCCGAAAGCGAACCAAACATACGTCGAGGAAACGGAATATGGAGATGGGTGTGGAGGAGACGCGCGCAGGGAAGCTTAGCTCGGCCTCATCGGCAAGGGAGTCGGCCGCTCACTGATCGTGCAGATGCAGTGACCTACCCTATTGCTTATCAATCATAGGATTGCTTGGAGAGGACGGTGAAAGGTCGCTATTGTGGCTGTTTGGTGTTATTGTGATGGCGTCAACAATGTAGAAGTGTGAACTTTTTTTCCTTTCTTTTTTTTTTTTTTTTTGCTAATTAAATCTCATCTTTGTAAAAGTTCCTCTCGAGAATATACTTCATCCACCATCACCTTAGCTTATTCATCCTCCCACTCTGTCGTTCCGATCACTCAGGCAAGTGAGATCCATGCTCTGAGTCAGGGCTAATATCTGCCATCCGGCAGGCCCCATGGTCGTATGATCCATCCAAACGGATTGCCCGGGGACATTCTATTCGATGAATTCAAGTCGAGTTTCTATTTGTGGGCCATGCTAGTTCCCACACGTTCCGCGATGGTACCTGGCCCCATGCCGGGATACCCTGTCACAGCGCCAACGGCAATGGATTGGAGAAGGTTTCTAGCCTTGCACCCAAGGTGGGAATCTGCTGCGTGCAATTTGTTGAAGCCGTTTCTCCTGACTACAAACACGTATGCCCCGGCCCGAAACATCTAGACACGCCCGCTTACCTACTATTCCAGATGCCTAGAGCTGTCATCCGAAGTCCAAGTGACCTCCTTCCCCTTTTCCCCTCATGAGTGGCTAAGGTCGTGGTAAACTCGGCAAACCTAATGAGACCGGCCGTATCGAGTCAAGCCTTTTGGACTTTTGGCAAAGAAAATCTCTTGGCAGGATTCTTCGGAAAACGTTGAAGGCGTCAAGCGGACTAAGAAAACCCACGCTCGCCGAGGCCGAAGGGTGAAGTAATGTTGTGGTGTATATCCGGCCGTTCGATACACTCATACGGACAGAGCAACACGAAAACGGCATCTCAGCACGTCCAAACGCGCTTGCGTATACGCAATTGGAACCGGCCAATTACTAGAATGGAAACAATCCATGGGGGCTCCGCAGCCCGTACCGCTCAGCTGCGAACAGACCTTCTCGCCTTTGCCGCTGGGTTGTACTGTACGTGCGCTCCACTGCAACTCAAAATGCCCGGCGCCGGACGCCGTTGAAATTAACTGGTGCTCGGCCCGCCGTACGTACGTATGCGTGCTTGAGTCGAATGGGGCTTAGCTCGAGATAAACTTGCACCCCGGCTGGGAAACATGAAACGCGCTCTGCTTTTTCTCAATGGGCTAGCTACATGTATAGCTAGCCTGCAGAAGAAATGCCGGCAGCCGTTTGATGGGGAGGCGCCGTTGTGGAGAATTGGTGGTTGGCATTCTCGGCACAGACGACTTGTTTCTTCGTGGTGTGATCATCACGTGGCCCGTACCGCGAAGGGGGGGCATAGGACATGGGTGTGAGTAAACTTTTGGGACCTTGGCACCAACCAGGCAATACGAAGCTGGGCATGGGCAGCAAAAAAAACAAACGTGCCTGGCTGCTTGTCTGTTCAGCCCGCTCTCGCTGGGCGACCAGTCAGATCGAACCACATGCCGTGTTACCCAACTAGGAGGCGCAGGCAATTACCGGAACTCGCACAGTCGCGGCGAATCCGGGTCTCGTGAGCCCGGGCGTTGTGAGGCTTTCGTGCGAGTAGCGAAGTGGAAGATGAATTTTTGCTGGTTATCTAGAGTGTCTGGTTATTGTTGTTGATGTCGTGTAGTTGCCAGTAAAATAAAATGCAAATGGTGTTCTAAGAATATTGCGCAGATCAGTCCAATGACTTTCGCCGGGGAATAGGGCCGCTGTAGAGGTAATCGCCGGTCCAAGCAGAATGCGGGAATCTCGACGACGCTCGGAGGGGGCGATCGACAAGAATCCTTCCAGAATGGGGCAAAACTCGCCTCTAGGCCCATCGTGTAATGAGCCGCTTGGCTAAATTGCAAAACGGTCAAAGATGATGAGCTCGACTTTGTATAAGTATCACGACGTCCCGCGACTCAATGGGCTTTTCTTTCCTCATCACTTCACTCTCGTTCACTATTTCGAACAGTCGTTCTTTGTCACTCTTTTGACTCATTTTTTCGATTTTTACAACACTCACTTAATACATTCTTTAAATCTTAATCACTTATCTCACCATCACAATGAAGGCTACTTTCTTCTCCGTCATCGCCCTGGCTGCTTCAGCCATGGCTAGCCCTTGTGCCGTCCAGCCTGATGTCAGCTCCAGCGCCAGCAAGACTGTTGCTACCACCACCGCCACCGGCAGCTCCCCGACCAAGGTCCCTGTTGCTACCAGCAGCTCTTCCACCAAGACCAAGACCGTGGCCACCGCCACCGGCAGCTCTCCCAAGACTGTTGCCACCTCCACCGGCAGCACCAGCTCCGACAACGGCCTGGACCTCACCTTGGACCTGGACGCTGACCTCGGCATCAACCTCGACCTCGACCTGAGCCTCGACCTTGACGTCGACATCGAGCTCGACACCAAGGTCGAGCTCGTCGCCACCCTCGATGCCTACGTCAAGGTGTGCGAGAACGTGACCGCCACCATCGACCTCGTCGTCGCTGAGGTCTCCACCGGCAAGCTCACCAAGGAGGAGGGTGCCAAGGTTGCCATCACCCTCATCAACAAGCTCATCACCTCCCTGAACCTCCTTGTCACCGCCTTCCTCGACATTGACATTGACCTGGACATCACTCTCGACGCCGACATCACCTCCATCGTCGAGATCATTGTCAAGCTCATCACCACCGTCACCGTCAGCCTCAAGAACCTCGTTGTTGTCGTCGGCCTCACCACCGACCTCACCACCGTCCTCAAGTCCCTCTTCGTCATCCTCGGCAAGATCGTCACTGGCTGCGGTGGCTTCATCACTGTCATCATCCCCACCCTCGAGATCGACCTCAAGGCCGTCATTGTCGACCTCAGCGCCTCTGTCCTCGCCCCCTGCCTGGGCTCCGTCCTGGGCTCCTACAGCGGCCTCACCGTCGCCCTCGACGTCTTCATCAACCTGTAAATATTTACAGCCACTTGATTTCGTATCCCTTTGGTTGCCACTAGGCTCTGCCTAGCTGCTGGGAGCAGGGGTACGTAGCCAATCAACTAGTGAAGCGAAGCGGTGATCTTTTAACGAAACACATCGAGAGCCTCATTGGAGGCTTCTTTGGAATCTATTGTATATTATTTCACGATAGAGTACATAGTAAACTAAGCGATGTTGATTCTCTCAGTGGAATTCACTTTCTCTATGTATCTTTTTCCTTTTGCTCGGGTCGTACTCATTGCTGTATCTAGGTAAAGGCATGTGATGGTTAGAGATGATTGTTTTAATGTTAATTTGACGCGATTTACTTTGAATCCAGTTGCTTCCTTGCTTTGTGACATGTGTGCGCACTCAAACCTTTTCAATGTCGTAGGGAATCGGAATCTCGGGATGGATGTAAATACGGTCGAACGGACCATTTCAAAGCAGGGTTTTCAAGATGGGCCGTATCGATGCTATTTTGGACGGGATCGTTGAGAGGTTGGTGAAGCAGGGATGTTGATCAAATCATCATTCGCAGTTCCGTTCTATCATAAAGTTCTATCATAAATCAAGCACGCAGGCCAGAATATAATTCATAGCCAAAAAAAAATAGTACATTTGAGGTTACATATATACTATCTTTATACATCAATATATACCATTCAGACAGTCATTTCACGTCGTGTGATTCGCACCGGAAAGTCCTCAATAAGCCAAATACCCTACACCGAATGTCAATGCACCGCTGAGACAGTTGGATAAGATGCTACTTACAGCATTAAGAATATGCAGAGGTCTTTCAGGGCGAGCCATGGTAAATTCAAACCGTCTCAAAAGCTGGCAACCATGTTAGTCTTAAGATACCCGAAAAAATGACCGTACAGTCTTACCTCGACAAAAATCTTATTCATTTCCATAAACGCTACCGGCTTACCGAGACACTGATACTTGCCAACCGAAAAGACGAGGTCAACGACGCTGGCCATTGCCTCGACTCTATCCTCATCGGCGACCAACCATCGCTCCGGGAGAAAAAGGCCCGCATCTTCGCCAAAAATCTTTTTAGAGTGGTAAATGCCAAAAGGAGAAGTGCCGATCTGTGTTCCTCCAGGGATGTGCTTCCCATCGATAACGTCGCCCTGTGGAGGCACGGTCTTGAACAGTGGACCAGCTGCAGGCGCCTTGATTCTGAGGCCCTCCTTGATAGCAGCTTGGAGATAAGGCAGTTGACGTGCCTCCGCATCAGTGACAGGCGATGAGATTTTCCCCGCGTTGATACCATCGTCAATCTCCTGACGCAGTTTGCGATATGCCACTGGATTGCTGAGTAGGCTGAGCATGATCATACGGATCGTGGTCGCCGATGTATCACTTCCAGCGACAACATTCAGCAGCGACTCTCGGGATGCCTCTTCCTGAGTTAGTCCGTGACGGATAAAGGAACCCAGCATATCGGGTTGCGATACCGCGTTTGGTCCAAATCGCTCTGCCACCTTTCTATTCGCCACGCTGCAGGAATCGTTAGCGGCTCATTCCAACGACGGCGCTGAGTAAATTCGATACATACCCAATGAAAGCGCCAAAACCAAACTTGTCACTTTCCTTTGGCAAGAGGCCCCGGAAAAGAGGCGAGTGCAGCAGCCAGACCAAGGCGGGGATGTTGGCCATGACGAGGGTGACTGGGAAAAAAGATCGCGTGATCTTAATAAAGTCGAAAACGTCGTCATCCTGCTCAACGTATCCAAATGGATGGCCAAAGGCCAAGTCACTGATGACATCCAAAGTGAAGAACTGGATTTTTTGGGCAAAGTCCACCGGGCGATAGTGTTGATCTGTCGAGAGATATTTGGTTTCAATTAGGTCGATGAGCCTGGAAATGTGCTCGTTAATGGTGCGCTCGATTGACTCATTTTCCTTGCCCGAGTACTATACACGCGTTTAGCGGATCTTCGCACGATCTTGCATGGAGTGTCAGGTGGAATTGTTAGAGCTTACCCCGGCCGCCATCTTGTTACGTAGTTTCGTGTGAGCGTCGTCATCCCGCATCGAGAACAAGTTGTCCTTTCCTGGTTCGAATCGCAGTGCATTGTACCCTACATTTTGAGTTCAATTGGACGTCATCTGCTCACTAATCGAGGCATGACATACATGGTCCTCTCGAGTATGTCGAGCGAATTGCCATCATCCGGCGGAGCACTTCGGGATCGTCCGTGGCCAGCTCATTGGGCCCAATGCGAACAAGCGATCCTACATTCGAAAACGTTCAGCCCCGCAAGACACGTCGGCTGATGTCAGCACGACGCAAAAACTCACCATATTTTTCATTTGCTTGCTGGATGGCATAGGGCTGCTGGCCTTTGAGCGACTGTCTGACCATCCAGTACTTGGAGAACGCTGCCCACCACGGGCCCGGGACGTGAGACAAGCGGTACCAGGAGCGCAACGTGTTCGCCAGGAACACGGCAAGGGCGAAGCTGACAAGGACGGCGGCAACGGCGGCCCCCGAGAGCTCGCCGAGACCGGCGATCCCATCATGCCGCGCAGTCGTCGCAGAGGTTGATTCGGAGCTCATCTTGGCCCTCGGCTTAGCATTAAGACGGCGTTGGTTGGGGGAGGTGAGAAACTTCGCAGGGCGGGGAGCAGCATCAAGCCACGAACCATTTCTCCCGACGTCTCTCCAGAGGAGGATTATTAATGGTCCACTCCCCCTCGATCGGAGCGAGCCCTGAACAGGGAAAAGCTCCTGCGACCGGGCGACCGGGCCGGGCCATCAGCGCGCAATCAAGGGCCCAACCAACACGACCAACACAATAAATGCACCGAAAAAGAGGCGATACAAAAATGGGCGGGTCCCATCCCACTTTGCTGAACTCTTTTTTTCCCCTCCCTCGCATCATTTTCGGATCGGCATCGACGCTAAGCAGTTCCCCATCACAGCACCCGCAATGCCAGACGATCAAGAAGAGCACCATCAAGGGTACCAATCCGATCCGGCTCCTGCCCCAAGCCACACGATCCAGATACAGGATGCAATTGTTTGTGCCTTGGCCCAAATCGCCAACTGCTCTAGAGAAATTCTGACGTGGTCCACACCCTAGGACGCTGATTTCGACGATGCCGATTCAGCCTTTGAAGAGGTAGGAATCCCCACTCTTTGCATCCATGGCCCCTCTTGACGTCGGTAAGCGAAAGACACGGCATTCACGCACAGTTTTAGGGTTCTGAGCCTTCTTTCGTGTCATTGTCATCGAGTGTCCTGGCATACCAGGAAGAAAATGGACGACGGTACCATGGTCTGAGCCGCGGCAGTAAGCGACCCTCCAATCTGTCCTTTTTCCCTTATCTAGCGGCGAGATGAAACTGACATGGATGATAAGAATACGTTTTGCCGAATGACGAGGTGCGTTCTACTCACTGCGGTTTTTTTTATGGATGCGCCTGACATCTACTACAGGCAGAGGCTGAAAGACTAGGTAGACATTCAATTCAGCAGTATAGATGTAGAGTTTTAATTCGTGAATGCAGACATTCAACACGAGCTTTACGTCCGTACTCAGGATGGCGAGCTCGCACAGTGCCCCAGGGCTAAAGGAGCCAGTCGGGTTCTGGATATGGGCACAGGTACCGGATCATGGGCCATTGACTATGGTAGGATTTCTTGCCTTCCTTCAGTATAAATCATGGATTTGCTAATCTTTATGTAGCGGATGCACACCCAGCGGCTCAGGTATGATATCTTGCCGCATTTATCCATATTCCCACTGACCTAATTTCCGCTATTATAGGTGATTGGCGTTGATCTGAGCCCTATCCAACCCACATTGTACGTCCTATGTTTTGCATTTACCCGCACCCAATGGTGTTTCGTGCTCTAACAAGACATCGCACTTGCAGCGTCCCTCCCAATCTCACCTTTGAGATTGACGATCTCGAGAAGGAGTGGACCTGGAGTCAAAAGTTTGACTTCATCTTCGCTCGCATGATGCTCGGCTGCTTCGAAGATCTTCCGAAAATGATCAAGGTAGCCTACGACCACCTGGAACCCGGCGGGTACATGGAGCTTCAGGACATGGGTCTTCCTGCGCGCTCTGATGACGGCACCCTGAAACCCGACAGCCACCTAGCCCAATGGTGCCAGCTTTGTTTGGATGCTGGCAAAAACCTTGGTAGACCTGTATTCCCGACCTCCGAGTACAAGAACTATCTTGCGGAAGCCGGCTTCGAAGGCATTGTCGAGATACAGAAGAAGTGGCCCACCAACTCATGGCCGCGCGAGAAAAAGTTCAAGGAGCTGGGGAACTGGGCATACGCCAACATTGCCGGCGGTCTCGAGGGTCTGTCGCTTGCTCACTTTACGCGTGGTCTTGGCTGGACATCCGAGGAGACGCTGGTGTTTTGTGCAAACACGAGAAAGGATCTGAAGGATCCAAGGATACATGCTTATTGGCCAATGTAAGTGATAAAGGTCCTCTCTTGGGTCATGGAACTCATTAACACGTTTCGGCTTTTAGATATATGGTATATGGGCGCAAGCCACTAAATGCTTCGTAATCTTGGGCAGCATCAAATCATGATCTGGATACAACTCGGCGATTTTTAGGTTGTCTCGTCTTTCATAAAAGTACAAAGTAGCATGTCTGATACGCGACAAAGATAGCATGAGGCCCAGTGATGCCATGCATCGAGCCATGGAATAAATGCATTTGAATCGATTGCATGTCACTTCTCTGTGTCATGAACATTTTGGTACTAGAACTGCGGTGATGCATTTTCTTTACAGGTTTCAACCAAAAGATTTATTAAAGAATGTAGTTGTTTCTCTAGTAACCTGTGGAATACTGTTTCAATACACAAAAGGAAGTAAATGCTCATATCAGTGCCCATGCTGTGCCCGCCCATCACCAAAATCGCTTTGACGCCTCCGAATACATAACAAATAAAATAGAAAATAAAAAATTTCGTTTCATTATCATAAAAACTCCACATGCCCTGTGCCTGAAGCAATCAGGGTGCAGGTGACACAGTAACGTTTCCTGTTGTTGTGTTCTCTGAAGAAGAGAAGAAAAATAGTTCGATAAATGGCCCAAGACGGCCTTGCACCTGCTCCTCTTGTTGGTCGTCGCGATATCTCGCAATGCCGTCCATTGAGCGGTGGTGCATGGCCAGATTCCATTGGAACCAGCACAATCCGTCAAGGCTCCATCGTAATGAATGTAAGCTCAATCTTGGCTTCGCATTGCATCTGTTGCAATACTCCGCTGGCCAGGCGCAAGCAAATGCCTGCTTCGTCGTGGAACGCGCTATCGCGTTCTATGACATAGTTGACCCAGTTTTAATTCATCCGTCTTTTCCTCCTCCTAAAATAATCAATTGCTTGATGCGTTTAGTGGATCAATGCAAAGCAGTTGCTCGTGCTCTCTCGTTTTGCACAGCAACTGCTTCAATCGCACAACCGACTGAGAATCCCTCCCGTCGGTCTCATCGCTTAGCTGATCCTTGGGAGACTCTAGCGCCCGATTTTGCTTCAGAATGGTTCGCTTCCCAATCGTCCTCCAGATCGGCGTACCCCTGGTCAGCCTTGGCGATGTTGGCGCTGTTGGGCAATACGTGGCACTCGCTCGCTAGAGAAGCGGCACCTGAACAAAGGAATTTTTACTCAAACTCCTTGGGATGGGCCATTTCCGAAGATTTGATGGAATCTAGGTCTGAGACGGATGACCATTGCCGAGAGCTTCTCTTCAGCTTTATCAGCGAGGGCGGCGATGGAGAAGAGCCGCGCTCGCTCGTTGGCTCTTCGTTCTCGTCCTCTTCTTCTTCCTCTGGGATGGCGGAGAGCGGGGCTGAATCGTATTCCAGGACAATCGAAGGACGAGCCTGTTGCATGGGCTCCTCGCAGATGACGCTTTCGCACACAGCCTTCTTTTCATCGTCCATCTGGTCTGAATCGCCGATGCTGCCCTCCGAAGTCGTGGTAGACGAGCAATCCTTATTCATAGGCGTTTCAGGAATCACCGGTTCGCCTAAACAAATGCAAAAAGATTGCAGCATTGTGGTCCAAAAGGACTGTCTTTGGTCACTGTCGGCAGCAGCCATGTTGTCGTAATTTCCGAGTGTGCGGCGGTAATAATGAACGTAATTATGCCAAAGCAAAAAATAAAACTGGCGTAATGAAGTATAATTTACTAGTGAATGAGCTTCACCACTGCAACGGCCAGGAAAAATGAGGGTAAGAAGAAATAATGCAGAGGCGGCGAAACCTTCAAGGCCCGGACAGGATTGAGAGAAGATGTAAAAAAGCAAAAAGTCCAAGGAAAAGATGTGTCGTGAGCACAGAGACGTAGAAGGGGACGCATTGTTATGAGAGATGCGACATGGAGATTGTGAAATGCACAGACAAATGCGGGAGCAATAGATCGGGAACGCCGGACGGTGAGCTGTGACACTTTCTTGGACTAGCCATCCCAGACCACACGAGAGGCCGTCTTAGCGCGGCTCCCAGCCAGGCTAAGGGCGCAACCTTTAGGGGCAACGCACCACTGGGCCGGCGCCTCAGCGTTTGTTTTTGCTAGTGTACAGGTGCTGGAGGGCGGCAGGCATTCGAGTGTTTCAGCCCTGGGGGGAAATGCATCACCCGAAACCCAGCCTCTCTGCGCTTGGGGTTTGAGATGGTCACTCTCTTTACGTCCCTGATCCGCGCTGAGGGACAACCGAGCTTGGCCATGAATGATCTCCGGCACTATACAATAAACGTTGGACAGCGATAATGCGGCTAAATGCGATCCTGGCGCGATTCTCCAAGAGGGAAACCGAGTGGGCCCGGTCCTGCTGGGATGGATTCAGCCCATGAGTGGTGGACGAATTGGCACGGTCATGGTGATGCAATCGTCCATTTTCCAGTGCATATTTTTGGATCATGCACCGGGATGAACCAGCGGTCGGACCGTTGGTTGCCAAAAACTCGTCGGAGCGTCACTGAGCTGGACACCTTCTCCAGCCTTTCTAGCGTAGGCCGAGCCGCAGGGGGCAGCACCACGGGCCTCGTTGACTTGCGGTGGCGGTACCCTTAATTAATCCCTTCTTGTGATCGTAACACTCAGCTGTTGGCTGTCTGAAAAAAAGAAAAAAAGAAAAAAAAAAGGCCTTGTCAAAGGATTTAGAAGACGCATCTTGACAGGTGAAACATTCTGGTCGCGGATGGGGTAGTTGAGACGAAGTATCGCCGATTTGCTGGATTTATTTCGCAACAGAGGCGGTAATGAAACAATGGTGCCTTTATTTCTCGATCGTTTATTTCTTATCGCGGATGGGAAGAACAAAGAAAAAAAAACCTACCAGTTCTATGCGCTAACCTGTCAGCAGGAAAGTATTTGAAGTTGAACTAAAGCGGTTAGTTACCCTATAGCGTTAAGTGAACGATGAAAGATTTGGCTTCATCCACACGGATGTTACCGGGAAATTGAGCTTGCCCTGGAAGCATGTCTAATCACTGATAGGCAGAGATTTACTGTAGTTGGCAAGGTTTGCTTTATGTTATCTTAGCACAGCTTTTTGTCAGGGCCAAAAAAAGAAAAGAAAAAAACTTCAAGGACAGAATTGCTTATTCCGTGCACTGACGGGATCGTGGTGTTTTCACTGATTGGCCATTGTTTAAAAGCATAGCTTGCGTCTGGATTGAACATAAAGCGCACAACTCGCTTTGGAAATGCACTTAAAAAAATAAAAACAACAAAGGTGAAAACCGCATCCTCTTTCAAGGCAGACCAAAATTTCGCATTTACTTTCATCAAATCATTTCCCTAAGCTTCCTCCTAGGCCTTTGCAAAGATTTCCTTGCTCACCAAAGAAGACCTCTCTGTAATCATTTTGGAAAGCTACTGTATAGGCATCGGGCTCATGAGTTCGAGCATTTGCACCTGGGCCTGCATGCGGCTCGACACCCAGTTGCGCAAGTCCGTGGCAATGAGCGAATCCAGTCCATAGCTGATCAAGGACCGGTCTGGCTTGATCTCATCCGCAGAAACGGCAAGCAGCTGAGCCAGATGGCCCTTGAGCCCTGCAGCTGCTGCGTTCAAGGCCTCCTCGAGGGTAGTTGATGCTTGGAGCAAGGCGGCCATGTTGACATTGTCGGCGTGGCCTTGATCGCTCTGCTTCGACTTGGTCGACGGCGCGTACCATATGTGCGAGAAGCGCGCGTCCGCTCTCTCCCCGTACCTTGGGCCTTGATCCGATGCGTTGTGGCCTACGGCACACAAGATCTGGGCTTTGGCGGGGTTCTCGGCCTTGGGGTACCGGATGCAGTAGTTGATGAGCGAGAGCAGATCCTCGAGGGTGTGATAGCGGAATCCTTGCGATTTCAACATGGAAACTGATCGGCTTTCCTTGGACGTGAAACCTGCGTTCTTGACCATGTTGAGGTCAATTGCTCTTCCGGGCAGCCCGCGAGCGGCGAGGTGCCTGACAAATGCATCTTCAAACGTGTTGCCCGCACCGTAATTGCTCTGGCCACGGGTGCCAATGATGGACGCAGCGCTTCCAAGAAGGATGAAGGAGTCCAGGTCATGCCCAAACTCTTGATGCAGATTCGCCGTTCCGTACGCTTTTGGACCGATTCCATCACACCATTGCTCGTGTGTCATAGAGGTGAGCAGAGCATCCTGGTTGCATGTTAGTTAATTCATACTTGCACTTGGAAAGTTGAGCTGAGGCAGCAAGTAGCACACGTACCTCGAGAGCCATTACGCCGTGAACAATACCCCGGATTGGCTTGGTGTCAGCGGCAGCTCTGACACTCTCCATGGACTGCGCATCACAGACGCTGCCTTTGATAACTGCGACAGTTGTGCCGAGGAGCTCAAGCTCTTGGCGAAGTTCAGCCACTCCTTCTGCGTCTTCACCTGAACGAGATAATGTAATAATGTTCTTGGCGCCCAGACTGGCCAGGTATCTGACAATAGGCTTGCCAAGGCCGCCGGTGCCACCTACCACAAGATATGACGAGTCAGGTCGCAGAGATGCAGGTGATGGTGCGCGAGGTTGGACCTTGGGACCTTGGTGAATTAAGTTCGTCACGTCACAGGGGGTTAAATACTTGCCTTGATATTTTCCATCTCACCAAGTTGAACAACAAACTTCCCAATATGAGCCCCCGATTGTATGTGGCGAAGGTTCTCCTGAATCTTTGATGCATCGTTAACCAAGATAGGCTGAATCATCCCGACACCAGAGTCCTGAACCAACTTCACAGCGGTTTGAAGAAGCTCGTGGAATAAGACAGGTCGCTCTTTAGCAACGTGCTGTATGTCCACGACTGCAAAGGTGGCATTCCTGGCAAATTGCTGCATCTCCAGCCGAGCGTTGGAAAGCACCTCCTTTTTGCCGATCTCGACGAACCTGCCAAAGGGAGCAAGCGCACGGCAGCTCTCCGCGACCGAATCTCCCGTGAGAGAGTTGAGCACGAGATCGACACCGCGCTCGTTTGTCATCTGGTACACTTGCTCCCCGAAGCCTAGGCCGCGGTTGGACAAGATGCGACTCTTGGGTATGCCGTACTTTTCCTCGAGGAACTCTCTTCTGGCATCGCTGCCCGCCGTGACGAAGATATCTGCGACGCCCAAGTGGCGAGCGATGCGGATGGCAGCTTGCCCGACGGTGCTAGCCGCGGAGTGAATGAGGACCGACTCGCCTTTCTGCAACCTGCCAACGTCTCGCAGGGCAAGCAGCGCCGTTGTATATGCCACGGGGATCGCTGCCGCGTCCTCAACGCTCATGCCGTCGGGGATGCGCGAAAGCTGCCTGTAGTCGATTTTGCTCAGAGTGGCCAATCCGTCTGGCGCATAGAAGCAGACCTTGTCTCCGACGGAGAGTTGCGTCACCGAAGGGTCGCCTGGAGCAGCGACGGTGCCACTCCCCTCGATCAGGAGCGCTGTCGAGTTCTTGGACTGTCCAGTCGCAGTCATCATGTCCTGGAAGTTGAGCGAGGCATGATCGACTCGTGCTTGGACACCTGTTGGATCTGGGGCGCCAGAGTGAGCAGCATCGTCAGCCCAGTACAGTGTGTCGAGCAGCCCAACCGCCTTGATGCGTAAGCTGAGAGACCTCCCGGGGTCAATGTCGCTCTCAGCCCGAGGATGATAACTCGATACCGTGTCCTGTACCCAGCCATCCACTTCGGGATCCACCGTGATCCTGGGTATCAAGACGCGACCGGCTTGGATGGCCACCTCCCACTCGGAGTCATTGTGCGGCGGGCCACCAGGCTCGAGAAACCTTTCGTAGATTTGCATCAGATCACGAACCACCACGTCTTCAGCACTCTCAAAGTTAACATCGACTGTGAACCACCAAGTATCCTTGTGCTCGATCCGCAGGCTTGTGCTCAGACCAGTCACGAGTGCGTTTCGTGGCTCCGCGTCGCTGTACATGCAACTGCTTGCCACCCATAGAACCGAATTCGCCTTGAACACAACTTCCTGCATCTTACTCCAGTCGCTTGGCGAGGATTGCCAAAGGCTACCACTAGGCGTTTCGAGCAGCGCAATAACCACCTGGCCAGCTGTAGGTGCCGTATCGAGGTCGTGAATCTTGACCTCTCTTCCCGGATAAGTCTCCTCCATGGCGAATTTGAATCTGGATGCAATGGCTTCGTTGGAGCTCGTTGTGACAATGGTGACTGGAGTAGTGGTTTGCTCTTGAGGAGCCTCCAGGGCCGAAGAAATGAGCACGCTCATCTCGTGGTCTTGGTCGTCCTCGAAATCCTTCATGTGCAACGAGACGCCGCTGAATCCACACGATTTGAGTATCTCATCCCACCCCGCGCGCCAACATGGCAGATTCTAACAAAACGAACAAGTTTCTGGTCCGGCCGTCGGTTCCATTGGCGCCCGGCCTTCACCAGATCCCGCCGTTTGACGAGTTTATGGTAAAAATCTATATTCCTTTGACCCTCATCTTCCAATTCGACCCTACTGCTTCCAATAAAGCCATGGTCACTCGGAATCTTCGCAATAGTCTATCTCATACAATCGATGAGCTAAATTATCTGGCTGCCAATGTTGTACCTGGACCAGATGCTGAGCGAGGGACTATCCAATTAGAGTACGAAGTCAACGCCGGCGTGTGGCTTTCAGTCAATGAAGTCAATGAAATGACATTTGAGAACTTGAAGGAAAAAAATTTCCCTCTTTCCATGCTTCCAAGGAACCAGTTTCTTCCATAACCATACGCTCACTCGGACATATGTCCTGTCATGTCCGTGCAGGCAACGTTCATCTCGGGAGGGCTGGCCATCTCTGTCCAAAGCCACCATTCCGTCATGGATGCACAATGCATAGCGACATTCGTATCTACTTGGTCCAAGCACGTTGTTGCAGCATCTCACGGCACCACGGCACCGCAAAGCATGGATGAGGAAGACAATGATCTGCTCCAGGATCTTTTGGATGGGACTGACAGTGTCGATGCACCTCCGCTTTCTGAGTTCCCGACGTACGTCGCGCCCAAAGAACGTCCTTATGCAGAAAAGCAAGCCAAAATCAATCCACTTTCGCTCGCATATGGATTCGAAGGAATCGAGCACATTATCAAACGTTCACACTGGGAACTGTCTCCCAGTAGCCTCGCACTGCTCAAAAAATACGCAGCACCTTCCTCCACTGATCAAGTGTCTGCTACGGAAAGTGCAATCATCACTGCATTGATTTGGCGACACATTACACGCGCCAGAAGACTTCAGGATTTAGACATTAAGACGAGTTCAGCCATTTGCCCAGTCAATGGGCGCAGAATCCTCGATCCACCGTTACCCCTGAGCTGCCCCGGTAACACCGTTGTGGCATCCAGAGCTACGGCGACTGTTATTGATCTTGTGTCCGCAGAGGTCTCATTGCACAATCTAGCAGTAAAGGTTGTCGACTCGGTGGACTGGTGGAACAGCGATCGCATCCTGGCCCTAGCCGCGACCATTCAATCATTGGATTCTGTGGACAACATGGTCGTGCCGCCTTTGGACTATGATATCACCGTGTCACATACAACTCAGATCGGCAGAGCGGTATGGGATAGCAGCTGGGGCGCTGAGCTAGGTTCTGCGAAGGCCTTGAGAGTTCCGTTCCCAGCTTTCATGGACGGCTTCAATGTGGTACTTCCGACGGCGGATGGAGGATATGACATCACTATGTTTACAACCCATGACACTACAGATCAAATCAGCATGGACTACGAATGGACGAAGTGGGCTACTAGGTTGGATTGAATGTTGGGCCGATCTGCACAGTGTGTATTGGAAGTGTGACAGGTTTACAGTTTGAATGGAAGGAATATGACTAGTATCCTCTGATCGGCTCAAATCTACTCTTTTTCATTCATTTACATCTGACTCGATGCTTTCTATTTAAGAGTAGTACTGTGAATCAAATTTTGATCACTCAATTTCAATTAAAAGTCGAACTATGAAACGATCTATTAGATATATCTCTAAGCAAAAAGACTTGCTGGATCAGCCTGGATCCCGGTAAACAGCGGAGGGGTGGGAGCGTCGAGTGTTTGAGGCTGGAGGGTAGGTGACATACGGAATGATGCGCAATCAGGACCAATAATGGAGAAGTGGAAAGGTCCGTCATATCATTCTGGATTCCCGAAGCGGATTGTCGGAGGTTAGGAAAGGCCGAATCCCGATGCTCTCCCCAAGATGGAGGGAGCTTTCTTTTGGCCTTGGCTAATCAAGGTTCTAATTCGAGTCATTTTACCGCTGAATTGAACTACGGTTATAGCGGCTTCCACTGTGAAGACATCTTCTGGAACCGAAACTCCAAGAGCGGTCTCCCACACATCACTTCCCGCGGGATTGAAACCATTATGCTTCATGAGAATGGGGAGACCTCCGTTCAGCGACGAAATTGCGGGCTCAGCTTTTGGCTAATTGGACAAGGTGATTGAAGAGGATCGAAGTTATTTTGGGAGAGGAAGTTGAGTACTCCTTCCACATCTGGTTAGTGTTGTGGGAGCTTTTCAGCCTCAGATGCTTGGCACAACCCATGATTATTGATCTTGGGCTTTGAGCCGATTCTTACATCTAGATTCGGAAGTCGGTAACGAGGGACCGAAAATATCCTTACGGCTTCGCCTGTGATTTTTTTTTGTTACATTCATGTCCACAACCAGGATATGGGGGCATCATTCCAGTCTTTTCTTTTCCACTGAACTTGGATGACCTGAGCGCTCGTATCTTGGTCCTAGTAAAGCACTGCCATTGATACGACATCAAGACCACAAGTATCATCTTTTGATTCATTTCCGTATGTCTGGCGCCACAAAAGCCAGCGCTTACAAGCGCACAGGTGTTGGCACTATGGACTAGGAGGAGCTAGTGATATCGTGTGTAAAACCAACACAAAAGTACTTTTGTCGGTACTTTGGTGCGCTAATACGCACGGAATGCTGTAAATGTGATGTAATGTTGTAAATGGATGTAGAAGGCATGAGGCTGTTTGGCCAAGGCCCAAAAGCTATATAATCACCACTCTGACCGTCTGCCAAACCATCAATTCAATCACCTCTCTACCTCCACAAACTCAAAAGCCTTCTTCTACTTCAACTATCAATATGCAGATCGTCAACCTCTCCGTCCTAAGCATGCTTTTTACCTCTGCCTTTGCTGCCGACTGCTTTGGCAACAAGAACAACGGCATCAGCAAGTACGGCGATGCGTACTGGGATGCGCGTTCCAAGATGTGTGCCAACACGGATTGCGGCTACCAGAAGGAGTGCACCACGCACTCGTCCAAGAAGATTAACGGCGTCACGGTCAACGTTTCCATTACCCGCAAGCACATCGGAAACGGCAAGGGATTCAAGGATTGCTGGGACGGGACTGAGTAAGTTTTCAATGCTCCTGTAAATTCACGGCCATCTAATAAGAATAGCAACATCATTAACCAATGCGTCTACTCCGAGAAAAAGTTGTCTGGTACTTGGTCATACAACGGCCAACTGTACCAGGTTGATTCTTGGTACTCTTAAGAGGCGGTGGCGTCTGGTGGGCTCATCATGTGGCGTTTCAACACTGAGTCTGGTATGGAGGTCTCGTTGGTCATGTTGAGTCGCAACACTCCCAATGATAGCTTCGATTCTATAACAAATTCACTTTTAAATTGAATTGACTCACAATTTAAACTCTCTTCGTACATTGTTATAATCTATCTTCTTTCGGTATGCAGCTCGTTCCGTCTGGACAAGTTTATCTCGTCAGAATTGACCACGCTCGCACCCAGCGATGATGAGTACAGCAGCTTGGAATAATTTTGATACAATATGACCAAGCCAGATTTTATCTCCTATTTCTTAATATTATTCTCAGTGACTCTAGCCGGATGAACATTCGTTCCGATTGAATTGGCTATCGCTCTGACCAATTGAATCCTGCCGTCTAGCACGCATAGAATCACACTCATAATCGGTAGACTCTTGCTGGGGTTTATGACAAAGACCCTGCCCTGCGGCTTCGATATTGGCAGAGATACTCCCGGGCTGTGGCAAAAATGAATTCGGATCAATGCCCTGACTCCTGCCAATAGCCATCCCGGGGGACGCGCCATACGCGTAACCTTTGGCCGGGTTCATGCCCCATTGCGGCACGGATTGCGGTACATGCGTGTACTTCTGAGACGTGAAAGAAATTCCCATATCATTTCGGTGCGATTGAATTGGAGGACTTGTGGTATAGTGGCCATGAGTAGGAGGTAGTACGGTTTGCGTGTGTTGGTCAAGGTGCATGGGATTGGCGGTGTGAACGCTGTGCTCCTCCACCTCCCCTTCATAATCATCATTGCGCTCCTCATTTAGCAAGGCCTGCTGCAAATCTTCCTTGCCGAGAACTCGAAGCTGAAACTGGACATAGTCATTCATTAGTCTTTCGATTTGCTTGAAGTGTGATGACCGCAGCTGTGGCTGGAAGTCTGCTGACTGTTGCTCGGCTTCATCTCGCGCTATGCTCGCCGCGATAACGAACGCGTTGCGAATTTGACGTCCGTTCCAGGCGCCCTTTCTGTCTGGATGCTTGGCACAGTGGTCGGGGACGAATTGCATAACATCCTTCTCAACGACTACCAATTCCCTCGCACCAGTAATTAGGGTTGGGGTTAGGGTGACCATAACCCTAACTCATCGACACTATATCAGAATTTGAGACTCAAGTTCAAGGTTGGCAGGACGAATTGTGTCAGGTCGTAAATATGCTAGAGCAAGCGGCTAGAAAACTTGGTGATGGTGGACCAACGTTCAAGATGCTTCTGACAGCAGCTAATACGAGCATCCGAGTCTTCAGGCAGGATCACATATCTCTGAGTGCTGGAAATAAAATCTCATGGTCGACAAAAGACACTTAGTCTTGAGAATGGCCGGAATCGGGCCATGAACCTTGAATAAGAAGGAATCCAAGTCTTGGTGACAACATTCGCGGTATGGCAGCGGCTAGGTCGATTAAACATTTACTTCGACTGGATAAATGGGAATACAAGCAGTCTCGATTGTATCATCTGAAAAGATAATCGGTATAAGAAGGAACAAAGCTTTATTTATGATGGTTTACCTACATGTTGTAATCTAAAGTCCCAACTAAATTCGTAACAAGCCTAAATACTGTTCTAGAATGATGCACCTGTAGGTGTTTATGTGAGACGAGCTGCATGAGGGTTTCAATCCATATTGCATCAAAATTAAGCCTAGAGTTTCATGGGGTTCCGGCCTTGCCCACCTCTTCCTTTTGACCCCTTAAGTTCTCCCATTCATGCTCAAGCATTGCCAAGTTTACCACATCATACCATTTCCGGGCGAACCAATGAGCTTCGCGGCTTCTACCCTCTTCCACAAATCCAAGGCGTTTATATAAATGAATAGCACGGTCGTTGTAAGAGTACGTAGTGAGGAAGACGCGATGATAGCCCCCGAATTTGAATGCCCAGTCCAGAGCCCAATTGACAGCCTCACCACCGTAACCCTGGTTCTGGTAGGCGGTAGTCAAAGATATGCCCAGATTGACTGAGCGATGAATGGTTTGGCCTGCAGAATCGCCCCAGCCCATCATGATGCACCCGATGGGTATTGGCGCGGTGTTGGCATCTTCGGCCTCATGGCCAGGCAAGCAGACAACGACGGCCAAAGTGCACTGTAGCATTGAGCTGAGGTAAAAATTGATGTCTTTCGTCCCGCCTGGCTTGAGAACTCTCGAGCTTCCCAGGGCTGAGATTGTTGGATCACTTTGCATTTGGGCGTGCAGAAAGTGTTTGTCCTTGTCGTTGTTCTCCACAGCGCGATAGATGAGGCGCTCAGATTCAAAAGCGGTCTTTAGGCTATCCGTGATCATAGCCATAATGATCTTTGATATGATTCGGCAAATTGATATACAATATGTTCAAGGAGACACGATCTGAGGAATTGAAGATATGTGGCGTCATACATTTAATCAAGGTTCTTATTTTATGTCCCCAATGTCAGACCCGGACTCGGATAATTGACAACACCGGAGGTTACCCCTCCTCGGGCGACCTGCCAATTTCGGCGAGTATGACTGTGATCAGTGGAATCGATGACGAAACAGCCTGCTCGAAAAGATGAAAGGTAGAGCGTCTAGCATAGTCACGGGACCGCATGTTCAACACGTTGAGAAATGGCTTGATTGCATGAAATTTTGTATTGTATTTGGTCGCTTATATTTATTCACGGACCAATAAAGTATTTACCACTGTGGCCATATTCCGGCATTGTTCGCTCTCCCCATTTGCAAAAATTGGCATTTTTCAGACTCATCTGGGTCATGGATGACCTGAATGCCCTCATTTGAAAGGTACATGGTCTGGCGACTTTTGGAATTGTACTGGGGCCAGGAAGGCGTGTGTACCTGGATCTCTCCCACCGCATTCGAGTCATGATGCAACGTGAATGAGATGAAGTAACTGCGTATTAACGTTGCCAAGGTGGCATTTCCGGGGATTGAAATGATTCCGAGTGAACGCGACCCGTCAGCTGTAAGAGGTATCATGTTAAATCACTGTGTATGTCGTTTTGTCCCATAAGTGGACTCACCATTCGTATTGTTGCTGTATAAAAAGGCCGCAGTCGCCCCGTGAAATTGAAACCCAGAGTTGAATACCATTTTATAGACTGGCATACCGGATGCAGCCACTCCCTCAGCGATGTATTTGCTCGGGCAATTGACAATCGCATCTCCAAAGAGGGCAGCGCGTCTGATGAATGTACTGGTAAGCTTCTTCCTTATGAAACCCAGAAGCATCATGTATTTTGCCGTGGGCAGCTGATCGAGAAATGATGCGTTGTAGGACGATTCAGGATGGAGATCCCAGGCGATTTTCGCGTAATAATTATTCTTGTCGTGCCATAATGCTGCAAAATCTGACAGGGCATCGTCTTCGGCGGCGAGCGTGTAATTTGAGAAGGTGAAGCCTTCAAAGAAATTTCTGTCCACCAGCACGGGTACTTTGGTGAAGTGGCCGTCACGGAATTCCTTCCAAGGATGTCTTCGAATGATTCTTCCATCTATCGACGGGCCCCAATAAAAGGTTCCGTAAGCGTATTGCTTTGAGTTGTAAGCCTTTAGTGAAGAGCTTCGAGTCGCGTTTTGAATTTTCGAGATCGGTAGTCTTCTTAGGCAGTGGAGTGTTGTACAGTTGGTAGAATGTAGAAAACCCTCGTACTGGGTGTTGAGCCATTTATCGTCGTACAATGGCGCCCACCAAGCGTATTCTGTTCAAAGTCAGAAAAAGTCATTTCAGATCATTTGCACTTGCAGGAGAGCCTTACCTGCTATCGCAACTTGGAATGGTGCGTTGGTAGACCCTCCATTCATTGCCAGCTGCAACGTTACAGAGGATCCCCCGGCACTGCCCCCGTTAATTGTAATTTTCGAAGAATCGCCACCAAAATAGTGGATGTTATCGCGAATCCATTCAAGCGCGAGACGCTGATCAAGGAGACCAGCGTTCCATGTACCGTCTCTTTTCACATCATCTCCGGCAAGAAAGCCTAAGGGTCCGACACGATATTGAATAGCGACGAATATCATGGAACCATTGGCCTGATACATTAGACTTTCACCAGGGGCGTCTCGCGCACTGCCCCTTATATAGCCTACGAGGGATCAGTGTTGTTGTGCTAGCGAGCTACATTCCTACTTCGGTGCGTACAACTTACCTCCACCATGTATCCCGACCATAACTGGCAGCTTCTCAAAGCTCTGCGATATCGGTGTCTGGATATTAAGTAGAAGACAGTCTTCGCTCTGTGGGATAGGAGGTCTATCTGCATCTTCCCAGGCAGCCGCGTTTTGAGGGCACGCCGGCCCTACCCCTGTTGCATTGACAGTGAGGGTTGAGCTTTCATGTTGCAGGCGCACAGGCGGGCGCCAACTTAACTCTCCAGTGGGAGCGTGAGCATACCGAATACCCCAAAAAGTATTGATCCTATGATTGTTAGCCCCTGTTTACATAAAGTGGCAATTTTGGGGTTGAGCACACACCCTGAAGTTCTGTTGGAAACACTAATGTACTGAATCCCACCGGCAACGACCTTGGCGGCGCTCACCAACTGAATGACGAGCAATATGGAGAAGAGCAGTGGTAAATGCATCTTATTTGCCTGGATGGTAGAACAGAAGCGATCAAAAGGATGGAAATCGGAAGGTCCAGAACAAAGCGGGGAAATTAATCGGAAGGATTGGACCAATATATAGTCTTAGGACGGACATTGAATTGTTTCGGCCTTGTACCAATGATTGGGGTTGGTGCTGGTACTGGGACAATTGCTAGAATGGAGTGAGACAGATGTAAGACCCAAACAGGCACCCTACTTAAGAACTCTACTCAACGCATGGAAGTCTTTGCAAAGGTTTACTCTCTCCGAATTGGACATGCCACAAGGATGAATGAGAGCACTCGACTTAGAACTATCAAGGAAAGGCGAAGATAACCTGGCCTAAATGCTATTGGGGCGACACAAGTTTATTCAAATGACCAAAATGAATGCTTGCACAGAAATCTTGACAGTACGATTTAAAGACTCCGAGACATTTCGCCCCTGCATAAGCACACCCAGACAAGATCAGGAAGAGTCCAGTGTGACTTTGCGACTGATTGATCTTCACATTAATATGAGGCAATGTGAATTTGGAAGAGGCAAGCAAGAATGGCAGATATGCAATCTACCTAGGGTTAGGCCTTAAAATGGATAGGCGAGTTGCCACTGACGATTGATAATCAGCTGAGACCACCGCATGACTAATAAGGACAGAAAATTTACTCTAATATTTATGCAGCTGCACAGTTTATCAAATGTATCAACATTTATGTTACGATGGCGTAATGCACTCAAATCTGTCTTAGATCCCCGTGACCTGGGCTAGCGAATTGAACGCAAAAAGGATCAGTCCAAAACCAGACAAAGGCAATGAGGATAGGCTTTTTCTTTTGCCTACAGAGAAGTGCGAGGCTACAGAAGGAAACATCAGAGAGATTGTAGCTGAAAACTTCCAGGACTAATCTCGAGCAGTCACGAGTTTTTAGTGTAGAAATGGCGCCGCTCCGGCCCATAGTCTATATTTCAACCCAAAACCGGCGCAAAATGATCACTTGTTGTCACCTTGTGTGATTCCAGGAAGTGCAAGCCTAAATAAAGATTGAGCGAAAGTTTTACTCCTCGAAGGAGGGCAGCGGGCTTTCTTCGTATGTCGTCTTCAGGTCGATTCCAAGTGCCAAGGTCGATCGCTGAGGATCGCCGATTCATTCAGGGATAGGTAAAAGGTTTAGGAGTAAGCTTAGCTTCTGGCGCTCAGCCAAGTGCAAGGCACCGTCGGGTTAGGTTTTGGTTTAGCCAAAATAGGTTTCGTCCCGGCATTCAAAGAACAGGCTAGTTGCCTTAAAGCAAACCCCTCGGCAAGTTCCTTAACGTTTGGCTGTCGCGATGAGACATGTGGCAATCCCAATATCCACAAGTCAACTAGAATCTAGCCCAAAAAAAACCTTGTAATTTTACCTATGGCCAGCCTTTCAGTAGTTTCCCGCATGGCGTCGACTAGGTCGCTTAGTAACCATCCAGATGCACGGGGATAAAACCTGTCCGTTCCCACACATCTGGGCCTTTGATGTTTGAAGCAGACATTTTCCAGGTCCCGGTAAAGAATTTAATTCTTTGTTCACTTTCTTAACATTTTATCTGCAAGATGCGCTCCATAAAACATGCGGGCCTGGCAGTATGGATGTCAAGCGGGCTGACAGTTCACGCTCTTCGACCATGCTATCCAGAAGTCATTAGCGCACAGAGCAGCAGTCTTTTGGCGGCAGGCCTGACGCAGAGCACTTCTTCCTCAAGCACCAATGTTCCCACGAGTACGGGCATCATTTCTACCACCGACATCCCCTCTGGCTCTTCGACAAGCCTCGCCCCTACAGCCATCATCACTGTCACCTCCGCCACCGCCACCAGCATATCTGCGACCCAAACATCTGTTGATCCGGCCTTTGCGGAAGCGGTCGCCTCGGCCAATGCAGCGGCAGCAGCAGCAGCTGATGTGCTCGATAAGGTCCTCAAGGCAGTTGATACGGTCAAGTCCTACCAACCACTGTTTGCTGCACCAAAAGCCGCGGCAGAAGCAGTCTTAAACGAAGCAGCCAATATAGTCACACAAATCCCAAGCGGGGCAGCACAAGGCCAAGCAGGACGGGCGATGGAAGATGCACGGACTGCATTGGGGCAGGTATACTCAGCAGCTGGGAGAGGAGCCGGCGCTGTGGATCAAGCACAGGGAGCAGTGTCCGGAGCTCAGGGAATTGCCAAGTACACGGCCGATCAGGCGAAAGCGGCAGCAGATGCAACATCTGTTGCGGATGCTCAGGCTCATGCATCCAATGCACAAGCAGCTGCCAGAAACGCCCTAACAGCATTGCAACAAGCTCAAGGGGGTGTGACCAATGCTCAGCAAGCAGTGCAGTTGGCACAACAGGGAGCGCAGGCAGCCCAAGATGCATTGGCAAGAGCTCGGCAAGCAGCAGCTTCGGTGTCGAATGGTGGGGGTTAATATCTATTCTGGAAGATTTTTTTTTAGGTTATTACTATTTAATTTCACGTCGAGGAGACTACGCTGTGTCTTGTTGCGGTTGTTTTAATAATCTGGCTGTCGGCTTCCGGTCTATGACGCTCCCCGCTGAACCATAATTTACACAAACCTATTTGGTACCAGCACAGACTCGCCTATATTCCCATGCGCCGAATGTAGAGCCCACAAATGTCTCTTACTCTGCGATGAGTCCTCTTTCGACGCTCCTGGGACAGGTGCTGCTGGGGTGCACGTCACCACGGGCCAGATCAATGTCATTTATATGAACAATGAGGCTGGCTGGTAACCTGATGCCTGTTCCAGAAAGATGCTTCCAGCGCCAGGCAGTGTCACGAACTCACGTGATCACGTGTAAAGATGCCTAAAATTTAACGTTGGCGCCATGTTGGCGCTATGCGTAGCCGAAGGCACCAAACCAAAATTTGCCCAGTTTTGATGGGTCTCAGAGTCGTGCTCGCGTAGTTATGCCCATTGCTCGCCAAATATCATGGACTAAGAGAACAGGCAGCCGGGCCTTTTGAACTCGTTTAATTTCTGATCCACCCTGTGAAGTGGGCCATCACATCAACACGGGTGATGTATAAATGCAACAGTCAGGTCTCACCTCCAACAACGAAATAACTTTCAGCATCGATTTGGATTCTTTCATTAGCACTTGATTTCTCTCTGGTGGACCAACAATGACTTGGCCTTATCCTCAGGGACCTGCTCTGACACCGGACGAGGAAAGGTTGCTTTGGGATAATGATGTCGTCTCCAAGCTAACCGAGCAGCAATGGAAAGCTTTCGGGGCCTGGGTGGGAGCCAACGACCCATCAGCTCTCGAGGCGAAGCATTGGATCACGAAAGAGAATGGACTTGACCTCAATGTGTTTTCCCTAGCCTGTCTGCGTTTGCTGATCAAGCAAGCAAAGTTCAAATGGCACGGGCAAGCCCCCGAAGATCTGAGGGAGGATTCTGATTCGGTAATGGGGTTAGATAAAATTCATGCATACTCTTAGGACTCATAGCTGATTTCTTCTAACTCAGGATTCGGATGCGTTTGTGGTGCGGAGACCTGGCTTTGGTCTACCTCTGGGCCACTTGCCTGATGAACAGAACCGGTTCCCTCCGCTATTTCTGAACGACAACTATGGTGATGGCTGGAGGGCTGCCACATTGCTCATCCGGGAGTGCTGCATGCTGAAGTTTGTGGACGAATTGTCAGATAAACCGGAATGGTGGCACAAAGTAAAGGATGACGACATTGCCGCCAGGTGGATGAAGGAAGCCTTGGCGATGGATTGGAGATTGTACCTAAGATACGCTGACTTCACACCTGCCATGGCTAACGCGGTAATTTCCTATTCACATATACTCTCATGCGTGTGCCAACGACACTAACAATGACGACTAGTGCATTAATGAACTGAGGAAAAAGGCGGCTCTGTATGAAAAGACAGGCCTTATGCCAGTTTATGATTACTCCGCCGCTGTCATCAAGTCTGATAGCATCATGGCTCCCGAACTAGCAAATTCCCTGCGGGAAGCCGTCAAGCTACTTGAGGATATTCCCCCTGAGGACAAAGACTGGCATCCCGACAGCAACGAGCAAGTCCTTGATCTGGTACACCCTTCGCTTTGGCCCCTGGTGTACGGTCGTTCCAGAGTCCTTCGAGATCGTATCATTGGCCTTGAGGATGCTCTCATCCACTCCGGCACAGGCAAGGTACTACGCGCACCTAGCGACCAAGAAACCGTGCGTTTCAAAAAGCCCGGGAGCTTCTGCGAGGAAGCCATACCGGTGTTGTCCAATCAGTTCCAATGGCTTCCCTGCGATGTAGACCTGGATCCCACAACTGGTAGAAGCAAGATCATAAGCTACATTAATAATCTTCACCCAAAGGAACACGCATGCCTCTATCCAATTATCGAGACCTTTATTGAGAAGTCTTTGCCGGCCTGGGATATTATATACCGTTGGGGAAAAGAATTTGCTGTCCAGCGACTCAAGGCCACGGAGGTCGGGACAAATTGCTCTTGTCCCGAGGCTTGTAGTAGCGGTTACGGTGAGTGCAAACCGTGGAAACGTCCCCTCGGCCCGGGCGAGGCGCCTCGAGGTAATTATGAACCAGGAAGCAAGTACTATGATGGGGAGTCAGATGAAGAGTCAAACGAAGGGGATTCGGAGGATGACGATGACCAGTGGGGGAATGATTATGAGAATTCGGAGCGAAAGAAGCTTAAAGATACCTGGTTCGCATCGACGCACAGCACCAGGCTTCCTGACGCGAACCCGGATGCTGAAGACTACGTCAGGATTGGCGACCTCGATGCAAAGACCAAAGGGTTTTTCGATGGCAAGAAGCAGATCCAGGTCATAGTCAAGCTGGCCAATATCCACCTCACGCCCGACAAACCTTCTTATCCCGGCGGCTCATGGCATACCGAGGGTCAGCTCAATGAGCACATCGTCAGCACGGCACTCTACTACTACGATAGCGACAATATCACCGAATGCACTCTCAAATTCCGGACATGTGCCAACGCGGAAGATCTGGCGGCCGAGCTTCACTACGAGCAAAACGAACATGAAGCCATCAACCGTACCTTTGCTATTCGCACCAACGGGCACACCCTGCAAGACATCGGTTCCCTGCGCACCAGGGCTGGAAGGGCCATTTTCTTTCCAAACCTCTTGCAGCACCGCATCTCTCCTTTCAAGCTAGCCGACCGCACAAAACCCGGCCACAGGAAGATTCTCGCGCTATTCCTCGTCGACCCGGCCATTCCCATCATCAGCACCTCCAACGTACCACCGCAGCAGAAGCACTGGTGGATATCACATACAGGACTTCACTCCAGGGAGAGCCGTCTGCCGCTCGAAATTTCTGAGATGGTGACGGATGGTGTAGAATGGCCCATGGGGCTGGAAGAGGCCAAAGAGCTCAGGTTGCGGCTAATGAGTCAAAGAACGTGGCTGCAGGACCAAGAGCAAGGTGACCTAGAAAGCGCAGACTGGAACTTCTGCGAGCATTGATTGTATTTCGGTACATTCCCTCGATATACCATACCTATGCGAAAACCCATGTGAATGGACAGTCCCAGATTATGGAGGGCTTAGAAATCAAGGCATCGCAGTTATTGACTCATATTTTTCGATTAACCAACCATTGGATTTTGGATAAAGCACGGATTCTTACAATTAAACACAACTCCTGATTCACTTGCACACAAGACCACCTTATGGCATGTCCTAGCCTCTGAGGACTCCGACCACCAATCCCATCCTTGATACTATCAGTGGCGCAGCTTCTCAGACCGTATTATCGTAACTGTACTTTTGATAGACTGGGTGCTAGAAAGCTAAGCGCCAGCCGTCCTCTAGCGCTCACCGGCCACTAAATTTCCATACACTGCCACATGTGATGGGTCTTACTGTGGCTGCATTTATGGCCGCATTATCACACTAGCACTGCCCTGTCTGGTTTTTTTTTCTTTGCACTACCTTTGGCTGCCGAATGTTCTATATTTTGCTAAAACAGGGATATTTTCAATTTTTGCGTTTGCTCGGGCTTTTTTACTCTACGTTGGGCAGTCTTGAGTGACGGTGTTATTCATGCTAATAGCAAGGAAGAAGAAATCCAGCCTAAAATCAGGATTCAGTGTCTCAGTATTTAGTCCCTTTCCGAGCGGCAGTATTAGCACAAGACTGGCGCGTAAGGGGATCAAGATTCCTGCGCGGGTCCAAGAATACGCGTCGCTAAACTATTCTTGGAAATCGGCTCTACTTCGTGACTTCAGCCTTTCAATCTTGCGAGGAGTTAAATACTCGTAATTGGCCGACATCAAGACATCCTCGGGCGGTTAGAAAAGTGGCTTCCTAGCGAGTCTCAGCTGAAGCCACCTATCTGCACCCAATCAGGGGCGCCTTTTTAGCGATTCCGATGCTGGCCGAGTACAAGTCAACGTGGGGCCGAAGAGGAAAAAGGTCATCCGCGCAAGCCTACTTCATGCACTATATAAGGCATCATCATTCGCCATAAGTTCAGCAGCAGGATCTCCAAGCCAGCTTCTGTCTCAACCATTTGTACTGTTTTAGAAATTGACGGGACATTCCCCTTGCGATTTTGGCACATCTCAACAACCGAAAAACTGTCTTACCCTACTTGGAGTTTCACCAGACCTTCCAAGAAAATGACCACTTACTGGTCAAAGGAGAGGGGCAAGGAAATTCTAGACCGCCGAAGACGTTGCGTAAGTAATGAATACACTGCCGATTACGTACGAAAAATTGTTTTGCATACTAAGAAGATCTGACGGGTAGAGCAACTGTAACCAATGGTGCGGAAAAGGATGTGAGGTCTTTTATATAAAGTATAAGAAAAAATGGTGGTGGTACTGTTGTGACGGTTGCAGAGACGAGATGGATGATTGCACCAATTTTGTGTGTTGCAGTGACTGTGGTGCTCACGGTATCTGCCAGGATGATTGCGCCGAGGATTGCCCCTGTGCGATGTGCGAGTGTGGTTGTGATGACTGTGATTGTGCCTGTGAGTGCGAAGACTGCGATGAATGCGACTGCGAGACCGATGATGATGATGATGATGATGAAGAGGAGGAGGAGGATGACAACGATGACGATGACGATGATGAGGGAAATTATGGATATTATCGCAGTGATGACAGGTATTATCATTATTAGAAATCAATAAATATTGCTTTATTGATTGATATTTAAATGAAAGCTAGATATAGTTAGGGAAGTGCAGATGTTGGGTTCTGGAGAATTGATTATGGTAGCAGAAGGCTTGTATTTAGATGCAGCTGTGCTCGCTATTGACCCGAAGCCATCGGGGGGGATGTATTATTAGAATGTCTTTAAGCATAACAGAGGCTCGTATTACGTCTTATTTATACCAGTAGGATAGTCGAAGATGCTCCCTCTCTCCGATTTGGCATCATTCATATTGAGCTACAAATGATGATTCATCCATTGGCTTCCATGGTGGATGCAGGGTCTAGAACACGTCAAAACTTTACGGGATTGCCGCAGAAAATATTTGCGGCGGAGATTGAGAGATGAGGCTGTGAATTTCTAGATAGGTACCACTTTGCTATCGATTCAATTCTCCGCGGATAAGAGAGATCAGAAAATTGGAAAACGACTGCAAAAGACTCATTTCACACAATACGATGTGGTATTTTTCTCAGCGTGCTGGATCCTGAACGATGGTGTCGCAGTCGCATCGTAGGACATTGTTGCAATTATATCCCGTTACGGAGCCGGCTGCCATTCGTTTCGTGTCCCAAAATGCCAAAATAGGATTGGGGGAATATTTCAACTCTGCCTGACACGGCTCACCATGTTCCGACGGATCCCGTATTGCCGTTTTGGGAATTTGGCGCTAGCTCGGCGGTCGACGATCCGTCATTCACGGGGATACGCGGAAAAGTAACGTCACGCTGAGCCTACTCTGAGAGCAAAATTGTGTCCTGCAACAAATTAATCATCTGTCGGCTGAAAGAGTAAGAAAATTAGGATGGAGGAAATAGAAAGGATAATGTACTGGAAAACATTTTTTTTTAGTTCTCTTGATCCCTCAGGAATGGTCGACGTCAATATAGAAGTAGTGGGTGACATGGCGGTTCACTAAAAGAACCGGATCGTCGGAGTCAATGAAACCCTGGGTGGATATCGACTGATTGATTCCCTGCCCGCTTACTCAAGCTTATATTTATCACAGATTTTAACCTTATCGGCTTCTACAAGTGGCCAGACCCTGAGAAGCGGCACCGACCGAATCCAATCTGATCCTCAGAAGCGGATCAGAACCGCGCGGCCCCTTCCTGCCAAGGCCAATGGTAATGGAATGTTACATGTTCCGCCTGTAAGATGCCGAGCTAGTTATGGTTTTGACTTTCCAGCCTCGCTCGGCCAACGACTATGACACTGTGATGTTCACTTACCGAGACGAAATGCTTCAGGTGAGCACTACGGGGCACGAGGCAATATGCGGAACCGAACGTGTTGCTGTCTCGCCACGTTTGACCAGATTTGCAATGTTTTGCCGTGTACAAAAGGCCGCGCCTTCGTCCCTCTTCTGCACTTCACTCAACAAGTTCATCATCACAATCAACTCCTTCATCAACCAACTCTTCAAACAACTCACTCTTCTTCAAACATTAAACACTCCTAAACCATCAACATGCTCTATCAACAGGTTCTTGCTGGCATGGCTCTGGCCACCGCTGTCTCTGCTCAGACATTGACTATCCCATCCCGAGTTGGAACAGTCACCTCTCTTGCTACCCCGAGCACTATCTCAGGCTCCAAGGACCTGGGAAACCGGGAGTACGATCGTGGTCGTGCCTGCGACTCCGACGAAGATACCGGTGACGAGAACGCTGTCTTCATTCTCGAGGATGGCGCCACCCTTAGCAATGTCATCATCGGCGCCGACCAACTGGAGGGCATCCATTGCGAGGGCTCATGCACACTCAAGAACGTTTGGTTCAGGGATGTCTGCGAGGGTAAGTCTTTATGCAGTGTTTAAACATATCCCTCTCTAACTTAATCTAGACGCCATTTCGATTCTGGGCGACGGTGATGCGTGGATTGAGGGCGGCGGTGCACAGGACGCCTCCGACAAAGTCGTTCAACATAATGGCATTGGACAAGTCACCATTACTGACTTCACCGTGGTCAACGCTGGTAAGCTCTACCGATCGTGTGGTGACTGCACCGACAACGGCGGTCCCCGAAATGTTGTCATCCAGGGAGTCCAGGCCCGCGATGTCTCCGAGCTCGTAGGAATCAACTCCAACTACGGTGACACCGCCAGCATCGAGGACTCTTGCGGCTCTGACGTTGGCAAGGTCTGCCAGGAGTACAAGGGCGTGGAGAAGGGCAGCGGCAGCAGCAGCAAGGTCTCAACCACTGCCAACTGCAAGGGCCAGACGAGCTTTTCCGCTTGCTAAATGGACGCTTTAAAGCAGTAAGAATTCTTGTATATAACCTGAATTTCTGTATATACACTTTTCAGACATCCCCGATGGTTCTGAAGAGTAATTCCACTTCTGGCTCATTCATTTGGGCAATATCTTTTATTAGTTTTCTTATTAAAGCAACTATCTTCTCTATCTCCTCTCCTCTATTAACTAAACTTACCTTATTGTATGTGTGATCTGTTCTGTGGCTTACCCTACTAAACTATTACTCTTCTCAAAGGAACTCAAAAAATTGATCTTAACATTTTTAAGACATAAATACTAGCATCCCAACACAAATGGGACAAAACATTAGTACAATCCAGCCTGTAGGTAAGTCCCGGGGCACGTGATGACACAGTTAAGGTCACAAAGATAGCAGCTGCTACTATAGGGCCTGTTGGTTGTAATAATGATCGTTGTTCTGTCTATGCTAGCTGAACGAGGCCCCTTTTAGTGTTCGGAAGAGGGTCACGTGATACCCCAATCTCGCTTCCTGCTGTGTTCACACCAGGCACCTAGCCGGCGCCTTAGACCTCGATAACCGTAATCCCTTGGTCAATTCAACATTCCAACACAGCCCTTGAATGATTATTATGAATGTATTTCCCACTATGGCTACTGCAGAAGTTAGCATGGTCAAGATAATAACTTTTTCCCAACAAGAATAATCCTAAAATATAAACCTAAGAAAGAATCTTAAAGAAAATTTATCTGTGTAGATATTATTTTTATTCATTCAAGCAAAAGCGTCTAAGACTGAACGTCCTTTGGCAAGGACCCCATGTGAGAAATGTTAGACTAGTAATCATCCAAAGGTTATATTGTAATTGGTAGTGATGGATTTTGGCCTAAAAAAAACGTTCTTTGAATCCCAGACGTAAGGAGATCAGCAACTTGTCCAGGAACTGGTGTCTGATCATCTGGTGGACTAACAGAGTCTATTGTGTGTAGGGTAGCATTAGCAAGGTCACGATGACTCAAATCTAAATCATTTGTGGGTTACCAGTGGATCCGCGGGGAGAGAATGGGTCTGTGCTCTTGAAGCACTTGCTTCGCTTGAAGTTCCCAGACTTCACGTCACAACTTCAATCATTTTCACCATCAAAACTGCCCAATTGAATCAGCTCTTTTTCAGCTTCTATCATGATTACGTCAAATGACATTATCAAAAGCAAAAATGAGACATCGGTCACGTGCATCAGAGGCGGGGAAGATAAAAGTGGCTTGAAGCGTCAATGCATTGGTATCAGGTGCACTTAGACCTTACACTCTTCCAATCCTGCCATCAGTTAAACTTGTCTTTTCCATCAATTTTTCATCGATAGTTAGTATAGAATCATGGCTACAAGATCAGTTAAATTCACGTTCAGCTTCCCGCACAACCCTTCGAGCCACGACCTGCATTTCTACCATGTCGTTCCCGCAGCCATCGTCTCCGAACCGCCCCCGGAGCCTGAGCAAATCATGCGAGTCGGCCAACTCTTTGCGTCCACCGTCGATTCGATTGCAAACATGCATCAGATTCACTGTATGATGAGGTGCGGGTCTAAATGTGTCTCCTGTGGCAAGCGCTGCCGCAAGATTGCGCCCATCCCTGTCGAAACTTGCTACGATCCCGAGAATAGCTCGATTCGCCTGGCAGTTCACCCGCTCTGCGAGGCATGGGAGTGCTTGTATCAATCTCAGAGAGATTTGATCAACCAGTTTGGCAACATCATGTTTGAACCAGGCAACCCGACCCAGCCTCAGCCTCAGCCCCAGCCCCAGCCCCAGACGCAATCGCAATCGCAGCCTCAGCCACAGCCTCAGCCGCAGAGCCAGTCTCAACCGCAGCCCTTGGTATGCAAGGTGTGCGGTGCGGCAGATGCCAAACGATGCACGATATGCAAGGATGTGGCGTATTGTGGAAGGGAGCATCAGAGACAAGATTGGAAAAGCCACAAGAAGGCCTGCGTCAAAAAGACTGATCATGATGGCAGTCATGTCGGGGCTAGCAATGGCTCTAGCGAAGTCATGCGCCGAGGAGAAGATTCCAAGGAAGAAGAAGATGATGATGACTGGGTCTCCACCGACGATGAGAGCCACGAAGATGACTATGTGATCAGTGATGATGAAATGCACTTCACCTATAGTGGAGTATTCAATTTGGGAGGGCCTGTGCAGCTGCCAACGCATGTGGAGCTCACTAGGGAGCAAGTTGTGACCCTGATTAGGGGTGGCCGTTTTTAAATATAAGGGGACACAGTAAGTGCAATTCAATATAATTTTTTGTATTCTTCCAGTTTTAATACTCATGAATTTTTATTTAATTGTCTCTATTGCATGATCTTTATAAATATCAATTAGTGCTACAACGCGGGCTTCCCAAACTAGATATCCATGTTCGGTTGTTGACAATGAGCCAAATGCCAAAAATTAAAACAGTTGCTGGCAATGTGAATGCCCAGTATATCCAGAACTTGGCCTGAATGACGTCTGGCTCGTCCCATTTGAGTGAAGGGATTGCGAATAGGGCAGCGAAAAACGTAGCTGGGAGGAAAGCCATGGTCATGATGGCGATGGTCTTCATGGACGAACTGTCACGCCTGCTCGCAGCCGCCAAGTCGATGCTGGCGGTAGCATCTTCGTGGGTTAAAAAGGCAAATAGCTATTTTACGTTAGCCCGTCAGTTGAGGTTATCCTTTCTGGAGCTTGACTGTTTTACTCACCACTTCAGACAACTTCTCAGCGCGATAGACCAAGTATTCCAGGAACTCGTCCGTCACAGACATCTGCTGGTCCAAAGTCGGCACCGCTTCGCTCAGGGCATGTAGACTCGTCTCGTATCTGATTCTCATCGGACCTTTAGGTACCATGGCGGCTTCGGTTCCTGTCTCGCTAGCCCTGACGACAATCTCAAGCATCTGGCGAATCAGGCTTAGATGTCTAATTTTGTTCTTAGTGGTACCTGCGACCCTACTGACATCCTGCGTCCAAACTGCCAACTTGTCAATGTCAAAGTTGCTGCGGCTGCGGGCTGTCAATCCAGCCGCCAGGGCTGGGTCCAATCCAATCCGCCTCAATTCAATCACAATTCAATCAATTTAAGCCACTAAAAATAAAGTTTAATTTAATCCAAATTAAATAATATAATTAATTAATTTAATTAAATTATTTATAACTTTTTTTTTTAATTTTTAAGCTTATTTAGAAAATAATTTCTATTCTTAAAGTTCCTTAATTTTATAATATATATTTACTTTATAAGAAAAATTCTATTAATTAATTATCTAATAAAGAATAATATCTTTAATATATAATCTTTAAATTATAATATTAATTTAATTTTTCCTTCTTAATATAAAATTATATATATTAATTTCTTTTTTAATATATTAAAATATAGTTATTTAAGCTTATTTTTATTATTTATTATTATATTTATTTTAAGGTTATTATATTAAGTTATTATTTATATACTTTTAATTATTATTAAGTCTATATTATAGA
>JAKZGU010000137.1:0-102717 GCA_022837005.1 Calonectria pteridis
AACCTGAATCCTATTCTTACTACTATAAGGGCTATTTGTCCCTCTGCGGGGCGACGCCCCTATGCGGGGGGCGGGCCTGTAGCCGGCTTCCTGCTCCGCGGAGGTCGCCCTCCGGGGGTCATGTGGCCCCCCCCCCCCCCCCCCTTCAGGAATGGGTGGTATCGGCCAGCGAGCTGGCAACTCTCATGTACACTGCTGGCGACAACTCTATACAACCAAAGTATAAAAAAATACCGCTCCTTTTCAGTAGGTTAAATGCTCGTGTCTAGCGTCATTTTATTGCACTCTTCGGCTTGCAGATTCTGACCTTGGTCTTGCAGACTGCCATTCTCACCACCTCCAACACTCAGGTCCGTCTTTGCCAGGGTATATACGATGTCAAGTATGGAGCTTTCGAACTCCGACTATCTAAAATTTCTGATCTCAAAGATGGGCTTCTGAAGAACATGGAAACCGTTCACAGCCTGGTCGAGTATATGGCAGGGAAAACTGTTGGAGAGACAACTTGGGAAATGGGCATTAGTGCAGAGGGCAGGCCCACAGGTTGAAAATAATGGGAAATCGACTCTGCAGTAGTCCTATTCTCGTTCTCGTGCACTGTGGAGCAATTCGGAGGATTTCCTTGAACGGATATTATTCCACAGGCGCCGTCAATCGTTACGGTGGTAAGGAAATTTCATTTCATTTCCGCTCTGCCTAACCAATCAACAAGCGTGATTGGTTTAGTGGTAAAATTCTCCGTTGCCATCCGAGCAACGTCGGGGAGCCCTGGGTTCGATTCCCAGATCACGCAATCGTTCACTTGCGAAGTAAGGTTTCGTTTTTGCCCTCGCCTTCTTTTTTTACATTCGTGAAATAAAAGCATCGGCGACATATCCCACGAAATCAACATCGTTAGCCGCTCTGACCAAGGATGTTAATCTCTTTTGGTTGGATTAAAGGAGCCGATAAGATAAAAGATTGTTTTCATCCATAATCTACCTCCACCTCACAGCACAACTCTTTGATTAGATGGGATCTAGACACAATTTGATATAGTCCAGTTCATTTCAAAAAAATCTCTGAACCATATTTAAAAATTTCCTAGAAATGATTGCGAATTTTGTGCACATCGCCTGATATCTACCAATGGCTCGCGAACATTACCTGTGGAAGTGCCTTCATGAAGTATAGGGTAGGGATGCTCCGCCCTAGCATATGCTGCCAAAGGCCAAGATCTCCGCCAAGGAAGATCGGCGTGCGATGCAAAGGCAAAAGGGGTCCATGATCCGGAGGATCAAACTCAGTTATTGTTACCCAAAGTACCATGAAGCAGTCATATGCACTTCGGGTAGCTCTCTTGTTCATTCATCGATAGCCATGACTCGAATCAAGAGTGTTCTCTTTGAAACACATGACTGATTGGCCAATGAGATTCTCTTTTGTACGGCCAGACGCTGCCAGGTCTCTGCAGCCTATTTACGGGACCGAGATTGTGCAAACGAAAACGAATGCCAAAAAAAGCCATTGACCAACGAAAATAAGAATTACGTCTACTCCGATCGTAAGCCTGCGAAGTTCGAAGGTATTTCGTGCCTCGCAATTAGTGCCTCGTTCATCTAATTCATTGCTTTTGGAACCCAGCTCTGAGATAGATCTCAATTCTTGATTTTTCCATCGCCATCACTGCAAATCATGATGCAAATGATATTGTTTATCCAAAGCATATCTACGAACCGAACCAGATCCTTGAGCACAAGGCTGCTCCTCAACTGTGCTATTTCGGACTCAATAGTATCTGCTTGGCGTGAGGTTCGTTTTCGGGTTCGTCGTCGGGTTCGTCATCCTGAGCTTCCTCTGAGATGCAGCTAAGAAAAATAGGATCAATGCTCAGCTGTTTCCAATCATTGGATAGAGGATATCAAGACGAGTCTGCGATTTGAACCACGTGGCTTGGCTTTCGTGAGCAAGGTTCATGTTGACTCAGGCAGTTGACTCATCGGATCTCGGATCATCATGATCTAGATCCGCTTGGAAAACGTTACTTTCGCACATCTGATTTTTTTTTTCCAACGCCTAACGACGGCTGTTAGTACCAAATTGTGCTGTTTACACTGACACACAGAGCATATCTCGAAGGCGCATTACGGGCTACTCCTGAGCGAGAGTCAGAATTCTCCAGTAGTCGGAGATTGGCATCTGATTCTGCGCAATCAGCATTCCCACGCGTATTCAGTTTTAACTTTTACGACCCGGCCGCAATATGCATTACAAGCGGAAAAATGGGCCCAGCTTCTTTTTTTCAAATGCATACTATGCCATGTCAGGATAGGTCTGGCACAGGAAGGAATAGCCGAGTGCCTGAAAAAGTGTGAATGACCCATCTCAGCCCAACACAATCTGCGAATCACAAAGCTTGATATGAGAGTGAAACCGCGCCGCTGGGACTAGATATTTTTTGCAACGGATCGAAAGGGAAGGTGCCTAAATGGGGTTCCCTGCAAGGTACGCAGGCAGATCAAAATAGGCCTGTTAGGTGATCTGTGGGTCCTAAGCACCTAGGGCCGTCTACTGTCTAAAGTGGATGTGGGGGGGTTATTACTAAACCACGGATAAGCCTCCCCACCGCCAATGTAATGCCAGCCCGCGAAAGACGCCCTGTTCCTGCACCCCGTGGGCGCCTCGTGTCGTTAGCTTGGTGGGCTAGGCTCGTCTCGGGCTACGAGGTCGGCGATCAGGACTACTAGGGCCGCTGAATTACGGTTTGGGGGGTCGCTGATTTACACATCTGCTTGGAGATCGGTCTTTTGGTAGGAGCGATACCAGTGTTGCAGCGAGTCTGTATTATGGTGTGAAATTAAAGCAGGCGACCAGGGCTGCCATGCGCCGCAAACGTAGGTGATTATGGCTCTGGAGTTCGCCGAACAACCGATGGAAGAATTTAAATCAGCCAAGAAATCTTTCGAAACCTTCGATTCTTTCTTTGCAAGCATCTCGGCGGCCTGTCTTGGTGCTCTCGTTCTCGCTGTTTTGTTTCGCCAAGTCCTCCTATGTCATTCACCCTCCATTCGAATGCCCGGCCACCTCTCGTCCATCTTGGCGTCAATGCCCAATCTTCGGATTGAAAGATGAAAGAGAACGAATTCGGATTCCAAGAAAGGAAGAGAAGAAAACATAGCTTATCTGCTGTCTTGGCAGTGCTTCACCATGACTATACGCAGTGCTTCGTCACGTCCTTACCCACGTGCCACCATCGTGTCTAGCTTCCAATTAGGTCGCGGCGTAGCAACGACTATTGCGAAGATCAAACGTGAATGAAATATCTGATACCATCATCTTCCAAAATCGTACTAAACATCTGCTCACACAATATCGTGGGCAATCACAGCCAATGGGATTCCGATTAGCCACGTATCTACGAGTGATAATCCGGTCTTGGCATCGCTTGTGCAGGGTTTTGCCATTCCTAGTCTGCTTCGTTTTGAGTGGGGACGACAGGGGCCCTCCTTATTCGTTCTCGCTCACTCACTGCATTCTACCAATCATTTGCCATTGGAATTGATAACACGAAGAACTTCATGAATGATGAAAGAAGAAGTAGCTGAAATTTATAGGTAATTTGAATATTTAATTCTTTTAAAAATTTTTGTCCTTCTCTTCGTGTTCCATCTTGCAAAGGCCATGTAATTGGAAAAGCATAGGCCATGTTCTATTGGGCTGCTAGAGGGATTCTAGTTCTGAGGGAAGCGCCCCCCTCAACACCAAGTGGCCGGGCGAAACAACCGAGGACCCACTACAATCATGACTACGCCTCGCGCTAACTTTCCGCCCCATGTCTCTTGGTGCTGCCGTTTTGCCGAGCTTTTGGTCTTGTGCGAGATGGCAACCCTTGCTGGGAAGGCAAAGCTCAAGCAATAAAATCTACTTGACGTGCGCGTCTCTTGCGCAATGATTTGCATGAAGCCAAATTCTTGGGCGTTGATCATTGATCAATTCCTTCTTTTTCCTTTGCGGTTTTCCTTTCTGGTTACGTTGCCATTGTCCGATTTACTGTCAGGTCAAACTTGATCCGCCTCTCATTGATTATTTCATTCTCCGCTTTCGACCTATTTGCCTTCTCTGTTTGATCTGGAGGATCCATCTTTGGTGTTTCTCAAGTATTGAGGTCACCAATATTCTGCCTTCATTCTCCGAGAATTACCTATACCAATTATTACCTTACACCGCACTGCAGCGCTGCTATTTATGCCTCCGACACTCTTTTTGCATCGAATCACAACATATTGAAATTCATGACAATAATACTTTTTTTATTGACTTGACTCATAATCGAAATCAAAGCTCAGAACTATGGCCTTCATGGACTTGCTTCGGCGCGGGATCGCCGAGGCCAATTCCCTTGCAGTATCCAGTACACAACATCTCGAGATGCGCGGCGGGACACCAACCGAAACGACCGACCCGACGAATACAATTGCGCCATTCCACACAGCTCTGAATGGCGTCAACCAACCTATGAACATGCTATTCAAAGAAATCCTGTGGTGGTGCTTGGGTGGCGTTGGCATGTTTGTCCTTCTCGTTCGAATATTCGGACTTTCGTGGGCAAGCCTGCGCAAAGTTTCAACTCTGACTGTTCCGGGACCTCAGCAAGAGTACTGGAAGTATGCCCAATGGAGCTGGACTCCATTCGTGAAGAAGCATATTACCTATGCTCCTTTGTGGAAGAAGCTACACAACAAGGAAATTCGCCTGTCTTCGGCCGTCAGTGTCGGAACTCTACCCTCCCGACTACACTTCATTCTCCTCTTCCTTTACCTAGGTAGCAATATTGCCTATATGTTTGTCCTGAACTGGAGCCAGAAGAATAAGTATGAATTTTGGGCTGAGCTGCGGGGTCGATCGGGCGACTTGGCCCTGGTCAACATGATACCCCTTGTCATCTTTGCTGGACGTAACAATCCTCTCATTGCCCTTCTCAGAATCAGTTTTGATACATACAATCTGCTTCATCGATGGATGGGACGCATTGTTGTAATTGAGATTCTTATTCACACCACGGCCTGGCTCATTGTTTGCGTCGCAGATATCGGTTGGTCGGGCGTTGGTGAACAACTGAAGGAGAAGGCCTTTATCAGGTCAGGATTTGTGGGAGCTATTGCGATGACGCTCATTCTACTACTTTCGGTGTCGCCACTTCGACATGCCTTTTACGAGACCTTCCTCAACGTTCACATCATTCTGGCTTTTACCGTCTTCGTCGCCACCTGGGTTCACTGCGCCTCCTCGAACCTCCCCGGTCCCCTTCCTCAGTTTCCATGGATCATAGCCATTGTGGCCCTTTGGTTTGCGGACCGCTTTGCTCGTATGCTTCGAGCCGTCTATGTCAGCAGGACGGCCAAGGGCTTCAACGATGCCACTTGTGAGGCCTTGCCTGGCGAGGCCACGCGAGTCACGATTCACTTCCGCCACTACCTAGATATCAAGCCTGGAACTCATGCCTATCTTCGATTCATGGGCCTCAATACCTGGGAGAACCACCCCTTCTCCATCTGTTGGGTGGAACACCACGGCCTCGACGACTACCACGGCTCTAGCGAGACCCTTCCGAATCCCCCCGGCACCAGCGACTCCCTTCCTATTTATGAGAAGCCAAGAATGACGATCAACCCAAAAGCAGCCTGCACATCAGTGACTTTTCTTATCAAAGCTCAAACTGGTATGACTCGCAAGCTATGGGACCGTGCATCTAGTGCTGGCCAACCGATGCCGATCAAAGTCGCAATGGAAGGCCCGTATGATGGGCACCACAGCATTGATTCTTACGGCCATGCCGTTTTGTTTGCTGGATCAAGTGGCATCACACATCAAATCTCCTACGTTCGTCACCTCTTGGAGGAATACAACAGAAGCAGGGTATCCACGCGCAGGATCACCCTGGTTTGGATTATCCGCGACTCCGAAGCCCTAGAATGGATCCAGCCGTACATGGACACGATCTACCAAATTCCGCGCACAGCCGACATTCTCCGCGTCCAGGTCTATGTCACAAAACCCAAGAGCCCTCACAACATCACTAGTGCGAGCTCTAGCTCCACCGTTTCAATATACCCGGGCCGACCAGATATCTCTCTTGTTCTTGAGAGGGAGGTGGCAGAGCAGGTGGGAGCTATGTGCGTGACAGTGTGCGGCCCTGGTGGCCTGGCAGACGATGTGAGAGGTGCAGTGAGGTCGGTACAGGGCCCCACTGTAGTGGACTTTGTGGAGCAGAGTTTTACATGGTAAAGCTGAGGGATGGATTATGGCTAACGGTCTTGATTTTTACTTATTTTCGATCCATACGTATTTGTGATCGGGGAGTTGAGATATCCTGGGATAAACGTCGTATATACCTGCTAGAGCGCTATAGAGCTAAATGAGTCATTTTAATAATACATTCTCTTTTTATACATTTTGATGCAGGGAAATTTTCCACCACTTAGAGTGCTCCGTTATCCTTGAATAACATATGGTAAGGGACCGTCCTTCTGCATCCTAATCCTGTATTAGGTATAAAATAACTTTATTTATTTGTAAAATCTAATTTCCCCGACAAAGAGGCCTTGAACTCTGCATCCTAAGATTTCCGAATACAACTTGAGAAGATACGAAAACCCTGCATGTTTATTGCCATTGGAAGTAACAATCGATAGGCTCGACTAGGTGACTTAAACTTGCATTTATTCTCTAGAATTCTTTCACAGTCGTCTACTCTAACTAATACCCAGCCCAAGTCAGCCATTGTGACTTTTGCAGACCAAACCAAATATCAAAACCACCAAGCCATCCAACAACCGTCACTCTGGAGCGAGGATGCGACTTCTTTAACTCCTTTGTTATAACTTTCTACGACCAGGACAACCAACATATGATACAAGCATTCTCACAAAAGTGATATCGTTAACGTGAATGGGCTTCAAAAAACGGCCTTGTTTGCATCGCTCTATGCTAATGCATAAACGGGTTCTCTCTTGGAACTTCGAAAGCTAGAGATCCTCCTGAGCGAGCTCTTGATCATTGTCGAGAATCTTCTCTTGTGACGCTTCTCTTCTTGTGAGGACGTCGCCTCCAATGTCGCTTCTGTGGTCTGTCGGGCCAGGGCAGACTGCGCCTGATCCAATTGAATCTGATACTTCATGATGGCTCGGGCGCTGTCCTCGACCAGTTTGTCAACAGCCTCGGCGTTCTTTGCCGAGAGCTCAACAAAATCCATGTCCAGCTCATCTGCAAGCTCGCGCCCCTCTTGCGTCGACACCTCTCTCTTGTCCTCGAGATCGAGCTTGTTGGCTACCAAGTACATGGAGCCCGACTTCCACGTGTTGATGGAGATGTTGGAGTAGACATCTGGACAACATGTTTCCCGTACTTTTTGAATACGCGAATGGATTGTCCGGATTTCTTCGAAGGATGCTTGCGATGTGATGTTGTACACGAGGATGTAACCGTCTCCGGCCTGGATTAAATGCTCCTCCATGGCCTTGTATTCTTCGTTGGAATTCGTATCGATGAGCTCGACCGCGCATCGCCTTTTGTTCACCCTGATTTCTTTCCTGTAGGGTTCTCCTCCTGCCTCGCCGTTGTTTTCGAATCGCGAATAGCAAAACTGCATTGATGTTAGCTTGGTCACGTGCACACCTTGGAGGGGCTCTTCTCACCTGGCGGGCAATGGACGACTTTCCAGAGCCACTGGCTCCAAACATGACAGGCTCGATGCGTCTGGGTCGCGACATTGTGGCGATTCCGTCGAATGGATTGGTGAAATGTGACTCGTCCGTTGTACGTGTGTCAAGAGAATGGAGAAGAGCTGAACGACAGACAGGAAATGTGGCATGGGGCTAATAAATGTCTTTGGTCTCGCCCGCTAGTCAGGGACCGACAGGGTCTGTGCGACTGTGGTCTTAGACTGTCATTCCACCTGTCCACTTGAAACCAAACTTGTTTGGAGTACAAAGCGACACATTGACCAAAAGCAACCACCAGTGCACCACATTGACATCTGACCGGTGTGGTGGGGGCGCCATGGCGACCCTCGACCACACTAGCACCATGCGCTAGACTGAGCCGTGGCCTCCTATCCCGGGGGAATATTTTTGTGGGCGCTTCCATTTTGGCAAACGTGCGCATGCAAGGAAAGCTTAGCTTTGATGATCAGTCGTCAGAACTGGTTTCATGTCCGCCCTGTTTGGTCCCTTCATTTACGCGTCCGGGAGCAAGAATGCTTTTCACATTCGAACCGTGCTGCACTTACCAGCAGTTCAAGCACTAGAATTTAGGCCTGAGGTTCCAGCCACAACACGATTACAAGTGCTTCGTAAAGGGTGGGGGATGGGGCTAGATTTGTGGAGTGCCACGACGACTCGCCGCGAAAGGCCGCACGCTCAGACCTCTGTCTAGTAGGCCTTTTCATGCTTTTCCTGATGCATAATGTTTACTCGGCCAAGCATGACTTTTTAGTACATTTTGTGATGCAAGAATACGGAAAGAATGGAGAAGTAATTCGGTAGATACGAGGAATTGATGATTGTGGGGTAACAGAGGAATCCCACGGAGTCTCCGAATTCGTCGGCATAGAGTAGCCGACCGCAGTGGAGACAAGGGAGGATCCGATCCGATCGATGATGTTACCACGAGGTCCACTGCTGGTTGCTTTGCACAGCTGGACAATCGCACACTGTCAATGCAGCCTGTATGGCCAATCAAGTTTGGCTTTCATCTGTCATAAATTGTGTATTCAATTGAAATAAACATAATGTAATTATGCCTTCTTCCATCTAGACCTATCGGCGTCTACCTCTTCAGACATCAACCATCGACGTTTTAATCCTGAGCCAGATTTATCGCCGTTCTGCAAGTTCCCGAGGGGAGTATAACCTCTGGCCTCTTTCGCTACATGAGTGAGTAGAAGCTTCGAATACGCCGCAGCTGTAGCGGCCGCATAGTTTTGCCATACATCGTTTTTGTGCTTGTCGCAGTAATCGCAAATACCACGAACCACAAGGCAAGGAATCTCATTAACAACGCCAGCCGCTTCCATCTCGAAACAGAGCATGCCAGGCTCGCCTGAAAGTTTGTCGCGATCTCTCGCACTTTTTATTACGCTATTGCCTGAGCCCACAAGCCCGTAGTGAATCTCAGGCCCATTTGTCTGGCGGCGAGCGCGCTGCCGAGGATGGTCGTCATCGTAAAGCACGTCGTCCTCAGCAGGGTATCTGTATTCAGGCAAACAGCCAGACAGCTCTTTTAGGTACTGGCCAAGCGGATCTGATTGTAGACGGGGGGTTGAGAGCAATTTGCTAATGGCGGTAGCGAGAAATAGCGGAGGACCATGCAGCCTGCTTGTTCGCTTGAAACCTGCTGCGTCTTCTTTCTTCCCGCGATCCCACTGAATCACTCCAGAAAACTCGCCTTCGGGAAGACCCACAACCACGTCGCCAAGACGGATGTCCTTCTCTTCGGACGGAACGCCACCGCCAATGCCTACCAGGAGGCAAAATTCGATTGATGGGAAGCTGCGCTTCATATGGGTCGCTACCGATGTCGCTGAATTGTTTCCATGTTCATGATATGGGAGACATACCGTAACAACCATGTGTCCCCCCATTTTGCCAAGCACATAGTGATTGCTATCCCCAGGTTCCCTGGGTAGATCTTCGTAGTTGCTGTCCAAGAGCGCCCGCACTGCCTTGTGTTCTTTTGGTAAAGCGCAAATGATTCCTACTTTATACGTGGTTGAGGGGTATGCCATGCGCTGAATAAAAGCCGACGTATCTGGTGTCGTAGTTTCGGTGAGAGAACCACCTGGGGACCCGGTCCTAGACTCGGGTGAATCTAGTCTCTCAGACTCCGAAGTTGCCAGGCTGGAGCCAATACCACTGTCTTTGGACGAAACAGAGTCTGTCTCAGCCAAACTGGGTGAAGATGTAGTCTTCTCAAGGTGGCCTGGCTGGGGATGGCCGTGGCTGCCCCAAATCCATGGAAATCTCGAATTATATCCGAAAATGAGGGCACCTTCAGAAACGAGTGGCTGTTCGTCAGGTCCAACCGGCTCACCGCAACCCTCTCGTGGAATTTCGCATCTCTCATCGAGTAACTTGCTCGACAATGCCGATGGGAACACGGTTTGCACTGGCTGGCACGGAAGCCCTCTGGAGGGACTATTGCATCGGCAACTCTCAAATGCATGTACCGGAGCATGCCAAATCAAATCGTCGGTGAACCAAACTTGCCGATTATCGTAATTCCCATGTTGTCTGATCACCCTGTTCATATCAGAGAGGCAACAAGCGAGATAGCTTTGCTTCTTCGGCAGCTTGGCCCATTGGCTGCAGATCCCAGCGGCGGGTTGGATTATTTCGCCAAAGCCACGCCCAAGCAAAGTGACGGCTTGGACGGCCCTTGTGAGATCAATCCATGATTTGGCACCGTCCTGCAGTATAGCTGCACACGAGTTCATGGGGTCAACAGTTCTGAGTGCCAGGTTCTCAAAGTCCCAGCCTTCCAAATGCTCCCGTGACCTGCGCCTCAGACTTTTACCGCAGTCCCCTGCAATGTCAGCTTGATGGTCGATGAGTTTCTCTAGCAAGTTGTAGAAGTGCTCCACTCGGCTTTGAAAGAAAACATTGCCATCTCTCTCGTCGTACAACCTGAGATCCCTGTTGTGGGTGCTCGATAGCACCTTGATAGCGGAGCTTGCCGTCAACGGCATGTCTGACTCTTCCAAGTCTTCAGGGTCGAAACGAAGCCTATCCTGCAACAGCCCAGTGCGATCATGCTCCAAAGACTCTATCACAAGATGGAGTAGAGCGCTCGTGCCATTTATCAACCAGCCTCTTTCATCACTCACATCCCATAGTAGCACAAACTTGGTGTGTATCCACTCAAGTTGGGAGAGGTAACCCTCGTGAGAAATTCGGACGGGTATGTCCTTAACCCCAATTTGGAATTGCGGGCCGTCCGTGATTATCCGCCCAGCAGACACCTTTGTTTTGGCTAGGGGACAGCTCGTTGGTGGCTTTGGTAGACGTGAGTACGCGACTGGCCTTTTGCCTTGCTGGGTAGAGCCTTTCAATCGACATCTGTTAGCAGCAACATTCTGGTAAAGACCATGCTAAATTAGTTCCTACCGGCATAAAATCGAAACTCCTTAGACCATCCTAACACATGACGATAATTCTCTAGTCCTTGTCTAGTAATCTTTTGTCCCTGGACCCCATCGCAATCATCCAGATAAGATATACGACTTCCGTCCTTGGTATATATCAGATGCCAGCAAAAAACGTCTTCATTTAACTTGGTAGGAACAAGCATAGTTGAGAAGCCCTTGATGATAGTCTTATTGTTAAATTGATCGACTCGACTTGCCCGAGATAGTCCTGCCATCATGTTTAGAGGAATTTCCAGGCCTGTATTCCATTCAGGTCTTCGACGGATGGGGTACCCTTGAACGACAACTGGGTTTCTAAAAATATTGTGCCAACACTGACCATTGGCGGCACCGAGAGATTTCTGAATATTGTATATTTCGAATGTAATACGAAAGATCGGATTACTCCAAGATTGCAAGAGTCCGCGCTGGTTGGTGACAACAATCTTTGGTGTGCAATGGACAAGCCGGCGTAACTGCGGAGAAGTCCTCAACGCAGCCCCAAGCCATGCAAGCTGTTCCCCGATCTCCGAAATGGAAGCCGCAGGGCCGCTTGCGCTAGCCACCACTTCTCGCCCAGTCATGAAAGCGGTGAGCTCTGTTCCGTCTGAGAATGTACCTAGAAGAGAGTCAGCGGGGATGGGGTCACAACCGAACTTTCCTCACAGGAGTGGGTCTTCTTGTCTTTGAGGATATCCTTGATCAGTTGAAGAGTTGTTTTTCCTGTCAAAGGCCACGTCTGATGTATGTACTGAGCACAGGTTGTGGCTTGTGCATCTATCTCGGACCCTGTCAAAGTAATAACCCCTTCGAATACCTCGTGTGGCTGGCCTGAATATTCTTGTGTCTCGAAAAACCCAAAGATATCCCATTCTAAGTAAAATTTCCTAAAAAACCTTGGCGAAAACGCTTCGTTATGAATCCAGGAGAATGATGAGAGTGACGCCATAATTTCGTTCCGGATTGTGCCCATTACGTTTGGTATTGCTGGAACGAGATGCAGTTCCCTTCGTAGTCTACTCAGGAGCCACTCATAGGCCTCGTTGTGAGAAATGAATTCTTTGCAGGCAATAAATTCAGCTTCGGCCGCTTCTCCGTCCCTGGCCTGCAAATATATATCTTCTGGAGCAAGGACATTCTCCATTTTCTCATAGTGGGGGGGCTGGAATACTTCTTCATCCTTCCAAAGGCTCATCCGGTCCTGTAAAGTCATATCATCCAAAGTAGAGATGGCACTTTCAAGGTTTCCTTCATCTTTTTTTAGACATGAGCTCTTAAAGGCTGCAGCAAGTTGACTAACGATATGTCAGTGGTTGTAATTGCGGCGTGATAAAAAGGCGGTGATGATTGGGGTAGCTAGCATGATGAAGAGAGGATTTCCATGTCCTCGAAGGAAGGAAGGAGTGAATCTGAACTGAGAGTTGACTCACTGTCTATGCCTCCGAACTGAAATCATTACGTCTCGGTGCATTTGTGTCGGGCCATTATGCCCAACCCTCAACGCAAACGTGTCAAGAAGTTCGGGCATTTTCGCCAAGAAGTTCTTTTGCATGTTTTTATCCACAATCAACGGTCCCATCTTACTGACCAAGTCTTCTACCAGAACTCGGATGATGGTTTTCTGTCTCGGTAATGGCATGTTCACCATGTTCGACTTCCTCTCCACCAGCCATGTATTCCCTTCATTGACATTACTAGCCAGTGTCTCCCAGTCGTTTGATGCTCCAGATGGGGCAAAGGACTGAAAGTCCACTTCTGTAATGGTTTTTGGCAGTGGAGGGAGCTCTTGTTTGCTATGTGAGGCCGGCGGAGGGATTGGGGGCGACCACAGGGAGGGTGTGGGGTTCTGTTGTGACAAACCCGGCAGATCCATTGTCTGCTGGAGAGGAGATTGGGTTGATGAAGTTATGACGCAAGGGTCAAATCCCTCTGAGTACTGAGGGGGAATAGGTTCCGACGTGAGATGGATTTCTGCCAAATCGTACGCCTGGCTAGCAAGCTGCTGAGCCTCTGTCTCATCTCCAGAAAAGAACTCGAGAAGATCTTGAAGCTTACCAGAGCTTTCGCCATCGAGCGGTTTCTCAGAGCGGCCAGTCTTGCCAACGTGCCAGCTAAACTGAGGTCGTCGGCGGCTTTTGTATTCTGACTGTTTCCTGGTCATCAATGCCAACCAGCTTTCGTGTACGAGTGGTTGATGCAACAAGCCATAAATCACACGAGAGTGCATCCATTCGGCATTTGTCATTCCCGACTCAAAATGATGAGCTACGTGCTCAATGTGACGCTCGCGAGCAGGGTGAAGAGCAGAGCAAAACCCACAAGACCAGTACTTGCGCTTGCGAAGGACTTTAACAACCTTCTCGGCGTGAGGGCATGTCTTGCAGCCGTGAAATTGCTTGTGGTGCTGATTGAACGAGTTGGGTCCCCAAAAAGTGCGGTTGCATTCAGGCTCAGGGCAGGGGTACTCGCGCCAACGCTCATGAAGCTCATCCTCGTGGCGCTTCCAATCGTACCGGCGCTTAAAGCTAGTATCGCAAGATGTACACCAATAAACGTTGGATCTACCGACAGCACCGATGGCAGGGCCAACGGGGCCAGCGACAGCAGGGGTCTGTGCTGAGGCTCCCATGCTTGTAGTTGATAGCCACGACATGGACGACCGACCAGAATTTGTAGACCAGACTGAGGCGCGACCGGAAGATCCGGACAACATAGAAGCATTGTCAAAACTTGTAGACGAAGCTGCGGTACGGTGTCGGAGGGTGAAAAGCGGTAAAGAAGCTGCACAGTAGTTAGATCATGTCGGTGACTGTTGTGTTCCAGACACAAGTACGCTCTGACGCAATGGAGACGTAAGAAGCAAATTTAGTGAAATTGCAATGGAATCAGTCACGCCTTACATGTAATATCTCGTTGAAAGGTTTCGTCTTTGGAATCGACTGGTGGAGTTGTAGCCATTGGGTGGTTGTTGCCAGCATGTGACGAAGTCGCAGTGCCAACGGGGACAGGTGGTAGCGACGCGACGTGGGACTGTTCCTGCCTCTGCAGCGCAAATGAGAGGTTAGGAGACTCAGTTTCATCAATCCATTCCTGAAGGAAGTCTTGAGAGAGATTAGAATCAATCAAGAGCTGGAGGTTGTTTCTCGCCTCAGCGAGAACATCCTGAGAGACGGGGGCTATGTCGCCCTGTTGGGGCTGTGAAGGGCCAGACTGCCGAGTTGACATGACTGGATGTTGCTATTGATGTAAGAAAAGCCATAAAAAAGAAGAAATTTGAAGGAATGTCCAGGCTCCCAATTCAAAGATACATCTGCTCTCGCGATAAGTTAACGGTGGATGTTACATAGGGTACCAGCTCGTGCCCCTTCAAAAGCGCATGCTCGAGCCTACGCTTACTCCCCGCAACAGCGCGATATTAAAGGGAGAAAATGCTGCGGCACCGGAATTTTCTGTAACCATCAAGTGTGCAGCTGAACTCGTCTAGAGCGAATGGGCGCTTAGCTCTATGCATCTCTAGCCAATCAATAGGTGATGTCTGACACAACATTCAGCCACTCGGTTTCAATTTGCCTAACCCTGGCTGCTGCCTAAGAGGAAAATGAGGCGGGGTTTAGTAAGCCTTTTAAAGTGGTTCGCGCTTCTTTTTCGACACAGCCTCTTTGGCAACAAAAATTCAGCGGATGCCATACACGAAGATACGGCACCGTCCAATACTATGGCATTTAAATGATGTAGAATTCTACAAACGGATGCTCCTTCATCTCATTGGTCGATGATTTAATTTGCTTCGAGTTAAAAACAAGCGGCTGGTCAACGGGGTGATCCGGTCACAGAGGTGGCATACAAATAGCGCTCAATAGCCGGGGCCGCGAAACATTGCCGTCCTGACCAAAAGAACCAGTATATTAATCCAGTTCAAACTTTGCTCTTGTGAACCGGAGATAAAGTTCGCCCCTCATTACTCAACATGGTGTCCCTTGGCTGCCGAAAAATCTCGAAAGTAACGAGCTAACTTTCCAGGTCACAGAATCAAAGGCGCAGTCAATGCAGTTATGCGTGTGTGGCAATTAGTGACGGATGATGGTCAGACGATATTTATAGGCCAAAAGCGTTAGAGACAAGAGCTCTGTTTCCAGTTGAACAGTCGTAGCCTGAAAACATTAGGGCTTGTTGAACACAATGGTGTGTTCATCAGGCTACCTAAGCGATTATAAACCATGAGTTGATTACCCGCAAGCGCGTGAGGGACTTAAAGGGTAACCGGGATGGATTTTCACAGTAATGGCTAGATATAAATGCTACGGGCAATGCTACGCTTTCGCTCCTCCATTGCTTTCTATTTTTCCCAAACATCATCCTCGTCTACGAACACGCTACCGCCATGACCACCATACTTGGAGCTAATAGCATCCCCCGGCTTCCAATTGAAATTCAACTCCCCATTATGGAGCTATGCAATGGACCAAGAGATCTCCGCTCCATGATATCGGCATCCACCATCTTTTAACATTTTCAAAACGCACCGGAATTGCCTCCTTCAAGGACTCAACCTACGACAAGGGCCAGAAGGCCCATTCCTACCTTTGATCATGCTTACAGTGCAAGCCTGCCATAAACACAATGTGTGCGGCTATTTGGGGGCGGGTCATGTGAGACGAAAAATAGGCCACATTTTGAGATCTTCGTTTCCTATCAATTACAGGAAAATTCGATGGCCAAGAAACCTGACAGTCCTCAGTGCGATTTCGGATCTTCTTTTTGAGTTTGACCAGTTCATCTTCCATTTTCCTTGCAGCGCTCAGTTGAAACTTCGAGAGGTTGACAAGGCTTTACGAGTAGTGGAAATTTGGTGAGTTTGAACTTATTCCTTTGATCCTTTCCGAGAAGGAAAGATTTCGGCTTCATTACTCTGTTATTCACTTTAATGTCCACTGCTTATTATTTTACAACGAAAGCGCTCTATTTCAGGCCGAGCAGGAATTTCACATGGCATTTTGGAAATAGCAAGTGATCAGGACCCTTGCGGAGACGTTGGGCGCTTGGCGCCTAATTATATTCGTCATGATATATCTGTCATGTGGCCTGGTTCCTGGATCACCTGGTTGAGCCTACCACTTGTTTTTCTATCTAAACGTAAATTATTAGCCTTCATAATTTTCTCTCCTTGCTTCTTCCTCTCTTTTTGGACACTTGGGAGGGATCGAGGCAGCCATGCCACCTCGCTTCTCTCCGTGCCACCCACCATGAGCCAATGGTTATTTATGTCAGGCAAATGTATGCTTCTGCTCCCATTATTTGCGTGTTGGGTAGAAGGCGTGCGATTGCCAACCTTTCAAGCGTTCCAGAATCCTCCCTTTCGGCCACCAGCATGTAATTGTGCCATAATTCTTCGCCTTTCAATAAAGATTTTGAAAGAAGCACTAGACTACACTGGCGCCCACGAACGCGCATGGAAATGTCTTGTTCTTCGTCGAGAACTATTCCGTACGGCATGGAGTTCTCCCCTTGCAGTAATGTCGCTGGCTGCTTCTCATCCCCCGGGGTGACGCCCTTATCCGTCGTAAACATGAGCATGGACAGGTCGCATTGGGTTGTGCCATCCAGCGTTGTGCATTGTGAAGACATGGAGAAACTATTGCGGAAGAGCTGTCCACCTGAAACATGCCTTGAGTCGAACGGCCGACGGTTCGCCCAGAATCCCAGTCCCGTCCCACTATTAATAGACAACACCCCCACTCGTTGTAGGAAAGTGCCTCGCGACGGAACGTGCTTGAATGGCCAGGCAGGCAGATTGAATTCAGTCATTTTTCCAAACTCACATGGCCTTATTTCGCTCGTATCTGGGTCGAACGTGATGCAAGTGAATGGCCAGAAATTAAAACCATGATAGGACGGGTAGCGTCCCCCATGCCACATCTCGGCTGAGACCTTGAGTTCTTGAAATGACGGCATAGACCCGAATGGCGTATTGGAGAGCATCCACTGATAGCTTGCCAGGCATTCCTCAACCTTGTCTCTCACCGAATTCAATGATCTCGTCCACGAAGCGGTCCTTCCCACCGCGTTCAAGACAGGGACATGTTGACCAAGATGCTTGATTAGGTCTCCAATAACCTGAAGCCCAAAGGCAATGAAATGCTCGGTGAAGATTGGAAATCCAGGAACCAAATTACCTTGGCGACTGGAAAATTCCGCATATTGAAACCTGCTGCATCCAATAGGTTGGAAACGCAGCGTTCTGAAGTCAGGTTCCTCTATAGTCGCCACTACCAATGCAAAGCCTTGGTCAGATTCTTGAAGTTGATATTCTTTGCCCTTTCCATTCAGGCTCTGGGTTCCGGCCTCGATTGGCCAATTGTAGCACACCTGTCCAACCCAAGCCGCCCATGACCAGCTGGGTATGGATACAGGGTGGGCATACCCAGTTTGACTCGCTAAAAGCGAACGTGCTTGGATGCGACCTCTTGGGCTCATAACAATGCATCGTTGAGAAAGCTGCCTGGAAGTCCGTCGATGAATTTCCCCTTCAACGGAGATTCCAAAGCTTTTGAGATTCCCTTGAACGCGCCAAGCACATCCCACAGGTTTGTGAGTTGACGGCACGAGTAATTTTCCACCAAGTACGAGTAGAGACCAAACGGTCCGAAGGCCTCTAGCATTGGTGCCAAAGCCAACTCGCGAGTCTGCACCGGTGAAGCCACCGCTAGCACTTTGTTGCGGTCCAGGATCCCCTCGTCCTCTCTCCGGGTTTGAATCGAGCATTGGAAAAAGGCCTGTTGATGGGCGATGAACAGACATCGATTGGACAGCAGCTTTTCTTGAAAGGTCCATGCTCGCGACTCGTAAACTGACCCAGCAGCGAGGACGTCCAAGCTTGGCGCTCGTGATATAAATTTTACGCCTCCCCATACTTCCTTGATCGAGATGGCTGATCTCCGAGTTCCGTTTCGCACACCTGGAAGAGGTTGATTGCCATGCGTTCCAGAGAGGGCAACGATGGTCAAAAAGGCATTTCTGTAAATCTTGTCCATCTGTCCCAGCTGCTGCTCCTTTTGCGCATAGCTGTCTTGGAGAACACATATCGCGTCGCACCATAAATAGCGTTCGCCAATAGCCCTTGTTAGCTCCATCGCGTCCAGCAAAACATTGGGCAATCTTATACTGGGGGACCATAGTGCCCCTTTGGTTTGTATCATGTCGTACGTTTCCCAAGTTGCCTTGAAAACTTCGGAACCCCCCCACTCACCCCACACATAGCTCAGGGCTAGGTATTTCAATTCTGGCCTGCTGTCGCTGTGCACCACCATCCCCTCAATTACATCTATCAGTAATAGTTCACTGGTACTCTGTCTGCTCGAACTAAGACCATGGCTATTACATCGCGCCCCGTGCTGCGTCTCGCACTCATGTAGCCAAGAGCGAATCTAGTTGGGGTCCAGCGTATGCGCATCTGTTACCACGTCTTCCGGACAGGGACTATCAAGAGCCAGTGTTGGTGGGGTGCTGCGAGTAATGTGATTCAAGACGTGAGGCGGGCATTCAATCCGTATCCACGCTTTGATACAGGATGTGCCATCGCCACAGATCAAGGCGAAGGACCCTCCAGAACCATGTCTTGGGTTCAATGTGCACACCAAATCACCTTCATATTCACTCTCCCCGTTTGACGAGAGCGAATGAAGAACAAACCGACATAGCAGGCACGCGTGGCGCTGCCTCAGGATGTTGAGGGTGCCAAGGAAGACGATATCATCGCATGGTGCCATGTCTTGCTCAATGTCTAGCTTTATACTTCGACAGGCTTCGCAGAATGGCATAGCATCTTTAAACCGTCGATTCATCTGATGCCTAAAGGCAATCTTACATAGCCTCTGTAGCGAGATTAATGAGCTAGACATGGCGGAATTATTGAGGGATTTAGGTCAGCAAACAAGCTGTGAAGTTGAAATTCAGCTACAGGCTGTTGAGTAGTAGCAGCCTAACCAAGTGGCTTGTCTTGTGGCAGTGCTGATTGGAAAGCAAACAATTGAGTCAGCGTCAGCGTAGATTGCTTCTTTTTGCCGCCTTCACCGCCCTGGGCTCTGGTGGATGGGAAGGCGGGCACGTGACCCCCGGAGGGCGATTCGCACCGTCATCAGCCTGCCTTATAAGTCAGATCTCGTGTTTGTGCAGTATTCAAATATTGTCTCTATAGCCTGCTTTGCTACTAGGAAAAGCAGCCATCGCTCGGCATAGCTCAGGCATTAACTAAAAAGCGAGTAATTTTAAAAAGAAAAGGTGGGTCCGTCACCTAGCATTGTCAGCTTCAAGTCAAAGAGCTTGCCATCCTAAGCAGGGACACGGGGAATAAGCACATGGTTAGATATGCGGGAGGCGAGCGCGAGAAACTAGCCAAGGTTACTCTGCTGAACCTCGAGCTGTGGAATGGCACCGTTGTCACAGCGCGGCGTCTTACCAGCTCCAGTGGCACAGCGACGTCTGGGCTTACTTGAAGCGGGCTGGATTGGTTGTGCTCGAGGGCGAGGTGGTGAAGAAAAGAGGGTGAGGAATGACTCAGTCGAGTTCAAAGCAATGAGTGGGAAGCTGGATGTGTCAATGAATGCGACCGAAGCAATGCTTTTGACGTGGTAGAAAAATGCTTCATAGGCTGTAAATGTTCCTGGAAGGAACCAACTGCACGTTATTTTGATGCGCAATGGAATGCGCTTTAGTGCCAAATCCAGCTCCGGCTTGGGCTAATTGAGTAGTACGAACAGTGCGCTGGCCGGTGGCACACGCCGCTGTCAGAAGGCTTAGCGCTGAGTACGTGCGGGGGACAGGCCACAGACATGCCGTGCGATGGCATAACATGTCAAAATACTGCCCTGCTTCGCCCTGTATTGAGTGCAAAAATGGCTGCCTGGGGATCGAAGCCACATGACAGTGATGATGCAACCTGTGAGACGGCTATGATCAGCCCCAGACGCCTTACCTTGACCCTTCAACCCTGTGGCTTGCAGCTGAGGCGCTGTAGTCGCCCTCTGATTGGCCATCGTTGTTCGCGAAAGACGCGATGCGAAATACGAGCGCCGTGGGGTCAGGCCGCCAGTCATTCTCTTGATGCACGGCAGTTGAGCCATCGCCATGGGATGGCAGACACGTCGCCGCGCGTAATATAAGTAACGATGGAAGATGATGAGCAAAAAAGAGGATTCTCAACTATTATACAAATCCCAATCCCATCCAAAATGTTTCAATTCGACAACAACTCCTCCAACGGATTGATATTCTCCAAGTCGCCCATCTACAAAAACCCATTCAAGCTTGAAGAAGACCCGGACCCAATGGCCAGCAGCTTGCGCTCCAACAATGTCACCAAGCTCGGCCCGCTCAAGGGGGGCCGGTCTCGCAGGACGGAAGGAGGGGAGCTCGCATCCTTTGACTACCTGTCGCAGGAGGCGGCTGTCCCACTCAAGGATCTCACCCACTGGCCTAGGGTAGTTGATTGCCCGGCTTGCATGCAGCCATCCATCACGCGCGTCCAGAGAAAAATCTGCGGTGGAACACAGTACGTATTCACCAGCCTGATTTTTATGCACCAAGCCCTAACAATAGCATAGCCAAATGGCTGCCTTCTTGTTCATCTGCACCGTGATTGGAGGACCGGTGCCGTACATGTCCAAGACGTTTAAGAATGTCGAGCACTATTGCTGTCGATGCAACAGACGGCTCGCGACGTACCATTTTCAAACTGGAACAGAAATTCATGTCTTTTAGCGATTTCTTTATGAGCTGGTTGTTTTCATGTAAATGGTTTTTGCTATGAATTACTTTTCACAGTCATTGTGCTTGCTACTTCCAACCCTGTGACAGAGGTACTTCCCCACTGAGGCCAGTGCACTAGTTAACCTCAACAAAATAACCAATTACAATAAAGTAAAAATAATTACAAAAAACCCTAAGCGATTGTCTTTCGGATAATAAATTTACATAGATATTATTTTATCTGTCTTAGCTCAAAATGCTAAGACTCATGGTCTTTGACAGGGGCGCTATGCAGCAGAGTGTCGCACTGTCATTCGAGGGCTGTATTGTATGTCTCTCCGTTGTGCTTGTGCTTGTGTCTGTGCTTGTACAGCTTGGCATTCTAATTTTAACCTGCCAACATTCGCCAAAACCTTGCTTTTTGGCCATTCTAGAAAAGGCCTTGCTAGTAACCAGAAGCATCCCATCACGGACCAGAAGCCGGCACACCCCAACTGTCGGGAGCGCTGCCGTCTTCACGAGTCGCTGCGGCTCGCGGCATCAAACGATATGGAGACGCGGTGGGGACTCAAATGCAAAAAATCCAACAGCTTATTTTATTTTGTGGCCAACAAATCCTCCATATCGGTGGGTACCATAACGTAAATTTTACCAAATAAAACGAAATGAGCGCACAAGTCCAGCCTGAATGCAACACCGTCTTTATCTGGATCTAGTAAAAGTCGTCGCGATCCTGGTCTGGCGCGCCCGCCAAACGGGTCGCTGCGAACTGTGCCCTTGCATGCCCGTCGTTGCGGCTCCATTCGCTGATCCTTTCAGCCCCATCTGTGCAGTTTTTGGGATAGCCTCAACCTTGCAACTGCCCAATTGATCGGCGAGAACCGTCGTTTGCTGGTCCCCAAGGCGGGCTTCATGTGTCGTCTTGCCCTCGCGTCTTATGGTTGCCCCATAATCTCAGGGTCCGGTCTGCGGAGAGGCAGATCCATTCTAGAAACCACGGGGGGTTGGTTCCCCGTCTGCCTCTTTGGGTCTTTTATTCCCACCATCCCCTCGCAAAGATTTTTTTCTTTCTCGGTAGACCCCAGGCCTCGCTTTATCCTATTCCCATTACTGCCGCAGAGAGGCCAAAGGACTACGTAACGAGGCGACCCAATTACACACATCACACACACCCCAGCGACAATGAGCGACTCAGTTGCTCCGAAGGCGGCTATCGCTGAAAAGACAGCCTCTGCTGCCAAGGCGACACCGCATGTCCCAGCCTCCATCCAGGATAACGGTGTGTTGGAGGGAGAGGATGGCGCCTTGATTGACTACAAGACTTTGACGTGGTGGTATGAGTCCATCCCGAATCTCAACACGACCACGTGATTGCTGACAGTGTACTAGGCAGGGTGGTATTGTGTTGATTGCCGAGACTGTTTCACTTGGTATCTTGTCGCTTCCTTCTGTGCTAGCTACCGTGGGACTGGTTCCCGGAATCATTCTCATTCTCATTCTGGGATGCCTTTCAACCTACTCGGGTCTGGTACTGGCCGAGTTCCGAAAAGAGTACCCACACGTGCAGAATTTCGGAGATGCAGTCGAAGTCGTCGGCAAGTCCATCGGAATGGGGCGTGTCTTCCAGGAGATCTTTGGCTGGGCTCAGGTTACTTTCCAAGTCTTTGTCATGGGATCCCACCTGTTGACCTGGACCATTTGCATGAACACTCTGACTAGCAGCTCGACATGCACTATTGTTTGGGCCATCGTTGGACTGGCCATTTTCTGGATCCTCAACCTTCCAAGAACCTTGAAGTACACTAGCTACATGTCGATGGCGTGTAAGTATTCTAATTACTCATTGGTTGCTTGCAAGCTGACCCATAATAGCCTGCATATCAATTACATTGGCAGTACTGATCACGCTGGGAGACGTTGCCGTGGAGCGCCCCATTGGGTCAGGAAGTATCGAGGTCGCCAGGAAGCTCGGATTTTCTAGTGCTTTCTTGGCCGTCACCAACATTGCCATTTCATTCTGTAAGTCCATATCGCATTGTGAATCTGTCGTTCGGAATGGATTCTAACCGATTGTTCTAGCGAGTCACTCTTGCTTCTTCAGCGTCATCTCTGAGTTCAAGAACCCCGACGACTGGCCCAAGGCCTTGGCACTGCTCCAGATCTGCGACACCGTCTTGTATCTGCTCGCTGCCATTGTCATCTACATCTTTGTTGGACCCGACGTCCCGTCTCCTGCACTTTCTGCAGCAGGCTCCCCTAAGATGCGCAAGGCTATCTGGGGAATTGCTATCCCCACCATTGTCATTGCTGGTGTTATCTACGGACACGTCGCTGCCAAGTACATCTTTTCGCGCATGTTCCGCAACACAAAGCACATGATCCGACGGACGAAGCTCTCTGGCATGGCCTGGGTGGGCGTTACTTTCGGAATCTGGGCCATCTCCCTTGTCATCGCCGAGTCGATTCCCGTCTTCAACAGTCTCCTCGGTCTCATTTGCGCGCTGTTTGCCAGTTGGTTCTCGTACGGTCTTCCCGGAATTTTCTGGCTTTGGATGCACTACGGAAACTGGTTCAAAGATGGAAAACAGACGTGTCGCTTCCTGGCCAATGTTTTGCTCTTCATTACAGGTTTACTCATTTGTGTTCTCGGGCTGTGGGCTTCCATTGAAGCCATCGCTACAGAGGAGGGAACCAAGCCTTGGACATGCGCGAGCAATGCTGCCGAGTAAGATTCACGATTTGACCAAGGGAAGATGAAACCGTATGCATAAAACTGTTGACTGTCCGCATTTTTATGTCAGCCATAGTTGCAGCTCAGTATGAATAGGATGGCCCTTGTTGGTAGTTTAGAGAGGAACGGAGGCGTCAAGGGTAGCAAAATTGTATCCATGGCCAAAAGAAATATGAAAGGGTTCCTGGATAACGTTTTAATTGCATGCGATAAGGTATACTTGTACTACAAAGAGCATTACGCCTCTGTCAATGATGCTGATTTTCAGCCCTGTCAACTGATCGGCCAGATACATGGCTCTCTTCTACTCTTCCTCTTTAGCATCAATAGCCCCTTCAATTAACCATGCCCGCCGTCTCTCACGCCAACGCCCCTTGGAATCATTCCAGTCCTCCAACGTCGGCCAGTTCAAGATGTCCCATCTGGTGATGTGTCGGGAGTCTCGCTCAAACGGTTGCTGGTTGCGCTCCCACTCATCGCGATAAATTCCGGTAGCGCTTACGTGTTCTTCTGGGTCTATGCGGCATCTGTTCTCGCGGCTTGGCAGGAGTGGCAGCGGGCATTTCTCAGGATTCTGCAGCGGATCATCCGACATCAAAAAGTCTAAGAGATGGCGCTTCTGGTCATCAAGGAGTTGGTAGATTCGATAAGTATATCGAATACGATCTGGATGTAGGAAAACTGCATCAGATTCAGGCTCAAACCTGTCAAATACAACAACGCCCCCCAGAATACGAGTCTCTGCCCAGTAGCCGACCATGTCGGCTATACCCTCAGGGTATTGCTGATGGTCGGTATACCAGCGATGGTAGAACAGCGTGGGGGGCACGCCGCTGGGATACATCTGCCACCACCGAACAGCAGTGTCCTCGGATGGGGTCCAGGATGTAATGTTATCATGCTTGTGGCAGCCAGCATCCAGCCGCAGAATCATGACTGCTATTTGATGTATCGCCACTGCAACAATCTCAATGAGGCGTGCATTAGACAACCTTGAGCCAGGCGAAGCGGCTTGATATGCCATGAGCAGCTTACTAGTATAAAAGTCAGAGTGATTGCCTACAAGATCATGTCGCAGAGGGTGCTTACTCGGGAGCTAAGGGTCAGCTGATCTGGTTGGAACTCATCTCTGAATTGTCGAGTCTTTTCCAAAACCCCTTTACAAAGCTCCGCATGTTGTCGGACAGGGTGGCTTGTCGCATCGAGAATCGGATTCACATAGGCGCTCTGTAGAACATCCCAAAGAGGCATGCCATCTACAATTTGTGCGTATGTAGTCTCGGCAACGTCGGTGGAAAGGACATTGGTTATGGCCTTCACCGCACAGACGTAATGTGCTTCATCCAAGGTGGTGAGAAGCAGCTTGTCCGAAGTAGCCATCTCTGGTTGGGCGTCTGCTTTTGCCATGTTGTGTGTTAGTGTTGGAGGGAAAAGCTATTGGTTCTAAGTGGATCTTGGGCGCGCGTGGATGAATGGCCTGGAATGATGACTGAGGCAGCCCACTGTACAGCTGGCACTAACAGGAACCAAATGGCGGCCCACACAGTATTTACTAGGCAGTTGGCTCAACCGGGCGGTCCATGAACCAGGCCACAGAGCTGAGCTACAAATAGTGTTCAACAATAGGTTTGGTCGTGAGAATCTCTTCATCCTGACCAAAAGAATGAGTAACTCAACCTTCCTCCGATATAAAATTTGACTTGGAATTGTTACCGTATCATAGGAAATCGTTGAAAATAGTAGCTCCTTTCTTACCTTGCTATCATTCACTCGTTTCTTATTCAACGTGCTCACTCTCATAAGTAGAGGGTTTATGAGGTCTATCACGACTAGCTCTATTGACGCGACGTATGCGCGTTTCTCCTCGTCGAGTGTATTGGACTGGTCGTTTATTGCTTATGGCGTCTTTGTCACCGGTGAGGATGAGTGGAGGATCGTTTCGGTAGTATTCATCAGGGTCCTCAAGGGTTCGGTTTGCTGAACAAGTGTTAGTCATCTTACTGATTGCCCAGGTTGGCTTTCTGATTTACCAGTTTCAGGATAGAAGAAGCAAATGACGGGCATGAATCCCGCGTTGAACACGGTGAAAACGATCCAGAATTTCCATCCAAGATTCTTGATGCCGATCGGGGTGATTTGAACAATGATAAAATTTTTAAGCCTAAGATTAACGCGTTTAGCCAGTGAACAAAGTCAAGGACGCAATGCTACGGTCTCACCAGTTGGTTGCTGTAGCCACAGCTGCACCTTTTGTCCGCATTGCAATCGAGGTGATCTCAGTGGGATATAACCACGGAACGCCGAGCATGCCAAAACCAAACGAAATGTAGTACAAGAAGAAGAATACAATCGATGCCTCTGCTGCTTTGTGGCTGCCGTTAGGAGGATTGCCATAGCGCAAGAGAACTGTGATAACAAGGAAGTTCAAGCCCTGGCCGGCGGTCGAAATTAGCATCAGGGTCCGACGACCCCACTTCTCGACGAGTAAAACCAGACACAGGCGGCTTTTGTCAAGATGCTCACAGATATCGAGGTCAGCCTCGGAATCACTACAGGGTAAAGAGTCCAGTCCCTTCTCCATGAATTGGAAGCATCTCCGAAATGGTAGGAATAGAAGCTAGATAGGTGAAAAAAAAGGAGCCTCAGGTCAGCACACAACAAGGAATGTGAGAGTCTAATGTGTGGTGAACCTCGCTTGATAAAGTAAGATTTACCGCCGTCTATTCACATCATAGCCTCGTATCCATGTTCTAGCTTCGAAACGCCTCAAAACTGACGGGTATTTTCTCATGTCGACCTCTTTTGACTTCTTGCCATCCACAATCCAATTCCATAATTTCGCCAAAGTACCAGAAATACACAAAATGCCACCGAGTCTCATGCCTATAACGCCTACGTTAACATCAGGTTTTGCCGAGAGCGCACCGCAACCATCCTCCATAGACTTGTTCGCCGGTTGGCAGATGGTGGCCCCTCTTTCCACACTTCAGTGAGGACCTTGATACCCGTTCTCATCGCCTCAATCCCGTATAGCTCAACGTGCTCGTACCACTTCTTGAACCGCTCCTGGAGCTCAGGGTCGAAGGCCTCGCTGGCTGCGATGAAGGCCGGCCAGTACAGAGGCGCCGCCAGCGTCTGTGTATCTGTTTTTATCTTTTCGATCGCCTCAACATTCTTAAGCACCACCTTGACGTATGGTTGTAAATAGCGGTGCCCCAGGAGACGAATGTGTTGGGCAAAGTAGATGATGACGGCGTTGTGAAACGCCTTGGTCTGGTGTCTAATAATTTCCGAGTCTATGCTGTTGTCGGCTGGTAAAAACCGCTCCAGCTGATCCTCGATTTGGGTATCCATAATACATGTTTCTAGTTCATCGCACTCAATGGCCAAGTGGTCTGGAATTAGCACGCCAGGTGCGTTTGCCCTTGCCTCGGAAACCTGAGTGATGAGGTGATTGGCTCTCGTGAGAAGAACCAAGAGCTGTTGTGGGACGCCGTAGATGCATTCGTATGTTACCATGCGGGCTACCGAACCGGGCACCAACGAGGTGGAGACGGGAGCCTCATCCTCTGTGGGGGGGAGGGTGGCTTGCTGGGGGGTCTCTGGCGATGAGGCATCTTCCGGAGAACCACCTTCGAGGCATGCTGCAGTATCGAATGATCTGGGTGCGGTGCTCTCGTAAATTGTCCGTAGATAAAAGTATATTCGGTGTAGCGCCCGGGCCTTGGTTGAGTATTTCGCCTTCCAGTTACGGGCGTGTGTCATTAAACGCCATGCTCCATCGAGGTGCAGTCCGCATGTGTCCAAGTCTCCAGACATGACCTAGAAGAGCGTTAACTAAATGGGTACAACGGGGGAGAGGGTGGGGGTGGTACATTGATCGATATCATAGATAACATGGTCGCCAAGAACTCCTTGTACTTGGGCTTGGGCACCGAGTAAAAGTCATTCTCGACAGCATCCTTGAGAAGCTTGATGGCCTTACAGCGGAACCACGATGCCTCATTCGCCCACTTGGTGGCAGCATCTTCACAGCTGCGAAGCTTGTTATCATTGCTCAAGGTAAAGGCGCTTATAGCAAGTAGTGCATTGCGTAGTGCGCCTTGGATGCGTGAAGTAGATCCAACAATGGTTAGTTCACCGACACTTTGCAGGGCGCGGGGGAGGTGGATGGTCCGCCATGGGCTCTTTGCGTTATCAATAACACAAAATAATCGTACCACCCGGTTCACATAATGGGACATAAGAAACTGCTCCTGCTTGCTGAGCGGTGACTCGATGGGAGACCTCGGGATTGTGTGGGCCAAAGCCTGCCAGTCATCATGGAGACGTGGTGGACTAGGGATCTGGATCTCGGTAGGTTTCTTACTTTTTGGCGGCATCAATATGTCCATGGGCTCGCCAAGAGCAGCTGTAAAGTCTACCGTGTTGAGACACGGAGTTGAAAAGTCAAAAGGGGCAACTGACTCTGTGCCTAGCAACTCGGAAGGAACAAGAGAGTCCAGGAAGACAGTGACGGGAAGAATATCCGAGAAGTTGAGTGGGTCAGAACTATTGACATGTTCCATGAAATGGTCCGACTCGGAAGAGTCAACTGACACGGGCCGATCATCCAAGTTCTTTGGGGAGATGGGGGAAGGCGAACGGCCAGGACCGCCAAAAACACCAAAGCCGCCGGCGAAGACGGAAGGTGACGCATCCTTGCGAGAGTCAAGTGCGTCGATGGAAGTCAGTATTTCATCAATTTCACTGCACTGCAGGATGTTCTTCATTGGCTCTGCGATGCCCAGTGTTAGCACTTTTATGCACACAGCAGCTGCATGCTCATCTTCCTAGGAAGAGACCGGGGGCGTACCGATAGAGATCTGGCTCCTCTGCGACCTGGCCCGGGGCAGCGCAGGCATGGGATCAACGCTGCTGCCGATGAGCCCCGTCTCGGGCGTCATCCAATGCAGGCGGACGCCGTAGCCCTGGCACTCGAGGTTCTTTTGGCAACACTGGCGGCACCCGGGCCTCTCCTCGTCGCACTTGACCTTGCGGCGGCGGCATGTCCAGCAGCCAGTGAATGTCTTGCTGTGTTTCCTGGGTTGGTAACTGGAGCGAGAGCGCAGTGTCGACATGGCGTGCGCGTGGGTAAAGACAGCAGCAGCAAGCCTGTGGGGAGAGGATAATCTGGGGAACCTGCTCTCGTCTCTTGCTGCGGCCGGGGCTGCTATTGGTATTGAAGGAAATTGCTAGCGAAAGGCAAAATAAACAGCCATCGACTCCCGTGATATGGTCTCGCGTCAAACAACGTATGTGTGGGGGAGATAACTTGCTTCATCATCGCCACGTCCATTGGCCCGTGTCTATCGCTCCCCGCAGCTCCACTCCTCCCTGGTGGAGTCATGAGAAAGCGGAAGTAGAGAGCGAGACGTCGCTCTGGACTGCCCTAGTGGAGAGCTTGGCGCCGTCGGCACCGAACCTGCTTGAGTCAGTGAGGCCTGACCTGTTGGGAGCCGGTGTGCTAACAAGGGTTGGGCTAGGAGGCAGATTGAGGGGATTCGCGGTCAAAACCCTTTTTTAAACTTTTCGCATAGAATAGTTCCGTATGCGCATTGAATGAATGAACAAATGGGCAACTTTTTAAAGAAGCATCCGGGGGGTGGATAGTAAATCAGGATAAATAGGAAGCAGAGCCAGCAGCCACCACCACCAACACTAATACCCACTCCGCCTCCCTCAAGCTTCATCATTTCGACAAAATTGCAGTCCGACTCCGGGCTCAGCTCGAGGTTCAATCCTCTCTGTGTACCGGAGCTGCATCTGCAAGACGCCACGACATGACCTCGTGATCAATCCAAGAAAGACAAAATGTCGGCACCGAAGTGCACTTGGCTGACCCACGTTTTGCGGGCTGAGCAGGGGCGGGTTCCGGTCGGCGTGAGCGCTCGGAGCCGAGAGCTGTTGACACATCAATTGCATCCCTGCTCCGCCGCCGTGAGGGCCGATTGAGTACGCGAGACGGCTGGGGATGGATAATACTGGAGAAATGAGACAACTAGGTGTGTGCTATACCAAGATTGCTCAACAAAGGCGCATGGGATGAGGTTGCCCCTGCTGGTCTGAAAGTCCGGGGAAGCTTACCTGTTCCGTGGCCCCGATCTATTGCGTGGCTGCATAATCAAGCCCGCCACTTATCGTATCTCCTAATCGAAGCACCCTGATTGGCATGCAGGTTGTATCCGATGTAGTATGTCCAGGAAGCACTTGCACCTTTCCCTTGAACAATCGGGCCCGACCACATTCCCCAGATCCATTGCTCCCACTGGTGTAGCAGCGTGGAATAATTGTCGTACGATGACGGCCGTGCAGCCGGTGAGATGGGCCTCTTGTACCAGATCGCATTATGCATGAACCAGCGTCCCCGGATATATCTGGACGAAGGACAGATTGGAAAGGGAATATGATGTGGGGGATATGGGCCTTGAGGCTGGATTGGTACTGGACATGGCACTATTGCAACGACAGATATTCAATAGGCAATAGGGTTTGGACGACAAATAAAAATTCAACGGCAATTTTTTTTGTCGACTATCGATCCAATTCATCACAATTATGCATAGGAACCGACCGATGAAGTGCGTTGAGTCGGCATTCGCCATGGTTGAGCCTGGACAAGAGCTGACGTGCGCATCACGATGCACGATAAAGGAAAAGCAAAACCACATTGAGTTCTGCATAACAAATCAATTCCACTCTGCTCCATTTTTGCAGAGACGGTAGCACCCGAATACGGTCATGTGAATGCAGCATTCGCCAATCGGTAGCGCTGCAGCTTTTTGATACCTCACAACGGCCGTCACCCCGCAGTTGCGTTTTTCTTTTCTTATATATCTCCTGGTTAGGATGTGCGATGTGCAGTGGGACCCAATGCGTGCCGAGATGATGCCAACGCGCCGACGGGCGGAATTGGCTTAGGGGATGCGCTAGTCTGCTCGCTCGAAGCATCACCGAGCGACGCAGGGCGCATGGTGGGTTGGGGAGGGCGAGGCGAGATGTCGGTGATGGGTGTCGTCTCCTCCCCCCTCCCCTCGGACCGCTCCAGTAGGCTTGCCCAAGGCAGGCAGCAGATAGCGATATCAGGCCCCTTACTAACAAATGCGACAGCAAAGCGCCCACGGCGGATAGCCACGGGGCATCTATAGTAGTGTCTTGGGCGGGGCAGAGGTTGCCGAATCCGGTTAACCTGATAGATAGCAAGATCCGGGGTTCGGAGAAGTAGAAGAACCATAAATCTGAGCCTCACACTGAGATCTGCTTCTTGACCGACCCTTCATCAGCCCGTCGTTATCCTCCCTTCTTTGACTCCCAGAAACCCACACGTCCTCACATTCACACACAATGGCCAACCGCGGGCGCACCTACGACCCCCAGGTCTGCAGCTTGGATGATCTCAAGCGATTGGGCTCAGCAAAGCTCACACAGACCGTCAGAGGTACGTTGCGGTCACCTCTAAAAAAAAAAAAAATAGCCTTGGAGGAATAATGTCTAACAATCGACAGATTACTACAATGAGGGTGCTATGGACCTTATTACGTGAGAGGCCTCTTCTACCACTTAGATACTCCAAGCTCGGACCCACTAACATCAACCCACACAGTCTTCAGGACAATGAGGCAGCTTTCAACCGCTACCGCCTCAGACCCCGAGTTCTCAGAGATCTCACCAACCTCGACACCAGCACAACATTCATGGGAACCAAGGTGAAATTCCCGTTTGGATTCGCTCCCAGTGCCATGCAGCGCCTGGCTCATCCCGATGGAGAGGTGGGCACCTCAAAAGCTGCGGCGGCCGCCGGCGTCCCTATGGGTCTCTCGTGCTACTCCACCATCTCCCTCGAAGAAGTCATTGCCGAGGAGAAGGGCAACCCATACGTGATGCAGCTGAGCCCGCTAAAAAACAAGCCTGCCATGATTCAGATGATAAAGCGAGCAGAGGGTATGTTTCGACCTGATTATCTCTGTAAGAAGGGAGAAACTGATTTCAGTCCTTTTTAGCTGCTGGGTACAAGGCTCTTTTCCTCACTCTCGATGCTCCCAGGCTGGGTCGCAGATTGAACGAGTACCGCAACAACTTTGGCCTTCCCAAGGGCATGGAGTACCCCAATCTGTTCCCTGGCGTCGATGTCTCCAACTTGGAAGATGTTGGTGACCAGATGGCCTACGGTATGCTTACTACCACAGCAATTATCGGAAACCTTTCTTCTAATACTTGACTACAGACGACATCATGGAGTGGGATGAGTTTGTCTCGTTTTTCAAGAACAACACCAAGATGCAGGTGTGGGGCAAAGGAAGTGAGTATCAGCCAACAAGTCTTGAGGTTCAAAAGCTAATGTATCCAAGTCTACACCCCCGCTGATGTGGAACTCGCCATCAAGGCTGGATTTGACGGCATTGTTGTCTCCAACCACGGTGGTCGCCAACTCGATGGTGTTCCCGCAAGTCTCGATACCCTGCGAGACCTTGCCCCTCACGCAAAGGGCCGCATTCCCATCATCATGGATGGCGGCATCCGTCGCGGCACCGACATCTTCAAGGCTCTGGCCCTCGGTGCCGACTTTTGCTTGGCCGGCCGCCCTGCTCTTTGGGGTCTTGCTGTCAGCAACATTCCTATCACCGCCCAATCTGTATCTTGACTAACTAAATTGTGTAGTATAACGGAGAGCAGGGTGTGAAACTCGCTCTTGACATTCTTTACGACGAATTCTTCACCTGCATGGCTCTCGCTGGGTAAGTCAGATGAATCTCCCACGCAATGTCAACCACTAACGACCGTGACAGAACCCGCAATATATCAGAGATTAGCAAGGATCACCTTTCCCTTTTGCAGCCCGATGGCGTTCTAGCGAAATTGTAAACTATAATGGACTATATGGATGTAAAATGTAGATTTATAGAGAATGGACATGTTGCATGATGCTAAACCTATTCAAAAGTCTGATGTGACCAATTACATCCGATGCACGCTTCAATCCCTTACACTTCATTCTTAAACTAGATGTACAATTTGATTGTATTACTCGTCACAACCCAAATCCCGTCCAGTAAACGCATCCAAAGAACACCGGACCTCCTCCTGCTCAAGTCTGTTCGGTACACTTGGATCATCACTGGATAGACCCGGATTCTAGATGGTATCTTTATGATATTTGAATTTTTTTTTGCTTCGCTTAATGCATTGCTAAATACCCTAACCTTGCCAATTCCCAATCATGGTCCGTACATTATCGACTCTACCTTTTCGCCGATTGCCAACGAGCTCGTCAAACCCGGGCTCTCAATGCCCAACAGGTTCACCCAGCCCTCGTATCCTTCCTCCTTTCGGATGATAAAGTCCAAAAATCCCTTACCGTCGACACCACCGCCACCGCGGGCCAGCTTCGGTCGAATGCCCGTGTAATCAGCCGCCAACAATGTTTCATCCACCATAGGCAGATACTGCTTGATCTCCTTGATTGCCACGGGAAGCTGCTTCGCGTTGGCCTGGAGGTCGTAGGGATTGTCCACCCACTCGACGTCGGGTCCGAAGCGAATGCGACCGCCAAGATCGAGCGTGAGATGGGTTCCGAGGCCGCCGGCTCCAGGAGCTGGAGCCGGGTAAATGAGGCGGGAGATTTTAGGAGTCGAGGAGGCGTAGGAAAAGTAATTTCCTTTGGCGTAGTAGAGCTTCTTGTGCTCGGACGCGGGCACAATCATGTTGTGGATGTCGACGGCTCCGAGGCCCGCCGAGTTGATGAGGGTTTCTGCGGTAATGGTCGAAGTCTCCCCCGACGCCGCATCCTTGACCTCAATTTGCCAACCCCCGCTCCCGGCCTGGCCAAGGGGCTTGATACCGACCACGGGAGAGTTCATGGCCATGATGCCGTCGGCCTCCTCGAACTGGCCCTGCAGCGCCAGCATTAGCCCGTGCGAGTCCACAATACCCGTCGTTGGGCTCTCCAGCACTCCGGCCCTCGCTACCACGCCCTCGCCGTTTCGCTCGACCTCTGCTTGGCTTACCCACCTCATTGGCACGCCCAGCTCTTGGCACACGGTATAGAACCTCTCCAGCGACTTGTATTGCGTGTCGTCCTGAGCCACAATCCACTTCCCCGTGCGGCGGTAGGGAACGCCATACTTGTCGCAAAACTCATACAGCAGCTCCTTGCCCCGGATGCAGAGGCTGCCTTTTAGACTGTTGGTTCCATAGTACAGGCCTGCGTGTATGACTTCGCTGTTGCGCGAGCTGGTTTCCATGCCGATTCCCTCGTTGCGCTCAATGAGGATTGTCGACGTGTTGGCTCGTTTGGCCAGCCTCTGAGCAATGGCCAGGCCCACGACGCCCCCTCCAATTACCTGGATCATCGTCAGCATTGAAGATTGCACATCTCAATGATTACTTGGCTGAGGCAGGCCAGCCAACACGCACCGCATGAGTAAAGTCAGCCCTCGCGGCCGATGTTGAGCTGAAACAGTGCCTCTGAACCCCGGCCGCCAGCCTGGAACGGCTCTTTACTGCTGCTCGAGTAAACATCATGATGCGGCTACTCTTTGGTGATGAAGGCGCATCTATGCTGTTGACTGCTGGCTGCTTGAAGCTTTATGATAAATACGTAACACGGCCAATCCAGTGGCTTGGCGAACCGTGAGCCTATTCCGGTGTCGCTGTCAATTACTGGCCCACGCCCGAGCTGACTAAATCGGGCCATCGGCTCTGGCGCTGCCCACGCCGCGCCAAATCAAGCTAGCCGTGATTCGCTCGCTCCCTGCTGCCAGTTTTCAACCCACTGATGGGGCCTGATTCTAGGGCCGCATTGGCCAGCGCCGCCAAACGCTTCCCTAGCAGGGTGCCCTAAAGTATGCAGGGTTGGTTCTTGTTGCAAATTGATCTTGTCTTCTTCGTGTAATGGGCGTTCTAAACAGAGGGTGACGTAGTGAAGGAGTAGGCGAGGTGGTCAAAAAGAAAATTGATATCGCACAAAGTAGCGAGTTTCCGTTCAAAATTGCCGCCCAACAACTATGACGTCAGTCGGCCATGATGGCCATTTTGCTGGATGGGGATGCATCCTCGTTTTTGGATAGCCTCAATGTCATCAATTCTGTCTGGACATTTTAAAAATGAGCTGGGCCTCTAATAATTGGATTAACTATGTATTATTCTTTGAAACACGATCCACCTATGAAAGAGTCAGAGCTATTTGAAGTTGATCGTACCACGGTCGGTGGTCTCACCGCGAGCTCACATCCCATCTTCAAATCTTACCTCACAGCTGGCCCTCTAGGGGTTCCAACATGAACAACAGGAAATCCTTTCCCAAAACTTCTACTACAAGACCTTATTTGAGTGATGCAGCTATGGCCTGCATTTGAGGTATCCCAGCAACCACCTTGTGATAGGATGTCGGCGATCAACATGCATGCTGGATCCTCATCGCTCATTCTTCTCTACCCGAACTGTACGTGCATCCGTAGAAATAGCCTGAATTGGCGTGGAAACCCGGCATCCAGGTTAGCGGTACGCACTAAGCAAGGAGGTTGCAGTCAGATCCACCGATACTCATGTATACATCCAATCTAGAAGCCAAAGGATTCTACCTTTGGGCCCATGATTGGCCATCGTCTTATCTTAGCTCAAAAGGACACTCCAAGTATATGAACATAGGAAACTTAATAGGATCTCGGGTGACATGCTCGGATTGGGCCTAATCCTCTCAGGGCGGCAAAAAGAAACGCCGGTGATGACAAAGGCACGATCAAAATCACGATAAGGTGCACTATTCAGCTTTCAAGCAAGACATCTTCGTTATTTTCTAGTCTAAATGAGCTCACTCAAACTGCCTGCAGCTGCCAAAGTTCAGATTGCTCCATGTGGTTGAGTGCTGTGTGCCTGCATCATTCTCTGAATGCCAGGGCCCAATGTGAAACAAACGCATTAATTCAATTCTTATTCCCATAGTGTCTTCAGAACCTTCATAGCCTTTGCTTTTGCGCCGTGCGCAACTGGCTCCTCGCGGTTCATGTCAATTTCTTCCAGTGCCTTGATTGCGTCCAAGCCGCTGTGAAGGTCAACCTTGGACGGGTCAATGGCCCATGCATCACTCCAGTGGAAAGCTCTGTGGACACCATAGATGAAGAGGAAGATGGGCAGACCAATGTAGGACGTCAAAAACGATGAAGTAGACCAGTGGCCGGGGAAGAAGACACTAAAGCCGTTCAGGCCAAGAAGGCAGGTGAAAAACACGATGCAGATATAAGAAGCCCAAGGCTGCAGCTTGGATTGATAGGGGATATCAGTTACACCCTGAGCCTCGCATGCCTTGCGGAATCGCAGCAAAATGATACCGCAGCAGACCCACGAAGTGAATCCAGCAGTGTTTGTCAAATTGATAAACCAGTTAAAGACCTCGCTGGTGGAGTTTCCCACGTTGAGGTAAGCCAGGGGAGCAAAGAGCGCGCTAGTCAGAATAGCATAGACGGGCACTCCCCAGCGGTTGCATCGAGAGAAAATAGCGGGCGCGTTTCCGGACTTTGACAGGGAGTAGAGCGATCGGCTCGACATGTATAGGAATGAATTACCCGACGACCAAGCCGAAAGAATTATTCCGGCGTTGATGATGGAATCCAGCACCTTGATGCCGCTTTCCTTGATGGCAATGACCCAGGGGGAGGCGGCGGCGCCAATGCCTCCGTCGGTGAGACCAGGAGCGTCGCTTCGGCAAATGACGCCGATGGCGAGGGCGCCAAGCGAGTAGAAAATGATCAACCTCCACACAAAGCTCCTCGCCGCCCTAGGCAAATTCTTTCGCGGGGCCTGCATCTCACCAGACGTGGTCACGACCAATTCCGGTCCAAAGTTGAAGGAGAACATGGAAAAGGTGAGTGCGTAGATGAAGGCGCAAAGGCGGCCAGCGGTGCCCTCTACGAGGTATTCCTTCATGGCACCCGGGTTATTCCAGTAGGAAAATCCAATCCGTCTGCCATCTGGGCCTCCACCAACAGCCAAAATAAAAGCCAAGAGGAGAAGGCCAATGATCATAAAGACTTTGATCGAGGCAAACCAGAATTCTGACTCAGCATAGATCTGGACAGGAGCGAGGTTAAGGAACAGGACCACAACAAGCATAATAGTGATCCAAACAGCGATGTGGACGTTGTTGGGCCAGTAGCTAATAACCAGAGCGGCAGCTGTGATTTCGTATGCTACCAAGATACCGAAGGAGTACCAGTACAGCCATCCCATGGCAAAGCCAAGACTCTTGGACACAAATCGTGCGCCATGATACGACATGGAGGCTCCAGGAACAGGGGCGTAGGCGGCAACCTCAGCGACAGCAGTGACAATTCCGTAAACGAAAAAGCAAATAATACTGTAGGCCATGAACAGGTTCGCGGGGCCAGCGGCAGCGAGGGCCTGTCCAGCACCCACAAAAAGACCTGTACCAATGGTGCCACCGATGGCAAGCATCTGCGCGTGTCGCGACTTGATTCCTCGCGTGGTTTCTGTGCGACGCAGATCGCCTATACCTGCCACCTCCGAGTCGCCTGGGGCATACGAGTCGGTTCGGGCCAGGCCCACAGTCCCTGAGCCCTTTTCGTTGCCATCTTCTTTGGTGAAGGACATGGCTGGTGATGTGGGGGGCAGCTCTATGTGGCCGGCCGCGGGGTGGAGAGGGAATGCTACACGTAACAAGGTCGTGCAAGGAAGACGGCCATAAGGCTTGATGGGCGGAGAGATTGAGTTTGTGAGCTTGACTGGATCAATTGATTTTCTCAGTGACGGGATGGCGCCTCTATATACGGCTATGACTACGGCGACCGCGCGCCTTGGCTGCTTTCTGCTGGTTGGTTCCTTATCTCGACGCTGTCAAATGGTTAGCTCGAGAGTAGGTACCGATTCCAAGATAGCGACCTTGGCTTGAAGGCAGTTTTAGATGCCTAAAGCAGCCTACCAAGCCAGCGATATCAGTAGACCCATGGTTTGATCCACAGGCCCAGCTGGGGGCGATTGGGGAAGGGGGGTCGGAGGCTCAGTCTTAGTGATTCGCTGACAGCTACCTTGTTTACTTTGGCTAGAAATCCGAAATGGCAGGCCACGCCATCAACGCGGAGTAGCGCAATCTGGGGTATTTGGCATGGGGTTCGTCTGGTCCCGGGGAACGCGCAGGTCAACTGGCAGCTGCTCAATGGCACTAGCTAGGCTTCTAGACCGCGTGGAAGCGGCGAGACGGCTGGGATGTGGCAGGCATGACGGGATGCGACCGCGATTGTTGGAGTAGCCCTGCTATGCCCTGGAAGGATGCCGTGTCTTGCAGGCTATGGATGTTACACTCAATCTTTCTTATCTAGCTATATGCTGCAGCAAAACTAGAGTTAAATCCTTCCGACAGCACCCTCAAACCTTACTACAACCACCGGGCTGATTGGGACTCAGCAGCTTGGAATACAATCTTGGCAATTAAAACGGGGCCAAAGATCCAGGGATTGAGTGGTGTGACCAGGACAGAGTCCGTCGAGCTTGTTGGCCCCTTGGTCCTTGGCAATGGCGTCTGAACACCATATAACGAGTTGGTGCCGCCGCGAGCGCTCCAACTAATGCTCCAAGCTGACTATTCCTCGCACATCCCAGCCAGCTTCCAATCCGCCAGCATCAAGAACAGCAATTTGTGGGTTACCCCGGATTATCCAGAAATCTGGACCATCGATCATCTGGTTGATGCGGCGCAAGGGTCCAACCATCGTGGTGGAATTACGAACTGTCACCGCGGGTCCACACCTCCGAAGGGCAGTTCTCGGCGACGAGGTGGCTCAAGCGCGTCGCTGTGGCATGCTCTGATTCTTGCCTGCCATGGCTCGGGCGCCAATAGAGCTAGCATGCTCGCAGACGAGCCTCAGCTGTCCTGCTAGTGTCGGCAAGCTTGATCAGTGGGCCACTGTCCCCGGAGCCGTGGGGCATCGCCTGCGAAAACAAGGGCTCAGCTTACGCGGGACAGCATGTTCCAGACCGAGAATCGATCAATCGTAAGCTGATTCATACGGTATCCAGATTTTAAGCGATGCGCCCACGCCAATAATGTCTGGTCCGCGATGCATACTACTTGGGGCTGAGATAAGAAGCCCAATCCCACCGGCTTTCACATGTCGAGCACATGGCGTGTATTTACTAGAATATTGCCATGTAAATGAGATTTGATGATAACGAGTAAATATACAACCATTGCACCTTCCACGGTACCAAGAAAGATTATTTCCTTACCAAACGGGATGAGGATAGTGACTCCGAAACATCTCACTCCTTCGATATCACATGAATTGAATTGTAGTTGAATGACCAGGTTGCATTCAGTGCCAATTGACCGAGATCTAAGAATCTCTATAATCATATGCAGCGGTGTGTAGTCAATCATGTGTCCTGGTCCATTCATGGCGGCTCTAGAGTAGGCGACTTCGAAATGGTGACTAAAATCAAGACACCGCCCAAGCGTGCGTTATTCGACGAGCTTAGATAAGGCAGTGGCAAGAAGATGGTACGGTAATGTCCGAATAGGAGAGTATCTTGCAAGAGATGCAGCTAAACGCAAGCCACATAGGCGCTGCGAACCATTCCCATGTGTTGAGGCCTGGGCCTACATATGATTGGCGCTGGGCATATCACCCACCAATTATGCGGCGAAGTAAGACCTATCTGCTCTCCAATTTCGATAGAGCGCAAGCTGTCAATATCGCAAAAGTCAATTAGCACAACATTTTCACGCCCATTGCATGCGCCATAAACCGAGCACACTCGCTGTAACTTGCCATTCAGGATCCCGCGACGACAAAACTCCACCCTTATCAGCAATCTTAGGAGCGACCAATCGGAAGCGGGGCCCAGCTTCCGCTTCGAACCCTCCCTTCTGGCGATAACGGCTTATTAGAGGATTGAGAAACTTATCACAATCTCTTATCTTGACCGAGATGCCCATTTTTGTTCGAGAAAAATGCTGCCTTCTATGCTTGGTGTGGCCCCATCGCATCCACATTGTGTCATCCAGCGCCCGGGACCGCATTGACGGCCAAGAGAAAGTAATGGGCTTACGTCCTGGATGAACACGATAGCAGGACGTAAGCGATTGCATTCTGCATTGCCTCAGGTGGCTATCTGGCAGGAATTCTTCTCCGCTGTGGCTATGCTTGCCATTTCGCATGTGTCTAAAAACACGCACAGAAAGTAGTGCTGGCTGAAGATAACGCATATGAAGCAGATGGCCACACAAACACGTACACGTAAAAAGCAAGCAAAGCAACGGTCTCCCTTGGCGTCGACAGCAAAGTTTTCGCGCCATTTCTTGCAGCCTTGGCAGGCTGTACGCGACAAACTTTGTTCAGTGACCCTTGAGAAGATCGCCAGGCATGATTGTCCAGCTTCCTTGTTGGCGCGTGAATACTACTACCTCATCGGGCTTACCTGCTTCAATTAAAATAAATTTCCGGTGGTTCCGGGGATAGATCGGCTATTCTTCCCGTGTAGAGTTGGGCCTAGCAAATCTTGCCATCGACCCAATGCGAATCTGATGTGGCATCAAATCGGGCGAGAAACGAGAAGGACGGGCTGTCTGCACATGATTGATGGAGGTGTTGCTGTCGCGTTTAAACATCAGATAGTCACTGTAGGTTCAAGCTTCAACCTTCAACCTTGAAGCGACGCGAGTACTTTTCCTTGACTCACCGTAAATAATGCCAATCAGGCCCAATAGATTCACATTGGCAAGCCTTGAATAAGTAAAAATTTGCCAATCAAGGAGAATCAACAATTTTTAAGGCTTTGCTGAGAAGCTTCGGTGCAAAGGCTGGCTCAGTCTGAACGACCAAAGAATACAGTACATGTAATCGGAACCCGCATCCTGTTTCTCTGCAGCAGAGCCTACTCTCCGACCTCTCTGTCGACGTCCCAGCGAGCATACTTCATCATCTTCCAGCCAATCGTGGTCTGTCGAATCTTCTTGCCCCAGATGAAGAGCGGGACCCAGAAAATGAGCACGCCGCCGCAGATGGCAGCCATCTCGCCGTACGCAACGCTGTATCCGTTCTTGTCGACCCAGGGGTTGGTGTAGAAACCAAGCAAGAATCCAAAAGCAGACTTGAAGGCCAGCTGAGTCACAACAATCTCGCCGGCAATGGGTCGGTAGCAATCAATGGTGTAGACCAGGGACACGTTGGTGGCCTGGGTAATGGAGAAGTTGACTGCAAGGGGAATTATTAGTCATCTGCGGCCCATTCCGTCATATATGCATGCACTTACTCAAACCAATACCAATAGTGGGAACGATCCAGTGGAGACCGTTGTTAATACCGACACCGTAGAGAACCAAGGCCAAGGGACCAGTGATGACACTAATCATGATGGCGGGTAGACGCATTTCGGGCTCACGAATACCGTTGTTGCGACGGGTGAAGAAATCGGCAACCCAATCGGAAAGGTGGCCACCGCTGAAGATACCAATGAGAGCTCCAATCACACCAGCGAAGAAGCAGAGACCGGATTGCCAGGCTGCGAATCCGTAAGCTGTGGAGAAAGCACTGGCAACGTTCGAGGTAATAGCAGTAATAAAACCGATAGTCACGGACATGACCAAGGTGGCCCAGAAGACGGGGGGCAATGCAAGCAACAGCACAGGACGGATAGTCATGTTCCAGAGGCTCTCTTCAGTGAAGGTGCCGTGGTAGAGCTTCAGACCCTGGATCAAGAAATCCCTGGTCTTGGCCTGCTGGTGAGTTCGAGACTCGACATGCTGAACATTGCCTTCCTCGTCGGCCACCTTGGAGTGGTAGGCACCGGACTCGGCGTGCAGGGTCGTGGTGATGCCGTGCGTGTCTGGGCTGCGGTTGTAGGCCGTCTCGGGGAAGGTGAACCACACAATCAGGGTGATTCCGCCGATCAAAGCAATCGCGACGTAGTAGATGTATCGCCAAGGGTGGTCCTTGACAATGAATCCGTCGACAATGGCACCGAGAGCCACACCGAGATTCAGAGATGCGTTGTACATGCTGGCATACAGTTAGCGCTACCCAAATTATATACTGTTCACTCATGAACTACGGTACTCACGCAGTAATGGCACCACGCTCGTGCAAGAAGAAAATATCGGCAATCGTGATTGGTGCAAGACACTCGCCAGCTCCCGCGGCGAAACCCATGACGATGCGCGCCACGAGGAAGTTGGCGTACCCCTTGGCCACGGAGCACCAGATGGCGGTGATGAGGTACAGCGTGAAGGATCCCACGTAGACGGCGCGGCGGCCGTACTTGTTGATGAGGGGCATCCAGACGAGGTTACCAAGACCCTGAAACAAGGCTGTGCAGTTGAAAAAGTAGGCCGTCTTGGAGATGGGGCCCGACATGCCCGTCTCCCGCCAGTTGGGGAAAAAGTCTTGAGCCGTTTGGAGCATTGCCAGGGTCGGGCCGGCCGCCAAGAAGTTGCAGAGGATCATGGCAAAACACACGGCGACGGCGGTGTACATCTTGAAGGCGTGAGGCCTTTGCAACTCGAATTAGTTTTTTTTTCTCTTCTCTTTTTTTTTTCTTGTCCATCTTGGAGTCAGTTTTCTCGCCGCCTACCAATTGAGGGGATCCTGGGGATCATCCGAGGGCGTCGGAATGAGAATGATCTGGTTGGTCGCCTCATCTCGAAGACGGACGTGTCCCAGCGTCGAAACGCCGTTCCCGCGAAGGGGGCTCTTGGACCTCGTGGAGCCCGTGGTGGTCGCCGTTGCATCAGTAGGGGAACCCATTGCAGCAAAAAGGGAAGCGCGTTTTGTTGCGTGGAGAGTATTGGTCTTGACGGGGGAAACAGATTAAAACATTTCCCCCCCCCTCTCTATATACCAGGCGCGACGCAGACAGGGGATAGCGAGACGTGGTATTGACTATATTCGCAGCGGACCACAAGCCGAATGTGGCTTGCGCCGCCTATCACGGAGGATCGATGCGGGATGTGGAGAGTTGACAGGGTCGGTGGTGATGGCTTCCTTCCAAAATGGTTAACGTCGACCGTTCCCCACATACCGAGCCCGGAAAACGACACAGGTAAGAAAACTGCCGTGCATGGGGTTTAGAGGTTTAATTTCTCAGAGTTGCTGGCATTTACTAAGCGGGTGTATATTCTCTTGCAAACCCGCAACTCAAAGTTCAACAGAGAGAGAGAGAAATTACCAAAGCCCAGATGCCAAGTCCATGATCGCCCTCCCCGCGCGGGTGGAGGCGCGTGAATAAGCGGCAAAACTGCCACGGCGACTGTTGGGACTTGGGGCTGCTGCTCCCCCAGGTTTTAGCGGCCCAGGCTAAGCCGAAAACCACAGCCGTTTGCAGCTCTGCCGATGGGGGAAACCTTGGATACTCTCTGGCTGTGCCGCCACACCCGAGCAGCGTTGCGTGGCCACACTACTGACCGAAGCACTACAATACGCTTCGGGTCTGCCAGCCAAACGAAGGGGAGGGTCCAGGCCTTGAAAGCGCTGCACACACGCGCCCGAACCCTGGACACAGAGGGCCACGGGATCTATTTCGAGGCTTTCAGATTGCCCATCTTTTTTGAGGGCCCAACTTGCGTCGGCATGTGGGGCCCATCTCGGATGAATCGCGATCGTCTGAGCTGCAAATTACCCGCTTTGTTTGTGGGGTACCCCGCAAACTGAGGCGATTCCCACCAAAAAGCCGTGGGCGCTAAGGCGCGACAAGGGGGCAACCCAAAGCCGAACCCGAAGAGTCACGGGCGTCATCTTGTCGAGTGTGGATGGTTCGATAAGCGTCTTCGCTTATTTCATCTGGTGTTGGGGCTGAGATGATGCGATTCCGGATCTACTCTGCATTATTCATTTAACATGCGTGCAGCCGTGCACTACTTGGTTGACACATGAAAGTGCCATCTTGAACGAGTGCAAACACAAGCCGCGTGCAGTATCGGGTCAACTTCACTGAAAGTAACGTATCAACTCATTTACGTAAATAACTCTCGGCAATGCAAAAGCCCGGTCTTCCTCTTCCGGCAAGATGATCATACCCTCGGCTTCAGCCCACCGCTCCAGGGTAACGCGCCATGCCACGAGTTCACTCGGCTGCCCATGAGCCGCACGTGAGTGGCCCAGCCTGACAAGGATATAATTTTGAGGGCTCCCGCCCGAATTTTGACACATGTGCTGAGGCATTGGAATACTGGTCACAATTTAATGTTTGGCAACACAGGTACAAGGCAAATGTTTGGTATCGTACTATCCCTACTCAACGTATCTAACGCGAGATTCCTCCATTTACAGACGCCCACCCCGAATATCATTCTAACGAAACTCCATTTTTGCAGTGAATGACAAATTCAAGGCTCTTTGTTACATGCCTATATGCCTTGCTCTCCCATGATGAACAACGAAAGCAAATGATGTAAAGAAAAGAAAAAAATTGAAATGCGCAACTGAATTCGGCCGAAAACGCGTAAGCTTGTGGCAAACACACCACGCAGAGAAACCCCTGCAATTTCCCCGCTGCCTTCAATTTGTGCCGCTTAAGCTAGAGAGGGGTTTCGGTTGCGGTACAAAAAGTACTGCGTGAAGATCCCACAGTCCTCAATTATGTTGATGGCGCTTCCCAGGATCCAGCTGAGATTGATGAGGATGTACTTCCTGTAGATGCGGCTGGATTCACCAGGCTCGCAGGTGATTCCAGCACAGTTGGGGTTGTACGCGAGGATGGAAACAATGTAGCTTGTATTTCCGAGGAACGCAAAGGTGAAGAAAAGCATGCTTAATCCGTCAGTCGTTTTTCGCTTCCAGTTCATCCAGAGCTGGGGCACTCTTGAAGCCACGTATGTGGCAGCGCCTAGATAGCCAAAGACCTGGCCGGCCGTGTCAAAGGTCAGATCATCTTCCAGATCCGTGTTTTCGCCCTTGCCCCCGTTTACCTTGTCCTTGACAAGCCATCCAAAGATTCCAGCACACGAAACCCCCAAAACAATAAGAATGTTTCGGATAAATGTCCGAACGAGGGGAGAAAATGTTTGCTTTGTAGCTCTTTCTGACGTCTCTTTACGAATGACGGAGCGTTCTGACCCGCTTTGCTCATCATCACTAATGTTGCCGTCAATCACTGGGCTGTGTATCGGGGGCTGGAGTGTGTGCAAGTCGTTCTTCTCTGGGGAAGGCTCTTCGGTGAGATCAGGGACCGAGCGATGCTTGCGAGAGAGCCATCCTCGATACCAGAACATCTGGCAGAGTAGAACAAGATCGGCGACTGTGTAATAGATTGCGAGAATGAGCTAGTAGATGATGAATCAGCAATTACTTCATGGTGTAGGGTAGTGTAATCCCGCACCATTGAGGTCAACACATCTTGGAGAACGGAGCCAATAATGTTGAAGATGTCACCGACTAGCCATATTAAAATGAATGGGAGTGATAATCCATCTGCGCTTTTGTTGCGGAAGTTGTGATAAATTTGTGGAGAAAAGACGACAACTAGAGAAGCGTCAATCGGATGAACGTCGACAGTTATCCGTCAAGAGATCCTACCCCATGAGGCAATGGAGATTGCGCTGTATGGAGAAGACCGATGTTAGGCCGACGGTACATTGATTACAGTATCATGGTCGGAGTCTTACCCAAAAATGCCTGAAACAGCCTCGACGTCAATTTGACCCATGGTGACGAAAACGGGGCGTGAATGGCTTTAGGTATGCTATCGTCAATAGAAAATGTTGGATTGCGGCCTGGCCTTTACCAATCCATCACAGTCAGGGACACTGTCACCTTTTATGAATACTTCACTGAGCTTTCAAAGGGAGCACTCAAGGGACGGTGGGTCTCAGAAGTGCCCAGTTCCGCTGCGTGATATGTGAGCCGCAACTCAGTTCAGTCGCTTAGGACCGCGGCCCACAGCAGATCCAAGGTCTAGCATCACCCGTCACATCACGGCGGTTTCGAATCGTCGTCTTGGAGCCGCGACCCTCGAGGGACGTTTCAGTCCAGGTGCGCACCTGTCTGCTTCATCGAGGAATGCCAAGGGTGGATACTCTCGGCGATACACCACAGAGACCCCGAGCCCGTCTCCAAGTGTGGTGAGAGGATTCCGATAAGAGCCCCCTGCCCTGAGCATCTCGGCTCGAGAGGCAGATCGACTGCTAGGCAGATTTACACAAGCTTCCCTGTCTTCCTCTTTTATTCTCTCGGCTTTCGTCTGCCCTCCGGACAAGGGATTTTGACGCCGTCACCCGTGGCGGGCGGAAGCCCGGGCCACGACCCCGTTGGCAAAGCCACCTTGGCCCTACAATCCCCTGTGAAGGCTATTATTTTCCAAATCCATTCCTTGTGCCTTCCTTTTTCGGGTCTAATGTGGCACCATCACTACTTGAGTGGTCTGTGCCACCTCCTGGTTGCCTGCTGTAGCCGCTGGTTGGGATTGGAATGGAGTCGTTGCGACGCTGCCCTTTGGCAAAGGCCTGCCTAGCGCCCGCACGACGTCGTAGATCCTACGATCATGGAAAAAAAAAAAAATGGGCGCCAAGTATTCGATTAAAGTTCTTAACACGGGAGATTTCCTGATCAAGAAAAGGCTTAACCATAACGCCCGGTTAGTAAATGTCCCACGATTGAGTAAATGACCCATCCCCAATGCAGCATCTCGGAGGCGACGATTGCTGAGATTTAGGGCCTATGTTTAGTAAGCTCAAAGCGTTAATTGATACCTTATTGCGACTGTCTTACAGGCTTGCAAATGGAGATGCAGGCTTGGTTGGGTTGTAGAAATGCCCGTCTTTCTCCGTCGCTCCTTTTTTTTTTTTGCGGGCGCTGTTGTCTCGCACCCATTTCTAAGCGGCGGCGAATCGACGTGTTCTACCCGATTGTAAAGAGCCTGAGTGACATACATGGCGCCAATCACAACTTCATTCGACACATGTCTCATCGGGCCTGTCTGCGCTTTGCCCAACCAGATGAGACAGGGCATAGTCGGTGCTGTTCAATGCAATGGAGAAAACAAGAATTGAAGCGACAACAATACGTTTCTATCATTCAATTCACATCAATGATTCTGTTTTAGTTTATCAAGAACGTCATTGCCCTTTATCATCCGACTGCCGGCACTGGGCAGGATGGTGGACCAGGCAGGTTGGATATGAGGCTGGGTTAAAATGCCTCCATTTTTCTGTCACACCTGTCACCTGTGACTTGGTCATCGCTACCATCTGTGGCTTGTTCACAGTTGTCACTAATATTTTGGTCGCATTTATCTTTAGTCACGGCTGTCGTCTGTGCCTTAGTTAGCACATATCTACCCGCAGAAGACCCAAGCACCACCTCAGCGGCACCCGGGGACAAATATCTCTCCCTGAACAAGCCTGGCATCGGTGTTAGTGGCAACAGCGGACACGTCTTCTTTTAGTGGCCCATTCACCATGAATCAGATGCAAGAACTGATTCATTCCACGTCTGAGCGTAGAAACATGGCTTCGGTCAACGTAGCCGGCACGTCACCCCGCAATGCGGGAAGGACGGAAGTCGGCAGCTCAGTGTTGGCCCAGATAATAGAAACCCCTTTTGAGAGGCGACTAGATTTTTTAAGGTTTGATCTATCTCATTTTGTCGCTCCTGAGACATTTTGTTGCGCCTCCTACGGTGAGGAATTTGACAGACATCGCGATTTACCACTATACCACCTTTTGCCGAAACACTTTGCCACTCTGTCCATACCACGGGATCCTATGCATTTATAACCTCTTATATAGCTACTTCCAGGCGTGACGTGATGGCTGACCTTTAGGGGTGGTGAAACATGATATTGTATCCATCTTGTCGGCTTGGGTTGATCTGTGTGTTCACCATACTAGTAACATTTCATCGCGTACTTGCATCAAACCACTAACCCCGCTATTCTTAGTCTAGATATAGTGATACGTATTCGCAGCCAAACAATTAAACCGGAAATGGGAAGGGTAGTATCAAAGGTGCATTGCGAGTTGTAGCCCCTCAACGCAAGGGTAGACTTACCAGTCGCCAATAATCGCGTCGAACGAGCCGTGATTGCACTCGGAAAGTTATATTAAAGGCATAAATGGGGAATGAGAACGTAAGGCTCGGCCGTGGATTTCTTTCTTGGCTCGATGGTTCTTTGATAAGATCTCAACGCATCGCGTCGCTTGAGTATGGAAGCAGACATCACCTTTTCTGGCCTCGCAACAGAGAAATCTTTCATTTCCATTTAAAAGCCAATCACACTTAATCTTTGATAAAGTTTTCGGCAAATGAGATCTTTGATGCTTGATAACTGAAAGCTAATATTTGGTTGCATCGCCGCCCCAGCATCTGCCTGATGCGCCAATGTCTGAGCGCACTGCGTTTTAGCCACACTCTGGTCACTCGCAACGTCGTACCTCGCGCCAGATTGTCAGTCCGACACTTTCGTGCCTGGGGCCCTTGCAAAAAGTGCATGCACCTTAGTATTTTTTATCCAAAGTGAAGTAAGTATACTGACGAAGCATTTTATATGTTTAAATAATATTTTCTGAGTTCTTTTGGTAATTATTATTGTTTTAGGTATTGCAATTGTTTTGGCTAGGATATTCTGCAGTGAACTTGGCGGAGAGGTGTCTCCATTACAATCATTCAAGGGTTGAATTGTACAAAAGTTTTGCCACCCAAAAATTATGCTTTGTTCAACTTGCCGCATTCTTATTTATTTACATCTTTTCTTTCCTTTTTCTCTTCATGTTGAGGCGATGTGTTTGAGTCTAGCCTCGCGGATTGGCCATCGCCACCCACGTGGCGCACGTGGGTCGTACAAGATCAACGAATGGCACAGAAGCGCATTCAAATCAAGACGATAATCCACCCAGGCTGAGCTACCAAAATGTTAATTCCTCACTTTTTACCGCAAAAGAGACATGGAATCTCGTCCTTCATGCCCTCATTTCCTTTGTTCTCCCCATCTCCGGGACCATGGTCATTTTCAGAGCAGTGCGCCAGTCCCCGGCATATCTCTATGTCAAGGCCTACTGTCTGTGCGCCCTGGTCTCGCTCTTCGAGACGACCCCTGTTTCCTCGGCCATTTCCAGGGTGAAGGGCCAGCTTCGCCGCAATGGTCTTCGACGCCGCCTCGGGAGAGGAGGGCCTCGGCTGGTTTTGCCGAATAATCACGGTTGCTCTGTCGTATCGCCTGGCGCAATTTGTTCAAGACCGTCTCATCGCGATGCAGCGACAACTCCATCGCGTCTACAGAGAATCGTAGGCCGATGGCGCAACAGGGTGGTCGATCTGGCCGAGATTAAAAGTCAACTGCGACGAGATGACAAGGATTTCACAACGTATCCGGAACTCGCATGGGATGCAACCGTCAGGTGTTCGTCATCCTTGCACCCAGAAGAAAAACAGTTCATTGAACTGCGGAAGCAAAAAATAAGCTCTCGCGGCTCTGACTCGCTTCATCGATTTCTTCAATTACCCGCCGGAGAAACTGTCGATCCACGAGATGTGCCCCTCGTCGCCCTTGGGGGCTCTGGAGGAGGCTACAGAGCCATGTACGGCTTCACAGCTTTTATCGCAGCAGCAAAAAAGTCTCAGCTGTGGGACTGCATTACATGGACCTCGGGTGTCAGTGGAAGCTGCTGGACACTTGGTGCTTACTATACCATCGCGGGTCAAGATATCTCGAGATTGACTCGACACTATCTCTCGGTCGCAAAAGAGCTTGTGCACCCCATCAGCATCTCTGCGATGGACATTGTGATTCGAAGCAGTAAAGGTGCCTATTTCCTGCTTGGCCCCTTGGTCCGAAAGGCTCAGTGTAGTATCATTGGCCTTGGAATTATGGACCTTTATGCAACACTAATCACTACTTACCAATTTCTTTCCCGGCAGCCGGGCGCAAGGCTAAGCCGGGCCACCTTCCAATTGTCCAAAGTATGGACCCGCTCCGGAATAAACATAGGCGCCGAGCCAATGCCAATACTCACAGCGGTGAGGCGGGCACCCAGCAATTCATCTGGTGTTAAAGCCAACAGAGATTCCTCCATCAGCAAAGGCCAGCCCCCGATGCACTCACTGTCACAACACGAGTCTGAGCTCTTGAAGTTGAATCTGTCCCGCAAGCCTGCCCGGCAAGAAAGATCGGACATATCCCACTATCCAGGACTATATCAATGGTTCGAAATTTCGCCTTTGGAGATAGGATGCGTGGAGACCCAAAAGTACATTCCCACCTGGGCTTGGGGCCGCACGTTTGTGTCTGGAAAATCCATCGATCGACGGCCTGAGCAATCGTTGTCGCTATTGCTTGGTCAATGCACAAGCGCTCCAGCTAGTCCTCTAACCTCATACATTTCCGCGCTCTTGGCTTCCTTTCCCAAGGGAACAGCAATGTCGCGGGTACTATTTGCTATAAACCGATTCATGAGCATGAAGAGGTGGGAACGGTTATGGGGAAATCCTATCCGAGCAGGACATGATCCTAATCCATTTTATGGGATGGGGAAAGGCTATGTGCCGGAAATGAGCAGCAATGGGGCATGGATTTCCAACGCGTACCATACAGGAACAAGCGAATTAGACGCTTCCGCTTTGTCTGACATTGCTCTTTTGTCCAAGGGCAATTATCTCGATCGCATAGCGCAGCACATTTTTACAGCAAAAGAGTGGGAAGAGCTCAACAAACTTCTGGTAGGGATGCAAGATCCTGTTCAGCGCAAAAGGATTGTCGCACGCTACCTTTCAAGCGTTTGGGCTGCTAAATCCGCGGCATACAAAGCCCTGAGTAGATTTTACGCTGTCTCATGGGAGCATTTAGTGGTCAGCACTTCAGCTCATTCTCCCGCTTCCTGGCTGCAGCCACATTTCAATTCTTTAAACCATCCCGTGGACTTTTCTAAGAGGTTTCGCGAAGAGATGGGAATCTCCGAACTGCCAAGACTGCATCTGAATCTGTCTTGGAGTGGAGACAGAGTCATGGCAAAAGTGACGGCGGAAAGACGTTCATTTTCGACTCAATCGAGGGAGATACAAAATGAAGCCCATAATCCTGCTATCTACGGCACGGGAAACACAAAGCAAGTCCAAAAACTCGGCCCTTGGGAGACTCAAGGGCGCGTTAGGCTGATGGACAGCGGGATGTCTAACAACCTGCCTAATCACATCCTTGCGCGACCAGAGCGTGGCGCAGATGTTATTTTAGCCTTTGACGCATCATCAGACGTTCAGAGGAACTCGGCTGTTCAGAGACTTCATAATTTTGCGGAAGACTGCAACATTCACCTGGAAGAGGAAACTGAGCTCTATGATTCCCCAAGTCGTCGTCTTTCGACGACTGCCGAGACAGACCCATCGGCTGAGGCAGATATTGAATCGAAGTTTCTAGACCACTATGCCCGAGTGTTTCGAGGCAGGAGACAAAACGGCAATGAGATATATATCGTCTATTGTCCGCTTTTGCCAAATGCGGTCAAGAAAGGATACAACCCATCGGTAAGTAATCGCGCGATGCCAAAATTTACAAGGAGCCCCGTATTACTAACCTGCATGCAGAAAGCTTCATTTTCGACATCATACAATCTCGTATGGACTCCAGAGCAGGTCCAAGAGCTTTTCGACACCGCAGAATCAAATCTTTCCGATTATGCTACACAAACAATTAGACAGGTGATGAGGAAGGTGTATGAGGCGAAGAAGGCAAAGCGCATAGAACAAAGCGAGACTTGATTGAGAATATTAACTAGAGTAGATGCCTACAAAGGTTCAAATTTTGATCTAGAACCAAGTCACCATCCCCTACACGGGTATTCCTTGACTGGTGGGCGTGGCGGCTGTGTGATTATCACTAGATTATAATTCCGGGCTAGCCAAACCATGATACCAACGCATGAATTTTCGCTTTACACACACACATATGCCAACCAGCCTCCGCTTTCGCTGTATACCAGTACCAATAGTACTATAGCCAGAAATATTTGTTACTTTCTTCAGTTCTACACTTTAAAGTACACTAAGATCCAAGGTCGAAGCGGTGGCCAATGACTGGGCACTACCATCTTTCGTATCCTCCTCGGCTTTTGTAGCATTGAGTAACAGATCGACAATCGCAGGATATCCACTTATTTTTGCTACCGAAAGCGGTGTGTCGCCATTTTCATCCTGTACATCTAGATCAACCTTGCCTGTGTTAAGCAATAACTTAATAACCTCTTCATGACCATTCGCAGCTGCAGCGCAAAGCAGCGTCCTACCGTATTGATACTTTGCATTTAGGTCAACATTATCAATGCCAACAAGCAACTCAATAAGCTCTTTATGACCATTCTTAGCTGCAGCTAGCTGTGAGAGTGTCTGGTTGCTCGTGTTTAATTCTGTCTTCGTCGCCTACCATGCCACAGAATCTCCAAAAGTGACTATCGCCATCATTACATTCGAGTGGATCGACTGAAACCGATGCAGATTTTGATGAAGAATCCAAGTCAGTTTGAATGTCTTCTCTTCCGATTCGCAGAGCAAGCCAGTCAAGCTCGTGCCCAACAACCTCGTCGGGACAACGATGGAGAAAATTATCCTCCGGTTTCAAGCGCTGCATGCGAAGCCCAGCCCGCATTGAACTCATTATCATGGTGGCGCGAGACTGCGCAACAGAGACTGCTGAATGAATACCCCTCAATCCGACAAACTGCAGGACAAGACCAGATGTGGCAGTGCTAACAGCTGCCCAAACCACGAGTTTTGAGCTTCTTGCCCAATTATCCGATCGATTCTTTCCCGATGTTATGTACTCATTTAGGTGCCTGCCATGATCACTGCTGCAGAAAGGGTCAAATACTTGGTCTCCAAGAACCTGTCCCCCAGGTTGTACCCAATATATAGATGAGTGGCTTTATTTGTTCTTTTCCTCTGATTTCCTTCGGAAAACCCGTTCGTCGGTGCTTTGACCGATAAGAAAAGCGCAGAGAAAGGTGTCGCTGCGGAGACACTCCTGAAATGTGTATATTCCCGCTTCCTTTTTAAAATCAGGATCATGGACAATTTCGAGAATCTTGGGACACCCGAAAACCCGCACGATGCCACCGTTATTGTAGAGCTCGCACACTTCGCGGCTTGTGGAGGAGCATAACTCGGCCTCTGCGCTTCCTCCTCCTTCTTGGGCTCTGCCGATAAAGGCACGCAAAGACGGGGTTCCGCAAACGCGAATCGCAGAGACGATGGCCGTCAAAATGCCCATCGGAGCCATGGCTAATATGGAATAATCGAGCAAGGTAATGCTCTCGCTCAGGTATTGCTTTGTGACCTGTTCGCCGAAGAGGGATAGGATGGGTGCTAGGTCGGAAGCAAGGTTGTTTGAGAAATCATCCCAGCCGTCCGCGCGGACAACTGGGAGACTGAGGAGGCCACAGAAAAGGGAAACAGCTAACATGCTTCCAACTGAAGAAACAGGCCCAAATGGCAGCATTCAAGGCGCGGGGGGAATCGAGTTAAAATTGACAAGGGATACGATTTTTGCGGTGTTTGGACTGAGTTCGAAGATTCGGTCCTTGCTGTCTGCCTGATGATGAGGGGGAGACAAAACTGTAGAAAGAAATGGTTAAAGCAAATAAGGCTGTCGCTAGCAAGCCACATCGCTTGTAGGCCAATGTTGATGAGGAAGGCATGGGGCTTGAGACACGGCACACCGCGCTAGTCTCACGTCACAATGACAGAATAACAAAGTAATAAATAGACATGATTAACGGATAAAAATTCATAAATTCCAGTATTCCCAAATTTTTGATCTCGACTAATGGGACACCACTTCATGAAAAGATGAGAGATGCTCTCGACAAAAGCAATAGCACGGTACTGCCCGCTTAGAAATGATCGCGATAAGCTTACCATAAACTTGCCTTGTTCCAGCCCACCTTTTTTTTTTTGCCAAATTCACTGAATAGTAAACATAAGTGACTGGAATATGAATAAAATAGAATGGCGTTCATTAAATATGTATGCATTCACAATAACCAGATGTGGCGACTTGTAATTGGTAGTTGAAAAGCTCGATAGGAATCGGTGCGCGAGCCAATGGGTTTGCGCTGGGGCATCGGTTATGTGTCCTATGTTCGAACCAACGGTCCCTGAAAAGTACCTCAGAAACAGGTCCAGAATTACGAATTGAGATGAAGCTGCTATCCAAATCTTGTGTTGAGACCATCGGGCTTTCATCGCAAAGTCCATAGTTGCAACCAGCTGCCTAACACTCTGGCCGTCCCCACTTACTCCCGGCACTCGCACCTTCGCTAATCTGCACGCAATGCAGTATCGGGCTGACACCCATTCAAGGTGTAGATTGTAAGTATTTAAAACTTTAGGACTATGTAAGCTGTAGAGAATTTCCTGGAGAGAGTTATTCCACTAGATGACCAGACCTTGAAAATGATCTCGCCACAATTATCTCCATGTTCGCTACTCGGAAATAGCACCTAAATCCATCAGATTCTCACCAGCTGGGCGTATCTCCGTTTGGGTAACGATCGTCATGGATATCCAATTGGATCGCCAGCTGTACATTATTTCTGGGTCTATAGCACTATTCCCATTCAGGAAAACACTCTCAGACTCGCCCATCCGCACCATCACGACGGCTTCGCGAAAATGAAGGAAGATCGATTCATGTATAAAATGAGAAGCCATTTCCCGTCATCATCATCCCGATTCACTTCCAGTTCCAACATCCTCAACACATCACATCCATTCAAAAACCAACCCATTCTTCCCACCCTTCAAAATGATTTTCCCCGACCACGCACTCATTGGCTCTGCCGCCAAGATCCCCACCAACTCCCCAACCCCAGTCATCTCAGTCAGCCCAGTGGTCATTCCCTTTTCCGACCGCACAGTCGACTTGCAATTGCGCATATCGGCTCCCATCACCGGCAAAGCTCTTCCCATCATTCTGCTTTCCCACGGACACGGCCGAAGCAACTGGCTTTCTTCTCTCGAGGGCTATGGTCCCCTTGTCGAGTTTTAGGCTGCCCATGGCTTTGCAGTCATCCAGCCAACCCATTTGAGTTCCAAGTCTCTCAACTTTCCGTTGGAAAGCGATAGCATCAGGGAATTGTTTCTAGAGTCCCGTGCTCAAGACATGACGAGGATCCTCGACAGCCTCGACGCCATCGAAGATGCCGTGCCTTTCATCAAGGGGCGACTCGATAGGTCAAAGGTCGCCATTGCCGGACACTCTCTCGGTGGAATGACAGCCAGCATTCTTCTTGGAGCAGTCAACACAGACCCTCGAGATGGCACCAAGACTGAGCATTTTGAAGAGCGAATCAAGGCCGGAGTCATCATTGGCGGGACCGGAAGCGGTGGCCCAAGCCTCTCTGAAAACGGACAAAAAATGGTCCCTTTCTACGATGCCGACTTCACCAACATGAGAACCCCGGCTCTCATTGTCTGGGGAGACGAGGATGTGAGCCCGCACCTGACGGTCCGAGGCGCCGACTGGCATCTTGACCCATACACGGCTGCCCCTGGGCCCAAGCACGCGTTTTCACTCAAGGGCGGCCACCACACTTTTGGAGGTATCAGCGGATGGGATGCGGCCGAAGGCCATGAGGATGAAAGCCCCGAGCGCCTTGCGGCAGTGCAGAGGATGACCTGGGCCTACCTCAGGAGTCAGCTGTACGAAGGAGACGATGCCTGGGATAAGGCATGCGAGGCTCTGAAGGGTCTTGATTTGGGAAAGGTCGAGAGCAAGTGAGAGCTTGACAAAAGATTTTGTAGATTGGGTTGACATGTAGGCAAATTTGAACTTTCTTTCGCCCCTCATGTTTCAAGTGTGCAACTTTTGTGATATTTCAAGAATACAACCCCCGGGAAACGTGCAAGTCGTCAGCCCACCAAAGGGATTTCACCGACTCTGGTTCTGTCATATTCCATGTACCTAGTTGATAGGCAGGTGGGCGGAAGATTTCGTCTGCGTAGTTTTCCCAGTGTTACAGGCCCTAGGCTTGGAGGTGTGGGTGGAAGCTCAGAGACGTAACTGCGGCTCGGCCGTGGCTGGGTCAAGTGTGCTCAGCAAGAGTCGACTTAACAATGTGGGATGAGTGTTGTGGATTATTTTCGTATTTGGGGAAGTCCGTTCTTTTCTCCCTGTCTTTAAGTTGAGATCAATTTTTCGAGTTCCTTTGAGAATAGGAACAGCTCAACACGGTTACCCGTGGAACAGATAGACTTTTCAATCGCGCGGTACGATTGCCCTCGCACCAAACTATCAACTAAGAACCTATGCAAGATGAAAACTTTGAAAAGGAAAATCTTCCTCCGATGCGGCAATAAGAAGGTGGCCAGCCCATTCCAGCGCACACAATCCAAACATCACAATAAAAATGCCATTCGAACGATTCATCCTCAACGACGGCAATGCCCCTCTAGATGAGGCGGCCGAGAAATACATCGACAACAAGCTCCAAACATCTGCCGTGCCAATCACCGACCGCGTTTAGGGCTTATCAAGAGGAGTTCCCAAACGAGATGGAAGATGAGAAGGATTGGATGGAACATATCATTCGATCAATTATGCGGGCTGAGAAGGAGAATAGGAAAAGAAGGTAGTCGCAGCAATAAATTGGTTACCTAAATGAACGTGCAAAAAGAAGTGAAATTCCATTTTTAAACTATCAGGGTCTCCCTGTCTTTAAGTATGCAATCAATTTCTTAGGTATAATACTGCCTGATTCCATCCAGGCATATTTGTGTGCGTGTGTGTTTGTGTGCCCTGTTGTTTCTTATGAAGCACAATTCTTTTCATCCTCGCCTCAGATCAAAACAACTGGGGTGCGCCGTCAAAACCTCTGTAATCAGCGTCTAAGTCGCTCGCTGTTCTTTCCCAAGGCGTAACTATCATAGTCTTGACCCATAACAAGTCGCTCCAGCCACTGCTCCATCTCTTCGATTTGATCTGCCACCTCGGCCCTGCGGCCACTCGATTCGCCATAATGACGCGACGCATCACGATCATCTGTGTCAGAAGGCCGGTACCACGGCCACTCGATGTGAACAAAAAAGCCCGCGATTTCCTGCAAGGCCCGCAGCGGCCGGACAAGAGTTGCGTGAGCTTGCAGCCTTGAAGACGCGTCATGGCCCAGCGCAATCAGGCTGCGGAGCACTCTTCCCTCTATGTGCCAGAGGGATTCTTCCTGCGACAAATCAGGAACATCTAATGCAATGCGAACGCTGAGAGTCAGCTTTGGCACATCTGCGTATATGCTGAGGTAGTCAATGGCAAATCGCCAATCACAGTGAACAGGGTCGGATCTGTCTGGCCGGAAACTCGTGAGCAGCGGAGGAATGACAACCTCGAGTCGTCGGAGGTGGCCTAGGACATCTGGCTCCATATTCCGCGTGATGAACCTCGACGCGCAGAGCCGACGGTTTAGGTCTCTTCTATCCAAACCACTAAATTTTCTACAATTAGGATAAATGACGAACTCGTTTCTCGAATAAAATACTGAAGATGCGTCCCTGGTTACGGCTTGGCTCACTAGAAACAAAGGCGCAGGTGGCCCCCAGCAGTAACGCCGGGTTGAGAAGGCGCTCTGACGTGTGCGGCAGATGGAAGGAGTCAGACCAAAGGACCTTTGAGAGCAGTTCCGATCCCATGTGCCACGGTGCATCCGATAGCAATGGGTACACTCACAGATGTCCACTGAATAACACTCTTTATCTTGTCCAACATAGAAGCCGCCGCAGGCCTTCCAAATAATGTGGCGTTTGGGAGTAACAAGGTCCGTGTACTCGAGTCTCTGGTGTCTGATTTCCATCGGTAAGTCAAGAAAGCGGAATTATATAACCGGGGAGTTTGCCATCGGAGCACAGATATCCCGCCAGCTTTTCTCCCCGGAGTTTTGGTCCAATATCGCACCAGCTGCTATAATTGGCGAGACCAAAAATCCGCCCTACTTCTTTCCCCCAGAGCCGCAGTTCAATGCCCTGGAGGATGCCTGGGCAGCGCAGAAAAGGTTTCATGACAGCCTCGGTCTCGCGGCTCTGGCCGTAGTTGCAGGTAAGCCGAATCCATAGCTGGTTTGGAGGCACAAGCGACAGGATGCGGGCCATGGTTGGTTGCCAAAGTTGAATGGTCGTGACAGAAAGAGCGTCCGACCCGGAATACGTCCAGCGGTAGTCAGGCTGCTCGTACAGCCCAATAGTCAAATTGGTAAGACCCGACACAACCTCCGGTGGAAGCTCATGGAGCTTGCTCAAAGCACAGTGGACAGCATCCGAGGGCACAATGATAGTGTTCTGTACAAAGAGGATCCTGGTGACATCCAGGCGAGTCGTGTGGTAAACCTGCAGTAGATTGAGTTGAAATTCACCATCCCATTTGGTGCCACCAGGCTCTCGTTCCCAACCAGCCCATATAGGTTTTTCACCATTCGACAGACAGAGGGTTTGATTGGATGGCAAGTGGGTTTCACGGTAGATCTGCTCCCGTATGTGGGAATGCAGGCCAAGAAAAAGAGGCGGCCTTGGGGTTGGTCGAGTTGCGGTCTGTCATGGTGCTGTCAAATGGTAATAGTTATAGGCAATTCGGAAAATTATTACAGGCGGACAGAGATGTTGGTGGTCAATATTCTCGCTGACTAATACCGAGATAACTATTATTGATTAGTTGGTTGGTCGGTTGATTGAGTGAAGCTGCTGCCTATTGATTGACACGGGCTTCTTGTTGGGCTAACGAATGAGGTTTGGTATTGTTACAGGAAATATGGCTAAGTCAATTATAACAATTTTGTGTTTGTACAGTGAAATACAGGTGTTCGTCAAATATTATATCCATTTATACACGCCGCTAGTGCCGAAATCATAATCTGCCAAAAACGGTGGACGCGGGCACAGTCTTGAACTGGGAGGTGGCTGTAAGTGATTTATCGTTAGCGATCCCACCTTGTTCACCGGGTGCAACCGAGTAAACTCACCAGATGAGCAGTCGAGGAACGAGTACTTCTCTGCGAACTCCTTGCTCAGCTTCCACGTGCTCATATTGTCCAGCCCAAAGAAGAGGGCAATCTCGTTGCGCTGGAACTTGTCGCCGCGGGGCCAATCGGGCCCCAGATCGGCGCCCGCCTCTCCTGACCGCAGCGTCTGCACGCGTCGGTCCAGCTCCTCGATCAAGGCCTCGAGCAGCGGGTCCGACGTCAGCCCGCGGAAGCGGTGCGACTTGACGTCGACGTCGTAAAAGACCCACGACCGATCAAACAGCCACGACTTTTCGGCTTGAGGTTCGCATGCGACGCTTGCGTCCTTGGCTCGCGGCAGGATGTGGTTCTGGAACAGGTCGTACACGCCGACCGCGACGCCGTGCTGCGGCTGCTCGATGACGGAGTGGATGGTCAGGTCGCGCATCAGGCTATCAATGTCTAGGCGCGGCTCCTCGAGCACGAGCTGGTCTCGAATCTCGGGCCAGTTAAATAGGTCGATCCCCATGAGGTGTTGGGGCCGTCGAGCTTGTAACGGTGTTGGCCTAAACGGCTTGGGTATCATTTTGTGGTTAGTCGCCCCTAGTCTCCAACCAAACAATCTTTCTATGTGCACTGCACCATTCTAGCCCGAGGTCAGTGTCTAGTTGAAATGAATCACGTGTCGCGTCTACCTACCACGCCATATATGTAAGACTCCAACCCACACCTAGTCGCTAGCAAGTGTGTAGCAGCTCGCGAAACATCCTTGATCTGCTTCTCGTGGGGTTCCGAGAACTGCATGGGCTCGTTGGGCGCGCTCCGCTTGAGCCACTCCTTGCAGGCATTCAATATCGTCTGGCCGAAGGTGGTTGTGCATGTGATGTAGAGTCGGTCTTGACTCTGGAGCGCAGGCCTAGGTACCGGAATGAGCTGCACCGATGTGATATTTTCAAACGCCAAGGCATTGTTACCAGATAGAAGATCTTCCAGACCGGTGACGCCACCGGTCTGCTGCATGAACTCAGGATCCAGCAAACCTCCCGTGTACGCCGCCGGGCCAGCTTGCGTCACGGCTGGGTCAACAGGCGGCGGCGGCGGCGGTGGAGTGTTTTGGTTTCCCGCTACGGTAAGTGACAAAGGGCTGTCAGGAGAAAACTCAAACGAGGGCGCGAGCGAATCGTCGCCTGCCTGAGACTTGTTTTCGCGGCCCAGAAGCGTGTCAAAAATAGGGTCCTCTGCGCGTGGTGGTTCGGATTGTTACTACTTAAGTTCGTGCGACATAGTGGTAGCGGACGCGAAACCTACCTGCGGCGGATGAGGCGGAATTGCTGAGGCTCAATAGCTTTTTGCGGAGCCGAAAGAGAGCCTCCTCTAGTCTGCGGTTCTCGTCGACAACCTTGAGGTGGACCTCGAGCAGCATCGAGTAGCGGTCGTTGTTGCTGGCGTCCTTGGACGCCTGCAGGGCCTGGGTGACGTTTTCTAGATGGCGCACGTACGCGAGGTTTTTCTCGCGGAGGCACTGCTGCGAAATGCGGTTCTGAGCCCGCCGCCGTTCCGCCTGCACCGGGGTGGACCTCTTCTTGACGCCGCCCCGGGCGCTGCTGCCCTTGGACTTGGCCGCGTCGCTGCTGTGCTCAGAGGAAGGCATTGCTTCTTGAACCGTGTGAAGAAAAGAATGGGTTGGTGGGTTTCGAGCTAGTCAAATGGATGGTCGAGAAAAAGATTACCCAGCAGTGCAAGTGTGTCCCTTTTTTGGTGACGACAGGACCTCGTAACCTTAAAATTGGTTTTTAGCGGCTTCGCGCGACCTCGCTTGGGTAGTTATAGGCACAAATGCCCGTCGGACTTGTCTCTGATCCACACAGCCCTCCCTGTCCGCCGGTGGAGATGGTGCGGGGCAGCGTTGGGTGTCTGGGCTTTGCCTCACCGGGAAGCCACCCGAGGCTATAGAAGCAGAATCAAGAGGGGGAGGATGGTTGCATTGCAGCAGCCTATTTCTTGTTATAGAGTCGCAGGGAGAGTCGCACAGGGAAAGGCCTGCGAAGCCTAAATGAGGTGCTATCGGAGCTGCATCATTGGTGTAGATGGTGTCTGGCTGGCCGTTGTGCCGTTGCAGATCAGGATACTGAGTCCCGGGACCGGTGCGCCGGACAGTACCCACAGAATGACGAGGATGCGGCTTAAAATCTCCATGTCAAACACTCCGTCGGGGCTACTATGACGCTCAAGCGATCGATGGCTCGAACTTATTCTCCCACCGGCCTGACAAATGTCGGGATGGCAGCCGCCATCGTCAGTGCGTCATGCTAACGAGGAGGCAGTGCCTGCGAGGGAGGCAAATGCCGTTACCCCCAAAAGGAAACTGTATTTCTCGCCTCACTTGATTCAAAACCAAGATACAGGTCTTGAAATTACCTCACTCAGATGATGTAACCAATGGCCTCCTCCATTTTCACATGCTAATCACCAAGGACCCGCCTGTACCAGTGCCATGTTACCGGGATGAAAGTTTTCCGTGTTCAGTGAACACATCGGGCCGTTTGAATTATACAATCAGACAATTAGAGTTTCCTACCAAGGTTATAAAGAAGGATAAAAGCTCTTCAATCGGGGATGAGATGGGGCGTGATGATGTGGGAACAGTGAGGGGAGAGATAGATATGTGTCGTGTGCTCACTGACCTGATCTAGAAGAATGGATGAAAACATGGTCGCCATACAAGTTTGACAAGCTTTACTGTCTATCACCATTTGCAATTGCTTTGATTGCGCCCTATCTGATGTTGCTTGGGATGAGACGGCTAGCCATGTCCATGTCCATTGGAAAGTCACTACAACATTTCCTCTATTGATACGCACCAGCATCATAGAAGCGTCTGGGGATCAAAAATGAAACCAGCAGGTAGTTGAAAAGCTCTAGACAAAGGGAGCCATGTCAATCATTTTCTTCGTATCCCTCCCAGAATCTGTGACGATGTCCTGATGCGGTATCTGTGTCACAGATTGGGACTTGAACAAGGCTTTTAGCGATTAATTGATATGGAGCCCTGAGTCTGCTAGATCAATTACGCGTATATTTGGTGACTAATTTCAACCCTTACCTGGCGGGGTGAAGCGATAGTACGTGAGGGAGCATCCTGTGTTCCCGTAACAACAATCGCCAACGAGAGTCAGTCAATTCACCATAGCTATTGAAATCCTCTATAATATGAAGGTTTCAATCAATAGACCCTATTTATTTCACAGTATATGAATGAGAGAATACGGCGGGTGGTTCTCCGACTTTGGGCAATTCAACCATGCAGAAGCCCAGCGTGTCACTGCAGGGTAGGGCGACAATACTTTGAGACGTTGAAGCAACACACCGATGCAACCAACCAAATAAATGATGCGAGGGATTGTTTCGGCTTCTAATATAAGTATCTCTCTTTTTTCTTTTAATGTTACTAGATTCATCAAGTAAATTGTAGATGGTTTATTTTGGGTGCTGTTCAGCACTATCCCTCATATTGTGGAGCTAACTGGTCAACCCCACTCACACTATCCACGCACACACACCATGACAACAACACAACCACTATGTTGAAACGGCCATCCCACTCAATGGGTATTTTCCGTTCCAACGGGTTATTCCCGATGCAGGGCTAGCAGCGAATACGGAATATTCGGATTGGACTTCGGAACACATCATAATAAGCCCGGCGCTCCCTAGCGTGGTGTGCTGACCAAGCTCTCCCACCCTGGCCCCGCGTGGGCTCGGCATTTGAATTGCCTGAGTGAGATTTTGCTGACACCCAAAGAATTGAGGCCCACAATTCACTCTCGCTCAGCCCCTGAGCGCCGTGCGTCCGTGCCATGAATGGGCTGTCTTGGGTTGTCTTGGGCTGTCCGAAGAGTGCGTCCACCCCCGTCAGCATTTTCCTCGTCGTCTCGACACTGCTGCAGAACCTGTTCTCGATCCGTTGGATTCACATGCTGGCTGCAACTCCAGGTGATGATTCTTTTATATGGGTGCCATTGTAACCCCCGCATTTTTAGATAGCTAGTACTCTCAACTTTGACATGCCGCTCCATCATGGCTTGCTGTGCAGTCGCCGCGTACATTGTGTTCCGATTCCTCAACGTCCACGAGAAGCTCTTCGCTTCGCTGAAGCCCAAAATCCCCCGCGAGATTGCTGTGCATGAAAATGTGCCCTTTGAATGCGCACAGACCAACCATCAAGTCCGCAGCCAGTCCTGCGTCTTGAATCTGGGCGGACTTACATGCGCAGCCTGTGTTGCTGATGTCCAAAATACCATCGAGGCGGTCCCCGGTGTTTTGCAGGCTTCCGTCTCTCTCAGCCTACTCCGCGCGCATGTTGTTTTCACCGACGAGGCATCTCAGGATGCTATTGTTCAAGTGATCCGTGATGCCGGGTACGATGCAAGCCCATTGACAACTGCAGATGCGCCCGACGACTGGGGCGGACTTCCAGGTGCAATCCAGAAGCCGCTCTCAAGTCGCGCGCGCGATGCTGAATTATGGCAGCGCAACTTTAGCTTCTCGGTAGCTGCATCGCTATTGATGGCATTTACGTCATACATGCCGGCACCATGGAATCGCAGAGCCGGTATTTTCCTCCACCTAGCCCGATATCTCGCTGTCGCTATAGCCCTGGCCGCAGGGTCAAGAATCCATATTCAGACGCTCAATTCAATATGGCACCTTCGCAAACCCAACATGTCCACAGTTGCCTCGTTAGGGATGCTGCTTGCATTGGTTCAAGCGGTCATCATTAGTAATTCCCAGTGCCGAGATCAATTTTATCGGATAGACGGTGCTGCGCTGGAAAAGATTCCTGTTCTGTCGACGTCGATTCTAGGCGGCCGCTTGCTCAAGGCGGTGATATCTCAGCACAGTCTTGATTTTGCGTCACCGCTTCTTAATTTAGTACCCGAAAAGGCAACTATCTGCTGCAATCGAGATGAACAAAACACGAATTCGGTTCCAGTTGGCATGGTATCTCCTGGCGATCATCTCTTGGTGAAAGAGGGAGAGCGCCTAGCCGCCGATGGTGTTGTTGAGAGTAAAGGAGAATCGCTGGTATCCGAGTCTTGGATGACTGGATCTTCGACGCCTCGCGCCGTACAGCGAGGCGATCATGTCTACGCTGGATCAACGGTCACACAGGGAGATTTAATTGTCTTGATTTCATCGACCGGAAAATCCACTCGACTGGCGGGAGTATTGAGTTCAATTGTTAGCGCAGAGTCCACATCGTCCGAGCCTGCTTCCAACCGATTAGCGCAACACTTTTCGACGGCTGTAATAGGCCTCATCGTTGCATTTGTCACGGTAAAATACTATGGTTCTAATGTGAGTCTTGAAAAATTACTGGGAAACGCTTCAACCATGCTGTTAGCCGCCTGTCCTTGTGGTTTGAGCCTCAGTGTCCCCACTTGCAAATTATTCGCCGCGGGTCAGTCATTCCGTTCCCAAATGGATTCTCAATGAAAAAACTGAACTCAGCTAGTGAGTGCATCGAAGGCAGGGATTAAGCTGGCAACTAGCTCGGCGCGAATCAAGGCAGTTGCTGAGGCTCGCTTTGTTCTATTCGACAAGACGGGCACTCTTACTCAGGGGTCATTGCGTGTTGCCCATGTGAGCATCTCGCCGAATAATTCCATTACATCCAATGTAATGTGGAAATCTGTTCGCGAGGCTGAAAAGGGAATTCAACATCCAGCTGCTCAAGCCATAGTACAAGAGATGGATCGACAGATCTCCAGCAGAGATGCTGGTCACTCCGAACCCAATTCACTGACTGTCTCAGAGATGAATCATAACCTCGGAAGGGGAGTTGAAGGGAAAGTGGATATTGACGGAAGGCGTCCACGCTCCTTCACGATAGCCGTGGGCAGTCGGAAATATATGGATGCACTCGGTGTGTCGGTTGACCTGTCCAGGGTCCCGGAAAAGTTTAGATCGGCTTTGACGACCCCAGTAATTGTGGCAATTGATGGAATCCAAGCCGCAGTACTTATTCTAGAGGACACGATCCGGTCAGATGCTCCGGAATTAATAACGATTCTCAAGAGGAGGGGTATAAAAGTTGGCATGTTGACAGGCGACAGTTACTCTTCCGCCATAGTTGTGGCCAAGCAAGTGGGCGTAGATGCCGAAATGGTCTTTGCCGATTGCTTGCCGGAAGAAAAGGCTAATGTGGTGAAGAAACTTCAGAACCTCGGACCGGCGATAGTCGTTGGCGACAATCTAAACGACTTGCCATGTTTTTCCGCGGCGTCGTTTAGTATCTGCGCTCCAAGCCATGACAGCCTCACAGGTGGAATATCTGGATCTGCCGATGCAACGCTTTTGCCAGATATCTACGAAAAAAGCTCAACCGCTTCGATGCCGATGAAGAGAATATTATTTTTGATGAGATTATCGAAAAGATTCGTTGAAATCACACGGCAGAATATGTGGTGGGCTGCAACGTACAACACTATTGCCTTGATTTGGGCAACTGGGGTTTTACGCGACATTGCGCCATCTTCTACGTAAGTGAAAATTGTTGCACATCCTTCTCGAGTTACTCTCACCGTGACTACAGTACCTGGGCAAGTTTCAGCATGGGCCTCAGCAGCGTGTTCATTCTTTGGAATAGTGGCAGGATTAGGCGAGAGAGGATCGAGTAGCGATGTTTGTTGGATTTGCTCTGACGTTATCCAACCCAGAGTGTTTGTCATGAATAGAATAGTGACCACAAAAAGCGATTGCTACAGTGTGCTGCGAAGATGATGGCTCCTCGTTGGATGTGGACTGCAAAACGGGCTGTTACTGTAGAATCTGGATAGCGGTCATACCTAATTGCAAACCAAGTTTGTGCCTTTCAAACTTCATTATTGATCAAAGAAACCGCCACTTGAGATGATGGCAAAACAATAATGCCACGTCACTTAATACTGAAAGGCTCTAAATCACTCATAGTGACAGCTATCATCAGACCTCATGTGCCCACAATATTGCACGACCGCTTGACTGTACGTACCCTTGTCTCCAACGTCACATAGTTCCACTCAAGATGTAGGCATTAGGAAAGAGATGGATACTACTATGCAGGAGTAAGTACTATAAAATCGGATTTATTAATTTGACAGGATTTTTCTGACTGTGATTTATCACTCCACCTTTGCTACTCTTAAGGTTGCGGGGTGAATGGCTAGTTTGTCATCTTTTTGTGACGGCACCGATCACTGAGTAACCCAAATCGGTAGTAGCAGCGACACTCATTGATTTTCGTATCCCGTTCCAAATTCCGTATACGCATTCATAACTCTCAAAAGAGACAACTATATTAAACAGCTCTTGTCAGAATGTGCTTTGGAAGCTGGACCAGTTAGTCCTGAATATGTTTGATCGCTCATAGCCGACACAGCATCTGCCCGTCATCACTAAAGTCTACTTGATTTCAACTTGAATATCATGTCATCCTCTAGTGGGGCTTTGTTTGAAATTATCTCACCGAGCATTGTGCATGCATCAAGTGCAATTTTGAACAACGAGCAACTAGCACCATGGAGCAAGCCAGCGCTGATTCTCTTTGTACTGGGCGCGCTGTACTGGGCCAACCGGACTCCGAGCATGAAGGCTCTCAATCACGGTGCACCTGCTTCTTTTGATTGGCACCGGGAAATTATTGTCGTCACTGGAGGGTCTGGAGGTATTGGTGGCGCGACAGTGCAGAAGCTTGCAAAGCGGGTACCGCTATTGTGGCACTCGACGTTATTGCTTTGACATATGCTGCGCGTAAGTAGCTGTTATTCTGAAGATTTATTTGCCTCAGCTCTTTTAATCTCAAGGCGGCCGTTAACTCGTAGTCAAATAGCTCCCAATGTGCACTTTTACCATTGTTATCGTCCTTGAGGTCCAATACGGCCCAAGTCAACGCGATAGGCTTTACACAGTAGGGTTTGAACATTTAGGTTACAATAAGCAACAGCCTTTTGCACACACAGTATCTCCAATAGCTTCATACAATACAACAGTGCACTTTTACAATTGTGACTTGACCAACTATGATGATGTCCAAGAAGTAGCGGCTACTGTGAAACAGTGAAGTGAGCGTGTTGGTTGTGCTGAATATGGTAGCGTACAAAAGGGCTGATTGGAAAATTCTAGGGAAGTAGGAGAGCCGACTATCATTGTTGCCAACGCCGGAATCTGCCGTGGCAAGCCAATTTTAAAGGCTGAGAGGCGAGATATCGAACTGTGCGAAAAAATATGGCCTCTATCTCCAATCATGAGCTTACACACTTGCAGGACATTTGGGGTCAATACCCTGGGTCTCATTTGGAAAGTCAAGGCCTTTCTACCCTCCTTAGTCACTCGCAATCACGGTCATACCCTCATTGTTGCTTCTCAAACAGGCTACATGGCAACGCCAGGTGCCACGGACTATTGCTCCAGCACGGCTGCAGCCGTACCCATCTACGAAGGCATTCACTTGGAAACCAAGCACGTCTACAAGGCACCTGCAGTGCGAGTCTTTTACATTTCACCCAGCCACGTTCAAGCCGCCATGTTCAATGGGATCAAGTCTGTTCCCGGAATGTCAACAATGACACCCAATTTTCTTGCGGAAACAATCGTTGAAATTCTCCAAAGTGGACAAGCCCACAATGTTTGGGTTCCAACTCTTGGGGCCTTGCTTTCACGTTTGGCGAGAGCTCTTCCGGATTGGGTGCGCGTTGCCGCTTAGGATAAGGCGGCGGTTGCATTTGCAGAACTGAAGCCACACGACCCCATGAAGGGCCAGAAATGATATAGCAGCGAATCTGCTGGTGTGGAATGAATGCCAATTATATTAGACTGTATAGAACCCTCAGCTATTTAATGGCCACTGGCGACTTATTGCAATACCTCGGACTATGCCGTCATTCTAATTTCATACTGACTCGTATGAAATTTATGGTTTCTTCACAGGAATGGAATGGGTGTTGGGGACTAACCTAAAATGTTTGAGATGGCCTCCCTAGGCACACATTATGTTGGCGCCACTTCGCCTCATTCAGCGATGCTATTCCAAAAACCGCCTGAGCAAAACTTTCTGTGATTCGAAAATGCCAGTTCGGGTCAAGCCGGCTGCTTCCAGCTCTTAAAGCCAGCTCACTGGGCCTTGAACACCTTCAGCAATTTCCATCTTGAAAGTTTTGGGCATACGCTCTTCACCTGTCTCAGTGACACCAGCTCACATAAAACGGCCCGTGAAGACGCTCCGTCGCGACTCCAAGATACGGCTTTCAAGATTTCATCGCGGAATGAATGAAAGGTAGCATGTATCACACTTCCGCGCTGGACAATAAAGCATAAACCTTTTTGGTCATCTCGACCACTAGCTAGAAAGCAGGTTTACCGCCTCATGTCACCTTATTCTTCGATTCTGTTGGCTTGTTGGGGAGTGGGGGGGAAACCGCAACCAGCAGAACGAGAATGGCGTTGACCGCAAGGAGCTTTCTAGTATGCCCAATTCTCAGTAGGCCACCAGCATTCTTTCCGGATTCTAACACACGTTCAGGCTGCAGAATGGTGTTTTATTACAATCAGCCTGATCGTTATATGTGTACGCCTTGCAGTGCGCACTTGGAAAAAAATGTGGTCATTCTGGCTCTCTGAAATATTTCTGGTTATTGCTTTTCTATTCTTCCTAACCCTCGCCGTTGGGGATACATATTCCCTCACAAAAAATAACGCTGGGTTTAAAAGTTATGCAAAAGTGGAGTTTTACGAAGTAAGCAAAGAAATCTGCTTTTATGAGAATGTGTATTGATTAATCGGTTAGTGGCTATTCTTTTCCTACATCATATCTGATATGGGCTATTACTTTCCCAGGTTTAGCTTACTTGCATTTTACAATGAGCTATTTCCTATATCTGAAGAAGCATTGCGGAAATGCCTATACCTTGTTATGGGATACAATCTCCTTGCTTTCGTAGTCACTGGCTTCACAGACCTATTTTGGTGTGGGCTTGATATCTCAAAAAATTGGTATGTTCGGCAACGCATGATTGCCGTATTTTCGGATTTTTATTGAAGGCTGACATTTCATCTTTTTGAAAATAGGTCTGCCAATCCAGATTGTTCGCTGTTGACTGATCCAGTGTCTTTGTATGCCGTTTGGCCGATTGGCATTGTAGCAGAATTACTTGGTAAAGCTCACGCTATGATCTTGGAAGTATTTACTAACAAGAAGGCTAATGCAGTCTTTGCGCTGCCATTCGGAATGATAAAACGATTAAAGTCAACCCCACTCAAGGAGAAAATTGCATTGATGGGCATATTTTCGATTGGTCTGATTTCGATATCAACCAGCGTTGCTCGATTCATTGTCTCTACACCACGGCTGCTGAGCTATAACAACTGTAAGAAATGTAATGATATGCAGTCATATGTCACTGACACTTGCAATGCAGATATAATTGGAGTCGCCGAAATCACGGCTCAGCTTGTAACCGTGGCTCTCCCAGCATTACGACCCCTCCTTCCCGCCTGTAAACGAGTTTCCAGTCGTCTTGGATTATCCAGGAGCAATGATGTCAAGGATGGTAAGTACCGTGGTAGCTCCAATAGTACAGGGCCAAGTTTTGGGGAATTGGATCCGATTGTATAATGTCAAACCTTGAATCTTTATTTGTCTTCTGGTATTATTGAGTAGATTGCCTTCCCATGAGATGATGATTTCATGCTACAGATATAGCACTAAATCGGACGGGAGGGCGTGTTGCCAATACTAAAGCTGCAACCTATTGCGAATTATGTATGCATGATCGCTGCCTTTTGGCCTGACAGTCTCGATGTAGAAACAGGTAACTATGGGAGTGGTAGATGTGGTTCTGGTACTCGAAGACTGGAACCAGCACAATCACAAAGCCAACGTAGCTACACCCCGAAACCTGACTGGAATGCCCAGACTGTTTGTGGTCTCAGAGTTTTGAGGCTATAGATGCGCCGATCCAAGGAATGAAAGAATCATGAAAAGAGATATTTCGCTCAATAACCACTCGATTGATTCAGTAAATTGTTCAATTTTTCCATTTCCGCTTCACTCAATAGCCAAACAGAGCCAAGAATGGCTTGAAGAGTTCGACATCGATATTGAACCGTGCGCCAGCTGCAGGTCCAACAATTGCCACGGCGAGCACCACGAGTCCAATCAACCGGGCTGTTCGGCTACTGCCAATCTTCTGATCCTCCATTGTCTCGCCCCTGCGGAATCCAATGCTATTTTTCACCGCCAATTTGGATTTGTTCCTCAAGTCGTAGGGCGGGTAGCGGAACTCCATGAGTTTAGATAAGAAGGAAGGCATCTCTAGAACGGTTCTCTGGTGCGAAAATGCCAGGAATCCGTAGTTTCCATGGTAGTAACCCGTACCAGAGTCTCCCACTCCGTCAAAGGGAGCGTTGGGGACTACAAAGTGCATCATGACATCGTTGACGGTTACGCCGCCGGAGTTGGTGTTTTCCAAGACTTTGCATTTAGAGTTAGCCTGTACATTTATCCACTGGCCAAGAAAACTTACTGTGGTTGATCTCGGCTCGATCGTTGCTAAAAATATAGATTGCAAGGGGGTGAGGCCCACTGTGGGGGAAGTCAGCACTGTATTTCAGGACTCGGTTTATGCGATAAGATGTGTGGTGCTTACGAATTTGTTGCTTGGATTGCTTCGTGATAAGTTGCCTTAATGACGGGGCAAATTGGTCCAAAAAGCTCCTCACTGAGAACAGAATCTGGTTTTGTACCATCAGTGAATATTCTTCACAAGTGCACATGCTTCGTCAGAAAACTATGACATGACACTTACCTTGCATTGTGACATCTGTGACAATGGTTGAACCGAGTCGGTTGTTCTCCTTATCTGCTTCCCAAACGGAGTGGACCTTGCCGTCTGTGTCATCTAAAAGACTTTCAAGCCTCTTGTAGTTGCGCTCATTGATGATGCTACACATGGGGCTCGTCTTCTTGTCACCCGTGAATGTTGTGCTCCAATGAATGAGTCTTTCCACAAACTTGTCATGCACCTTGGGATCCACAAAAACGTGGTTAACTGTAAGGCAAATCTGCCCGGCGTTCATAAACTTGGCAAAGGCGATACGCTTTGCAGCAGCGTCCACGTCGGCCGTGCTTGTTACAATGGCTGGTCCTTGGCCTCCAAGTTCCAAGACAGTTGGTGTGAGGTGCTTGGCTGCAGCGGCAGTGATGAACTTGGCGACCTTGGTGGAGCCGGTGAAGAAGATATGGTCGAATTTGAACTCTAGAAACTTTGTCGTCTCTTGAGGGCCACCAGTGACGAGGCGGATAGCTGATTGATCTAAATAACGACTGACCAGGTCGGCCATGACATTTTGGGATGCCACAGCAATCTCCGAGGGCTTGATAATGACGCTGCAGCCGGCAGAAATAGCAGCAATAACAGGTGAGAGGGTCAAGAGAAATGGGAAGTTCCAGGCACCGATGATGAAAACCACACCCAGAGGCTCCTGGCGTAATCGAGCTTTGCCGAGGGTTCCCAAGAGAAAGCCGGATCCTTTGACGGGCTTGTCTGCAGCCCACTCCTCTAGATGAGAGAGATGTTCAAGAATGTCAGTTTTGATTCCATGAATATCGGAAGCGATGCTTTCCAACTCATGTCTATCAAGATCAACTGCGAGTGCGTCGACAATCTCTTTTTCGTTGTCCTCAAGCATCCACCAGAACTGCTTCAGCTGCCATTTTCGCCACTTCAGCGACTTTGTTCTTCCACTTGCAAATGTGTTAGACACAGTGCGATATACCTCTCTGAATTCCTTCTCAGTGGTATATGGACGGGTAGCCCCGATGTGGGGTTTCAAAGAAGTGGTAGTAGTAGTCGTCATTTTGCTGTCAAAGAGAAACCTGACTTGCTATTTTGATGAATAGGCAAAAATGGTGTCTCAATTAGCAATATAAAAACAACTGGGACGCGAAATGGTGGAACGCTGGAGACTCGCATACCCGGAGTCGTGGGGTTGCAAGCCTCGGCCCAAATCTTGGCACTGCTCAGAGGGGGAGCATTGTCACAGTTTTCTGATAAGACAAAAATCGTAGTCTTGCATCCCGTGCGGGGAAACAGTCACACGACTTCGTGTGACGATCATGGTAGGAAACGAACTCCTGAGTACGAGTAGTAGATTCCGATTCATGATTTCTTTTTGCGTATAAATATTGAAAGCAACGAGCGTATGCGCAAAATTGCAACTGTTATCTGGCATTCATTTGAATACAAAAATTCAACCGGTTCTGCCGACGGCCCGTTCGCGCATCCTCCACACACTAAGGAGACGAAACCCCACAGATTCCCACATTTCCAACTTCACGCTAACATGGCGAACGCGGGGCATCCGGGGCAGAAGCAATCCGGCTCCGCCGCCTTATTTAGCTCGTCTGGGGAATCGCAAGCTATAGGGCTCCGAGGTACGCCATTTAACCATGAACCGTTCACTCGTACCAAAACTTTGCCGGCTGACCCGTGATGCTTCGACAGGCCGGTATATCCGCGAATTGATCCCTCCCAATGTCGGCTCTGGTCCCCATCGGAAAATAGTGCAGGCTCAAACTTTGACGGTCTGGAGTGTTAGTGCCTTTGTCGGCGTTTTTCTCTTCTACCAGCCTTGGATCAATATTGGGCCGGAAAAAAGAGCCGCGGCACTCGGCCTGATTTTCCCGGGAGCTGGGTACCTTGCCAGCGCTAATATATTGGGTGGCGTACTTTTTATTCTCACATTGGTGGCTACTCCTCTGGCCCTTTTTGCAGTGAGTAATAGTGACATGTCAAACAATCTCATGTGCAAATATTAATACTCTATCCTTCAAAGTGGTTCGGGGTGGGTGCTATTTTGTTTCCCATCCTAGTCTGGGTGTTTTCAATTTTCGGAGCCTATGTGGCAACTGGAGACACAGTTTGGGAGCCCGCTGATCACTATGCGCCGGCCATCCTGGCATTGGGATTCCTATACGCAAACAGACATGCAGCCGGAGAAAGAGTAAAGGCTGAGGAAAAACGCCGCGTACGAAATGATTTCCTCCCGAATGCACTTGCCGAGATCGACCGACTCGTTGCTGCCGAGTCGACAAGAGACGAAGATGCGGAGCTTGATCTCCAGACCCTCAGGAGGCTGCAGTTCCTCTTCGACATGTCCTTTCAAAGTCCGGATGATTGGTCTGGATTTACCATGGTAGACCAGTTCCAAACCGCTGCGCTGAGATACCAGATATACCAGATGATGTACTGCCTTGGCCTTTACCAGACGACATTTGCGCCCAATGTCCACGGCTACGTTTGTGAAAGTTTTCAGAGGACCATTGAGAGATCTTTAACATCAAAGGTTCTCAACTTCTGGAAATGGGAAAGACTTACAGGAAAATTCTCGTTAGACTGGGATCCCATCACGAAAGATAACATCATGGTCACCGGTTTTCTCCTCCAAAGTGTAATGCTCTACACTTCAATCACAGGCGACTTGAGATACACAGAGCCCGAGAGCCTTGTCTTCAACATCACAGATGACCTCAGCTACAAGTATAATGTTCATGACCTCCAGAAGACCTTAATTAGGCAATGGGCTGCCAGTCCATATTGTTTGATTCCATGCGAGCCAAACTGGATCTATGTCATTTGCAACTTGCAAGGCATGACTGGAGCGGTAATCTATGACCGGTTTTTCGGGACCAGATCATCCGAGGTGATTTTGCCAATTTTCGAAGAATCGCTAAATACAAACTTTACCGAAATGAGCGGCAGCGTTCTCCCCATCCGATCCGAGCTGGCTGGCTTCAGCATCCCCGGGCTATGTGGTGCCACGGGAGACCTGGCTGCTGTCATGATGGGGAGTGGCCCGTTAAAGGAGTTGTCCCGTCGACTTTGGGCCATTTTACGGAAGGAGAAGGTCAAGTATGAAAAGAAGACAGGCCACTTGTCCTTGACTGATTTAGTCTGCGCTGACAGCATTGATGTGGGAAATTACAAGAAGAATGAATTCTCCATGTACACTAATATCGCCATGGCCGCTGGCGAATACGGCGAGCAAGATTTGAAGCAGGCCGCCACTGATAAGTTTGAAAAGGCTTGGGGAGTCGTCACCTCTCCAACTGGCGCGAGGAGTCTGGACCCAGCCAAAGCATCGACACTCATGAATCTCAGTGCTCTTACGGCTCGGCTTATACGCCCAGGAGGCTATCACCGCATGGTGAGAAAGGTAAGGCCTACCATGAGTTTGGTACATTTCAATGGGTCACTCTAACACAAAAGCTTTAGGGGATCCCTGAAGCTGCCCGAAACGGTCCAATCCTGTCAGAAGTTCCCTATCCTGGGGTGTTGGTGGCGAAAGCAAGATCACACAATTCACAGGACTTGGAACTTGTTCTTTATCCGTCATCAGATGCTGGTACCTTCACTTTAGGCATTTCTAGGCTTCTGCCATCATCGGAGTACTTCTACGCAGACAAGAAGGCAAAGAGCGACAAGAATGGTTACTTGAAAATTTCGGCATTCATCGATGGCAGAACTCATTTGCACATCAAGCCGGCTCTCGAGTAATCCAAGCTGTTCCGAACACGGGTAACATGATTTTATAATGTTTATCAATTTTCTTTTGAAACGATTCTGTGGATCCAGATTGGAATAGGTTTCTGTTTTACAGAAATAAACGAGAGTTGGTTGTAATTTACATATACTCGGCAGCTACTCGGGCGTAGGCGGCCCAGCATAATTCTTCATTCCCCAAGCCCAGTACCACGCGGCAGAAACGATAGTCGCACCAATAAAAACGGCTGACGCGTAGTTCATTGTATTCGCATTCACGGGAATCACAGTAGGCATGCAAAATAGTGGCACGGCGAATAAAGCCCAGGCTAATTAGTTAGCAAAGTTTTGAATGCGGAATAAGAAGTTTTTGTCACTTACCAACAGCCACCACATTGCAGATCCAACCAAGAGGACCCAAGTTGAAACGAGCCGTTTTCACTTGCTTTCGGCCACTGAAGAGGTTGATAGCAATGGGCATCGCATAAGAAGCGGTCAAGCAAATGACACCAACACCGGAAAATGCGTTGAAGGCAGCCTCGGAGCCAAAGTAAATCAGGCCGAGTATAACCTCGATGGCTGTGCTGAGAAGCATGGCGTTGGCTGGGACTCCCAGCGTCGGGTGAATCTTCATCCACCACTTCGAACCAGGAATAGCTCCATCTCTTGCGAATGCCCAGGTGCATCGTGATGTTGCAGTTGTGCATCCCACACCACACATGATGGCAAGTATCATCAAGGGAATCAGGAGAGCAAACGCGATGCCTGAAGACCCAACAGCGCTTTTAATAATCGGGGGAAGAGGTTGGCTCGATGCGATAATGGATTGAATGTCCGGAAGAACAAAGAGGATCGGGATGAGGAAAACCAGTCCAATGACGAAGTTGAATAGGACCGTGATAAGCATCGCCTTGGGGACTTGGATGGCAGGGTTTTGTACCTCTTCGCACATGCTACCACGTGTTAGTAATCTTGGTTAAAGGTTCATGGAGTCGAACTTACGAGATAATCATTCCTGTTGCTGAGGTTGCATAACCTGCTTGGAGTAGGCCGATGCAAAAAGACCAGCCAGCAGGCCATCCTGAGGACGGTTCAAAGTGGGTAAATACGTATTTTGCGCTGTGTCGCCCATTTTTCGCCAAGGCTAGAATTGTTGTGATGATTGCAATCACACCAGCGATGGTCCAGTAGATGGTCGCGGTCTTGACAAAATATCAGTATTGAACAAGGGGAAAAGGATATAGCGAATGCTTACATCAAGAATTGGGAGCCAGCGATTCCCAAAGGCGGGAATCGCGTTACAGATAAGCGTTACTCCCAAAAAGATGAGAAACACTTGATACGCCTTCCCATCCAACACACCTGAGCCATCTGCCCTTTCGAATACGTTGACACAAGACACTATGAAGAGAGTGGTGCCAAAGGTTACTGCCAGAGTGATGGTCATGTTCCCGAAAACATACAACCATCCACAGATCCAGCCCGAAAGCCGACGCCAGCGTGTGGGGGCCAGCATGAATGCTTGATAATAAACACCTGTCCGACTGGTCAGCACCTTTACCCAGACTATGATATAACGAAGAGACAAAGAACAGGTAAATATTGACGGTGTGTTGCCTAGCCACAATTCTCTTACCTCCGGCCGTGGGATACACGCTGGTAATTTCTCCCAGGGAAGCAGCAAGACATAGAGTAATAAAGCAAACAAGGACCCAGCCCCAGACGACATTAGCTGGCCCACCTCCTACTAGCGGATAGTAAAAAGTTGTAGCCAAGCCATAAGGAATGGACGCCAAGATGGCAGCCATGAAAGCGACCTGCGCAGTTGATCGATTTCGCGAGAGTTCAGCATCGTACCCGAGATTTCTGAGCACATCGTCGGCCGTGTCGATGGCAAGAATTGAACCCTCTTCAACTCTTCCATCGCTATGCATGCTGTCCGACAAGTTGCTGACGTCCGCTTTCTTGTCGACCATCTTGACTATGTTGAACGTGGGAACGCAGCGGATTCGCAAAGAGATACTCGCTAGTGGAGCAATAATAGGGACCGACGCATCTAACGCAGTCTACTAATTTGGCAAACAAAACAAAAGAAGCATACGCGAATTGCTGCTAGAAGCAAAAGCGGATGGGGACATGAAAATAACTGGGAACCATGGAGATGTAAATAAGAAAGTGCTCAATATTCCCGCAAGGTGAGAGGAAAAGGGGCAAAAAGGTGAATAACAAACGTCTTGTATAGACCAAAATCAAATGGATCCTCCTATGTCGCTGATAAAGATTTCCGGCGCATCCTTATCTACAAGTAGGCTGCGCAGTCAGCTCACGGCCACGGCCGCACCGTTGAAGCACGTCCCCTCTGCTGTAAAGGGCAACTCACACCGGGCTTAGCCTCGTCTCACTCCACTTGATAAACGGATGAACGGCATGCTGGGCGACCAAACAACCAAGGCAGCGGGTCTCTTTTGGGTATAAGAAAGATGATTAAAAAACTGTATTTGAAAGAATGGAGCTAAAAGCAGGCCCCGTGACATCCGATGACACTGGGCTTCGTCAAGAAATATGTGTAGTCGTAGATGACGTGAAATATGGGGCCTTGGTCGGTTGCAAAAGCCAGTGGTATACAGGCTTTGCAATGAGAAAAACAGGGTTAATTGTGTAACCGCGGCTTGTGAGAGAAATTCCCATCTCATTACTCAATTGACTCCACACGATTTTGTGGAGTTATCTTGTGACAGGTCGCGATAGCTGCTGATGCAAAGCGTGGGGCCCGCCATTTGGGATATCTGCTTCAGCTACGTCAGACCTAGCTTGCAAGGGTCTAACACACCGAAGTAAATGCGAAATACGTCATTCGGCGTATGCCCCCGGCAAACCCGGGGCCCCGCAAACCCTTCGGGCGTAGTGGGCGTTTAATTCCGTCCCGGGTCCATGGTTTTTGACGCTTGCTTGCCTGTCAACTATCCATTCCATGTACCAAAGACGTGGGATGCGTGGCGCGATAGCACCACGAGAATCATCAGACGAGCTCATGATTCTCAGCTCGCGTCGCCTGAAGGAGGTCTTCCTCTGAGTAGCTCGGTGGGCTGGACCACTGGCCCTCGTAGCAGTACGGCAGAAAATGTCTGCCGCTTTCTACCATTGGCTCTTGATCCTCAGCAGCCAGGGTGAGACCGTAGCGCATGCGTAAAATTCGCCCCTCGCCTGTTCGATATGACGCACTTAGCTTGTCCGGGGTGGCATACTCTTTGAGGAGTACCAGCTCAACCACTAGCGCGTGGCTTATTTTGGTGCCATCCACCAATTGAGTATCCCGAGCGTAGTTGAATCGTTTTCGGTTGCGCTTCTTCACCTCGACTTGAAATCTCACTTCAGTGTTTTGGCCATCATCTACAGATTTCCACCCGCTGTAGATACTCTGCTCGCCGAGAATTCGGACTTGTTCATGAGTCAAATCTCTGGCTTCCTCGGTGGACAGTTGGCGGACATGCTGCGCGCATGGGTTGGTCCTCGTTTGAATGGTCTCTTCTAATCTCCAGCAGCCTTTCCATAGTTTCCAAAATCTGATTCTTTGACAATTTTCTCTCTCACCGGAGAGGCCGCTTAGTTTGAGGACCACTTGATTGGACCCAGACAAAGAAAAGGCTGTATTGAAGACACTGCTAACATCGAGGCCCGCAGCTGGGAAAGGGCAGGTCCAGTAACAAGGGCCATTTTGTATATAGAGTGGATGTCTGACTATTATGTCTCGTTCCAGTGTCGCGCTTTTGCTCTCGGCGCTTTGTTTATGCGTCCGACCAAACTCAACTTCTGCTCGAAAGTTGTATGAGACGGATAGTGCTGCAACCTCTATCGATGCTGGTGAATGGCTCGGTATTAAAGTTGAAAACGGAAACTCGTAGCGTCCGGGCTGTAGTATTCTGTGTTTCGGCACAAAGTTCCAGTTCTGCAGCTCGGTATGCTGGCGTTTGCACTGCATGCAACGGCGTTGGGCGCGCCGCTTTTGACACACATTAAGATGCAGTGCGGCTCGAATGATGCTTATCTCTATGGCGCTCCCTTGGACGTGAAGGAGCAAAACCCCAGTAAATAGCGAACCCGAGTCATCCCCAGCTGTTACAGAAACAATGGGGCTTTGGGCCTGCCAATCAAGGGTGAGCGGAGAGCTCAGGCCAGGTTGCCGCAAGGGTAGACGGATCCCAAATCTTTTCAGGCCATCCATGTCCAGGAATTGACCGCGTGGGCTCCTCTATCACGCTTGCTATCACCAGGCGGGCTGTTGTAGGATCGGAAGTCGGGTCAAGTAGTTTGTAAATAAATTTACACATATTCGGTTGGTTTCGCAAAATAAGTACGCATTTCAGTCAGCTGCAGAAGAGAAAGTGAGGAAACAGAAATGGGATATAAGTCTGGTGAGATTAAAGGGCATATTATAGAGATGATCTGGACTTCATTTTGGTTTTGATGGAAACGCAGCGTGTTGCGACAAGCAGCTGATGGACTCGTGCCATCTGCCAAGGAGGGCATTATTCGGTATGGCTACCCGAAAGAGGAATAGCCCATCTCGCCGGAATATGCTCCGACGACCCTAGCTTTGATTCAGAACAAGGATCTTGGATAAGTCGAGGCCATCGCTACGCTAACTCGTTTTAGTATTTCTCCCCGCAAAGATGTGATTGCCTGGAAGCCGGGAAACCGCGTGAACTCCAACCTTTTACGGATCCGAGTCAGTCGTCGTGTAGCTTCTTTGGGGGAAGGTTACCGGTGCGCCTTCACGTATTTGTGGGTCAAGCCTCCGATGATGGCCGTTTCAACAGGAGGGTGAGGATTGAAGTCGGGCTGCCGCCACTTTGTCCAGGGTAAGCCCCCACCCCCAGACAAACTCACCATGGGAAGGGAGCTATCCGGATGGCCGAAATCTAATTTATCATTACTCAGAAATTGATTACTCTGCTTTGGGGTAAAAAAGCGAAGCAAGCTGATATTCTTTTATTTATCTGTATCATGACAAGCGAAAACAAAACCACCAGACTTTTATTACGACGAACAACTATCACAATTTGACGCCTTGACAAGCCCTTTGCAACAATCAAACGCCCCTATTTTGTGCGATGCGATGTAACAAGCCCATGAATTCTCCCGCACACAAACCCGGGCGGCCCGTGATGAGTGGCGCAGAGGCTGCCGCCACGCTCAGAGGTTCGCAAGCATGGACCAGCAACTTGTGACCTAGGACTCCCTTGGGCTTATTTTATGCTTCAAGGTATCTAGCCGCCTGTTGTCTAATCCATTCATTGATTTCGTAGTTATTACAACCAGCATGGGCCAGTAAAAGCTCTTTCATCTTGCTGACTTCGTTTCTGAGATGGTTATACTCGGCTAGCATTCTCGAGTGTTTGGCGTCAAGCTGAGCCACCGTCTCTTCCAGGTTTTCCAACTTTGTCTTTTCCTTCTGTCGGTGCCTCGACGAAGCAATTCGATTCCGCTCACGACTCGGTTTGTCGTTGTTGTCTGTATCAGTTTGGGTCGTGTCAAAATGCTGATGGCTTGGTTCGGAGGGTGGCGCAAAGTAATCCTGAAACGGAGGTATAATATCCGTTTTACCCTCGACGGCGACGTCAAGCTGCCTCTCTGTGAGATCTTGCGGTGTTAGCTCGGCATCAAGAGGAAATCCGAGGCTAAGAACCCATTCGGGGTAATCATCGTGGTTCGAGGCGGGATCAGTTGGTGTCGTCCCCCAAGTTCCACAATTGGCTGGCTCAAGGGTGTTGGAAAGCTGACTTGTGCTATCCGTCCATATCTAGAAGTCTAACATCAGCACAAGTTCCGATTTGACTCAAAGCGAGCCCATCAAGACATACCTGCCCTGTCACATCCAGCCATTCATCATCAGGTCCCATATTTTGCAACGTAAGCATGCGGGGATCCATTTTATCAAGGCTGAAATCAATATCGCAATCTAGCTACAAATGTTCAATTTTCGTGCAGGCCAATAGGAAAATAATGCTACCAAGGGATTTTTATCTAACGGCGGCCTGAAAATCCCGCACGCCCAATATTTAAGGTCAAACCATGGGATATTTGGTGTTTGCAAGGCAGCGCAACAAGACAAAAAAAGAAGAAGAAATTCATTCCCCTTGACTCGCTGCCAACTCCCGTCCGATTTTCTCGGGGTAGTCAACGCTAAACGCGCAAAGAGCAAGCCACGCTCTCGAGCAGACGCGATGGGGCGATGACAGGTTAGACTTTGAGGGTGGGATGTTTCTGAGACAAAAATTTGGCCCAAGATTACTCATCAGACACGCAAGGACAAAGCAATGTTGCAGTGAGGCGAGCGCGTGCGGACAAAGCCGCTAGAAACGCGTGGCTTTGTAATTGTTCCAACTTCATTGGCCTGCATCAGACGTTCAAGACCCTTTATTGCGCCATGTTGGCGATTGTCGACCGGGACGCGCAGCTGAGCCGCAAATTCGCCATGGTCGGTGTTCTCAGGGCTGGCAATGGCCCACGGCGTATTCTCACTATAGATATGCTTTCTGGCATGGTGAAATGAGGGCCGATCCGCGCAGACGCATGAATCGCACACCAATCGAGTCCAGTGGATGCGGCTAGCGGAACTACCCGTGACTCAGGGCATTTCGCATGGTCCATGGTCAAGGCGCAGCAGTCCAGAATGAAGCACCAAGCTGTCGGGAAGATGCCGCCATGGTAGGCTTTATGGTTTGAGGATTCACCACCAGATTTGTGGCCTGATTTCCCTCCTTAGAGAATCCCGAGGCCCAGATGGTGATTGATGCATGATGCGTCGCCTGTCATGGTGCACTTTGAATGTCACCAGGCCAGTGTGCCGTGCTCAGCATGGTGCATCTGCACTTTGGGAGTTCAGCATGGCACAAGCAGCATAGGACCATTTGCTGGAAATGTCGGACCAGAAGAACCCAGAGCAGCTCTTGACCGCCTTTCTTTCCGCTTCTGCAGGTAGAATTTAGCCTCGCTGATGTCAACTGGCCAAGATGGCCTCGAGATTCAAGCACTGGGCTGGGCGTGAAGCTGGCCGCGATCAACAGTGTTTAGCCATGTCTTTGACGCCCCAGTTCCTAAACATGTGGCAGCTATCTTTCACGATAACTTTAGGGGGTGACCTGTGGCTGAGCGGGGCGTCCGATTACCGAGACTGATCCGTACCAACTAGTACAGATTCGAAGATTTTGTTGACCGACTTGGCACAGACCTCTTGCATGGGGGCGGAACGCTAAGCCCCGATACGAGGTCATGAAGCGAATCGCATCATCACCCGGGAGTCCAAAAATGGATCATTTTAAGGAGATGTTAGAAAACACAAGACTGGTTCACCTTAAGAATTATTGGTGACTTGATGCTCCATTTGCCACCTGATTCAACAACCTTTCCGCTCACCTCAGTGGGCTCAACTGATTTTTATTTTTACATGCAAAGGAACAGATATGTATAGAGAAACTGAGCGAGCGGGGGTTGTTCAAGTCGGAACTGAAGCCGAAACTCCAACTCTGGGAATCCGATAAATTCCAAGTTCACTGGCTTTGATCTGCAATGCCAAAAGCAAGGAGTAAGATCGGCACAGAGCCAGACTGCCCCCCATGAACCAAAAATTGGGATGACCACTGCATCTCCAAATCTAGACGTACATTAGTATGGGATAATTAAATACGAGAAGCAATAGATTTAACAAATTTTGAACACCCAAGACACTTACCGAGTTAATCTCGCCTTGATCATCGAGATCCCAGGCCTTCCCCAAACGCGAAGCCACTTTGTCACCAAATATGTTGCGTGCAGAGCTATGCATTGTCTCGTACCCAGTAGCAAGGACGACAATGTCGGCATCCAACTCACTGCCATCGATGAGGAGTAGGCCCTTTGGGGTGAATGACTTGATTCCACCCGGGCTAGCTTTGACGTTGACCTTTCCATCAATAATCAGCTGGCTACAACCAACATCAATATAATATCCACCACCGCGAGTGATGTACTTCTTATAGATGCCGCTTCCATCATCACCAAAGTCGAGTTGAAACCCTGCCTTGGCAAGTCCCTCCAACTTGACCTTATCCACAGCACTGATATTCTTGGTGCCGTGGACATTGAGAGCGAATTGGATAGGAATAGGCATGCTTTGGCCAGAAATATCACAGTCCTCAGTCGGCGGGCCTCCCTCTTCGTATAAACCTGTGTGAAGCATTTGGAGGCCTTTATCAGCGGTGATCACGTAGGTTCCACCACGCTGCAGCATGGTGACCGACTTGGCACCGCCCTCATGAAAGTTCTGACAGATATCATGAGCAGAGTTGCCAGACCCTACTACCACCACCTTGTTGCTGGAAAGATTGTCGTGCGCAGTTGCGTCGGTGTGTCGACTTCCGTGGTAAACCAAGCCTTGGTAATCCTCCTGGCCTGGGAAATGTGGTACAATGGCGTCTCCTGCATTACCGGTAGCAAGAACCACATGTTTGGGGTTGAGCGTACGGACTGGTTCGTCTGCACGCTTAACTTTGACGGTCCATGACTCGCTAGCATCATCAAATGAGGAGTCCTGGAGTTCTGTGCTGCACCAAACATTGAGTTCCATAACGCTGGCATATGCTTCAAGCCAATCTGCCAATTTATCCTTTGGCATGAAATAGGGCCAGTGCGTAGGGAAAGGAATGTATGGCAAATGGCAATATTGGATCGGATCATGAGTGGTGAGTGTCTAGGCAGATTATTGGGTAAGCCGGAGGTCGGACGAAGCCCAAGAGCAGGATTGAAGACATACCTTGTAGCGTCGGCGCCAACTATCACCGACACGACCACTCCCCTCGATTACCAAAGCAGTGACTCCCATTTGCTGGAGACGGGCAGCAATAGAGAGACCTGCTTGGCCTAAAATACAAAGTTAGCAGGTGATTTAAATGCCGCGGGTGTTGAGCAGTCATACCAGCACCCACGATCAGCACAACTGGATCTTCATCAAGAAATTCCTTCTGCCTCTCTCGTCGCTCCTGCCAGTTGCCACCTGGCCCATCAACATATCCAGTTGGTCGGCTCAAACCAGCCTTTGCTTCGTAGCCTCTGAGCTCTTGGAGTGTAAAGTTGATCAGATAGCATTTCCATTTGTCATTGTTATCGGCATCCATGACAAGCCGGATCATGCCCTTCCCACGGCCGCAATAGTTCTCAAACGCGAACATGCTTTCGACCCACTGGAGGCCAGAAACCGGGTTTTTGAAACTGGGCTTGTAAACTCCGTGTTGACGAAGCGAAATATTGGCAATGGCGGCGTGGGAATTTTCCACGAAGTAATCAACCAACGTTTCTTGACCATGGATGGTGCGAAAGTCCCAGCTGAGGGTCAAAAAGTCGCGGATCCATGCGTCCTTGACAAAAACTTGATCAAGACTCTGGAAGCTTTTGTTTCGAAGAATCTCGTTAAACTCCGTCACCCATTGGTCACAGATGGACCAGGCTCGCAGTGCCGAGCCATGGCCTTGCTGTTTGAACGTAGGTAGTTTGACAATGTGAGACATCGTAGGCGGGTATGTCGAAATGGGGTTGTGAACAAGCTGTCAGTGATATCCAGTAAATATATTCTAACGAATACCTCTGTAGTCTTTGATCCAATACTTTACAGCACAGGAATAGCAGCATTTAAATAGTTCGTTTTCCACTAGTTCAAAGGAAGCATGACTTATTCGTGGGCCACCATAGGCGTAGATTCGTTCGAAAACCCTCTGTCTCTGATAAAAAGAGACACAGCCCGAGAGAGGCTCACATGCTTCTTAGAGTCACTCCAATGCCGTCATTCGCATCTTTTCATGCGCTGCCCCACCTTGATCCAGCGCCCACCACATGCATACATGGCCCGCACACGGCCCGAAACTCACCCCACGTTTCTCTCAAAACAGTCATGCACTCGAAATTCTTGTGTACTTGGACAAGAATCAATTTATGAAGGGAAATTTACCCGGGGCGAAATAAAGCCGGGTTGCTTTTGACATCAGTGTAGGCTTTCTCAGTAGTCACAGGGTGCGACTGTTATGGCGTTGCACGGGCTGTTCCCTGAAGACAGTAATTGGCGGCACTGTGTCCGTAAAAGCTTCAATGTCGTTCTGCTCTCGTGGGTAGACGCGCAGCCCTCCACTAGAGTCAGGAAACCGCGCTAGCCCCATTATACGGACTATAATGCGCAGTCCTTCGAGGGAAATGTGCCTGGGGATTTGGATGCCCTAACAGCGCCATTCTGCATGCATGAAGGCTTGAGCATCTTCTGCGTTGGATAACTCGTAAACAGGTTGCGCAACACAAGCAACAGACGGATGATTACCATTTCCGCATATCGTACCATGTAGGGGCCCCGGTCTCCCGCATTTACACACTCGTGGATCGATTCGTTATAGTGATGATCATGCACCTATTCTAGTTTGTGCACATGTCCTCTTCCTCGTTACATGCCACTCAGCATGCTGCCATCGTACGATAACGTCACCCCAATCCTTGGAATTTTAATTGGCAGTGTACCAGGCGCGAAAACCGGACTACGGTGTGTTCAAACGACTGCGGGGCCATGAACGTCTTTCCATAGCCCACCTCCAGCAACAGCCTCATGAATCTCAAAAGCTTACCTTGCAGATCTAACGTTGCTGTCACCATAACTCTGCGAAGCAGGCTAACCCGTGGCTCATGTTCATACTGAATACATTGGAATCCCGCCACATGTTTTGAAACTCAGGGACTAGCGATCTTTCGTGAATTCAAACATGCTGGGCGGACTTGCATGTTTGATAGTATACATTTCCTGCTTCATCTTTAATGCAATTCAGAAAAGATCTCTTGGGATAGGTGTATTGAGGATTGATTGTTCTAATTTCAGTCTACGGAATACTCAAAGGCCGTGCGAATCTGACTAATGCTGCACGTGCCGCACCTTTTGGTGCCTTCACGTCCCAATCTAAGATACATGGCCAGTTCTTTGTTGTCTCGTGACTGTTGTGTAGTTGGGAGACAAAGAAGTATCCTTCCCTGAATAACATCAGATTAATCTGAAAGAACAGTCAATTTTTGGAGGCTCAATCGAGTGACTCAAGAACTTGAATCGGTTATATTAACTCAGTGTGACCGGTCTCGCTGCGGACGAATTCTGAATAAGTGATAGAAACTACAAAGAGACAAATTCCGATAACCTGAACAGCCCAATGACACGACCGCCGAGCTTTTGGAATGGGTTGTCAGAGATTCCTCTGACAGTAAGCGCCATCCGCGAATTGAATCGAAGGGTTGCCGCAGAAGTTGAACAAGCCCGACGAAGCCCTCGTATCAATACCGTTCCAGTGCCCATCCAGCAGCGAAGCCCTTGCTGAATTTTCACCCAATCATCTCAGATCTCTTCATCAGTTTTCGCGTGTTGACGGTGCCGACTTATCAGACCTTAGAGAAGTATGCAGTTCTGCCTGTGCTGGAAGTATATGTGCTGACAACCTTTTCGTTCAAGAGCCCGAGGTTGGGGATACATAGAAATATGCACCCCAACTCAACTGTTCTCGGTGGTCCCGACGTCAATAAAATGCCGGCCGATACAAATTCGACAGATTCCCCGAAGAGCAAATCCACTACAGTGTACGATTTAGCATTCTCTCAGCACTTGAGAGACCACGATATTGTCAGCTCATGTGAGGTTACGGAGTATCCGGTTCCTGCGAATCGTGGAGAAATTGAACAAATGCTTAGCAAGCGCAGAGATTCCATTTCCTTGGATACATTTTCGGAGGCGGACTTTGCACTGTTCAGAAGGACTGCTAGGTCCGCGAATACTGAAATGAAGCTGTTTACGTCAATCATTCCGGCTATTGAGGGACGTATCGATATCCCAGAGGCCTACGAACAGAATCATCTGCTCTCAAACCTTGATCCGCTGACGGATGGAAGCATCAGCGCCCCAAAACCGGACCATTATTACGGTGCGCTTCCCAAGCAAGCTGCGGGGAAAGTCCGAGAGGATTTGAGCAAACTAATCGTCCCTTCGTTAAACAACAGAAGGTCGCGTCCAATTGCTCCCAATTTCTTCCTTGAGGGGATAGGGCCAAAAGGAAGCTTTGATGTTTGCGATAACCAAATCATGTATGACTTGGCTGTAGGGGCGCGCGGACAGCTTAGTCTCCGATCTTACCAGGATGCTACTTTCACATTCGACCTGAAAGCATATTCAATTGGCGCATCCTATCACAATGACATGCTAGTCTTGTACTCGTGCCATCCAGTCCCTCCATCGTGCGGGAGCGAAAGACATGGTTATGTGATCGATGAGATTGCAGGCTACCGTCTTACAAGCAACCGCAGAGCCTACATCGAAGCAGTTACCGCATATCGGAATGCGAGAGACTGGGCCAAAGCACAAAGGGACGAGTCAATATCCCAGGCAAACGCAAAATTGGTTGCATCGACACTGGGACACCATACCCTAGACGAACCTGTTCAGCCGCGTTGACAAGAGAAGAAGGAATCTGCTCAATAAGAGCATTGGCAGCAGTTGATATAGCGGATGGCGGGTGGACAATAGGGCATAGCCCACAGCAGATATAACGAGTAACACTCGTGTTCAGCATCGACTACTGCATAACTGGCAGCAAGAATTTCGCTGGGGGCTCTGGAGGTGTTGTCTGCATTTTTCTTTTTGGAAATATTGATGGAAAATGGTAGATAAAGTGTGGTCTTTACATTTTGAGTAGTGAATGTACATAACATCGAGCGATCCTGATCGACGCAGGAATTCCTCATTTCTCGCCCGATTCAAGTAATCATCAAGATTTCTTGGGTATCTACACTTTCAGCTAAGCTCAGTGTCAAGGTGGCAACTCCATCAGTGGGGGAACAAAGAAAATAGAGGCACAAAGAGTCGGGTAAGGAGAATCTATCTACCCTATACCACGAATACAGCCTTGGAACGGCGAGGCTTGGGAGCCCGTCGGCACTAACACCATCACGGATGAGTGAAATGGCAGTAACCATCCCTGTTCTTGAGATGGAATCCCAAAAGTTGGCCGAGGAAAGGCGTCCCAAAGTGAAAATGCCACTTAAGAAATGAGAGGTATGGAGTTACGTTACTGAAGGATATAATCAGGAACAAGTACGGCATATCGCACTCCATTTTGAAAGCCATTTCGAGCGATTTTTCTATCACCCCTGTTGAACAGCGGCTCATCACCCTACCCGTCAACGCCTCCAAGGTATCGCCTGCTTGATCCATTCGTCAAAGAACCAACCAATCTCCTACTGCGCCCATTCACGAAGCGCCTCATGTATATCCAGTGAGAAATATTGCAAATCGTAAAATTCGGTTGGCAAAGTGGATATACTCCGATTCGTCCTGGAGCATTCCGCGACTGCCGCTTCAAGAACCTTGTGCAATTGCTGCGCAAGAGGCCACCGCTGGGCGCAAACCCGAAGGGCGTAAATAAAAAAGTAGAGCTTGTTCGGCAGGGGTGCCTCGATGGCCTTGGTGTATATAATGTAAAATCTCGCGGCTATGAAGATGCAGAATACCAGGAATGGGCTCGAGGCTTCCAAAGTCTGCTCGCTCGTATTCCGAACAATCTCGGCCATCTGGTCGCAGCGCGAGAGGCATCGCTCAGCAGCATGCTCCCACTTGTGTGAGGTCCCTCTTCCGCCAATAGTGGTGAATTCAGATCGCTGATAGAGTGAGATGATCGCACTGTGCAACGTGCATCGTATAAGAATCGTGTTGGGGTGCTGTGTGGGTGTGTCGCAGGATGAGAAGAGATCTGCATACACTGGTGTGTGGACAGTCAGTAGCTGTTCAAAGTCCGATTGCCACACAGTCAACTTTTGATAGACAATATCACACTCTTCTTGGCGCCTCATGGATTCGTCGATGGAAGTTGGGTCGTATGATTGCTGCAAGAAGTTGTGCACATGCCACAATTCATTGGTGACAAGCCGAACATAGAGGGAGTATGATGACGGCGCCTCCGCGTTGCCAAACTGGTACATGGCAATAACCGACTCTGGGTAGCGCCATATTTCCTCATCACATGGCAAGCTTGCGGCAGGCTCGGGTCTCGAAACGGACAGATGCCAGGCAGCGCCTAATGTCGAAGCTGAGTCCAGCGCGTCGATAGCCCAAAAAGCGCGAATCTTTTCTTCTCTTTCCACAGCAGTGATTGGCGTTGTTAACATGCGGGGTGGGATTACGGACGGAAACCCAAAGTTCATGCAGTTGTAAGCTACGAGATCTCGTAGGCCTAGCTGCAGGCTCATTCTTAAACAATTAGCTAACTGGAAATGGAAACACCAGAGCTTTCCGAGTACCTCTTGCAAAGGGAGATCAGATTCCAGAATTCCATCAAGTTTCCCTTTCCGTATTCGGCAATTGTCAAAACGAGAAGAGCCTGCAGCGTTCGGAGGGATAGGTGATGAATTACCGCGACAGTAATTTCATCGCTCAGAGTTTGGAGCGATCTCCGTTGATCAAAAGAAGCGGAATTGCCAGAATGCTGGGTGGTTAGAATCACAACAGCGATTGCCTTCAGAATCAGTGACGTGGGATCGGTAACCTGCAGCGTATACTTCTCACAAAACCCGAGTATGGTAGGTTGGTGAAGGATAGGAAACCAGGAATGATACTGATCAAACCAGCGATGGCAGTAAGTGGCAAGACTGCCTGGTGACAAATAATCGTCGTCATTATGGCCTTGATCTTGACTATTATCTTGACTTGTCTGCTGCTTCTCAACCAGAGGGTCTTCCAAAAACCGTTGAATGGCAGGGGATTCAGGTTCCGGCGTCTGCTGCAATGAGCTTGAGCTTGCAGTCGGAAGCACATGTTGGTTGAATTGTGCTTTGAATGCAAGGAATTCTGACTCGAGGCTTTCTATATTCGTTGTGGTCCTTATTAGTAAACAATCCTCGTCATCCTTTTCCTCATGGTTGATGAGTAATTTCTTCCTCACCTATCCGTGCTTCAAGCTTGGCGACATAAACGGCACGCAAACCCGGAGTCTTATGGGATGCAGTATATTCGCATTCGAACCCATTTTTACGACAGAAGCCACATCTTGGACGACGCCTGTCGCATCGGACTTTGCGTTGCCTGCATATAAGGCAGCTGATGCCGCCAAGATTAGCCGACGGGCCTACACTTCATGAAGCAGGATTAGACTCACACTGTATTCGGGGCCTCGCATCCCTGCCGCGGGCTAGACATGGGGACCAGTGTTGCTTAGAACAGCCTCGGTGAATGTAGGGTTCAGGGCAAGCCGTGAATTCCAGGATGCGGAGAACCCGCGTTTTGGCGGAACAGGCATCGTTATGCGGGGAAATCGTTGCTCATCCTGCAGGGCGTTATGTGGGGTAACAAGATTAGCGCCGACAATCGAGCTTCGTCCCAACAAAATGGCTGGATGACAGAATTGTGAGTAGCTCTGCATAACCAGGGCGGTAGCCAACCAATGTGTAAAACTGTAATATGACGCTACCTGCAAAATAGAAGGAAAATGGCTCATTAATGCCTCTCTAGACAAATGCTAGATGCGACCCTCGTTCTGTCGCTTTTGGGTGGTCTCCTTCCCATCAGGTTACCGTTGGTGATTATTTACGGTGAATGCAGTTTGCCTACGATATCTCCATCCCAAGAAAACCTGGAGAAAAAAGCGGACAGGTTATTGGAAGCTATTTTAGACATACTCTTTGATGTTACTTTTGATTGACTTTCTGAGTCACGGGCTTGGCTGGGTAAGTCAGCTCTCGGGTGGTTCCCGTACTAATGTTAAATCACATTAGTTTTAAAGACAAGGTCGATGCATGTAAGTTTGAAGCATGTTAAACCGAATAGTCAAGGGAGATGCGGCCTGGCTTTTGCCACTTGCACATGCATCGTGTGCTCTACAATTGGGCAATCGGGCCTTCGCCCACGGGCCGTGTGCTGCCGTCGCTGCCGACATGGCCCGTCAGTGCACCCACCGCGCCTCCGCATTTGGGCCAAGCCAGCATTCACAAAATCCCAACAACGGATAGGTAGCTATATGCAAGGTGCAGTCGGACAAATTGCGAGAAAAACATCCGATTATAGTAACACCGTATTACTTAATTCAACTCCATCTCAAACCCCAATCATTGGTACCTGTTCTGGGTCCTAGCACTGTTTGTAGCCGCTGAGGCGAAACCCGATGGGAACGTTGGAACTTCGGACCTGTCGGTGGCCAGTGGAAGAAGATTTGTTTCTTTGTGTGGTGTCACTTATAGAAAACGGAATATCGGATAGGGTGAAGCCGCAGAGTTGGGAGGTGTGAAGGACGTTGTAGACCACGGAACACCTATTGATTTAGGCTGGCCTCAAAAAACACCTGAGTCTATAGGCGAACATGTATGAAACATTATGTGCTATTAGCCTGGGGAGCTGCTACCTGACAGATCCTTAATGCCCATATAGCGGTTTCAAGCCGAAACGTTGAACCTAATGCCTTGCACATGGGGAACAAAGCACAACAACTACAAATGAGAATAGGGTTGCAGAGTAGCGCGATGAGACAGGTTTAACGTGTCTTCACTTTGGTGGTTACGCTTAGCAAATAATGAGATGAAGCAGTAAACAAAAGGGATCATGATAAAGGCAACGCCCACAAGTTTTGTTTAGTCTTTGGTACGATTGAACTTTGGGGCGGAGATGTGTTAACGACGACGCGATCTCAGCTCGGCAACCACGGAGGCGAGATGTCCAATGAGATGACACCTCGGTAATGCCGGCGTTTTTTGCCGGAAATTTTGAGCCACTCATTGCCCATTTTCGCCTCGGTGCGGGGCCGCGGAGGAACTAGTCAACCCCATTTTATGAGGTTGACGATGACGGCAACTGTCCGACTGTGAGCCCCTCCTCCCGGACATACCTACAGCCCGTAAAGGATTTTTACTGGGAGATATAAAGGCTGCTTGCAGACTTTGCGAAAATTCGAGTCCTTCCGACGACCCGAACCCAGCGAGACACGAAGCGGATCAGTCAGCTTGAACCTCGCCAGTTTTCACTCAAGACCTCATCTGAAATATTGTAAAAACTTACTAAAATGACAGTCGAGCATGTGGATGTCCTAATTTGTGGAGGTGGCTCCGCTGGACTCATGGCAGCCATCTGGTTGGCTCGATTCAACATCAACTTCAAGATTCTGGAGCGACGCGAAGGCCCGCTCGAGATAGGCCAAGCCGATGGAGTCCAATGCCGAACCGTCGAAATCTTTGAGAGCCTCGGGATTTCTGAACCGCTCCTCAAAGAGGCCTACCACGTCATGGAGCTGGCCTTTTGGTCTTCTGATGGGAAGCATGGCATTAGAAGGACGAATACCGCTCCGGATACTGAACCTGGCTTGAGCCACCAACCCCATGTCATTCTGAACCAAGCAAGGATGAATGAAATCATGACCGATGAAATCAAACGTCTCAGAGGCGATTCCAACGCAGGAATAGAGTATTCGTGTCAGGTTCAAAGCGTTGCGGTTTCGGAAACAACACCAGATGACAGAGAAGCGTACCCTGTTGAAGTGATGGCTTTGAAGGGTGGCGAGCCACATGTCTACAAAGCCAAATATGCCATTGTAAGCCCCGAGACCTTTCATTCTAAGATAAAATTCTGATTGGGCCCACAGAGCAGCGACGGCGCTCATAGCACTGTGCGAAAATCTCTGGGATTTGGGATGATTGGCGACAGCACCGATGCTGTGTGGGGCGTCATGGACGTCTTCCTGCACACAGACTTCCCCGACATCCGGAAGAAATGCCCCATAAACACGGAGAACGGAAACCTTCTGATGATTCCTCGAGAAGGGGATGAGATGGTCAGATTCTACATTGAACTCCCCGGGATCGCAGCGGCAGATGTCACCGAAGACTATCTTCATGAGCGAGCTCGCCGCATCTTCCATCCCTACCAGCTCGACATTACCCATACCGCTTGGTGGTCGGCATATAGCATCGGACAGCGGCATGCAAATAATTTCACCAAGAATCACCGCGTGTTTCTCGCTGGAGATGCATGCCACACGCATTCTCCGAAAGCCGGGCAGGGAATGAATGTGAGCCTCCAAGATGGGTACAACATTGGGTGGAAGCTGGGTCATCTCCTTCAAGAACGTGCATCGCCAGAAATTTTGAAGACATACGTGACAGAACGCGAGAAGACGGCAAAAGACCTTATAAACTTTGACCGACACTTCACAAAGCTTTTCTCAACCACTTATCGCAATGAAAATGGCATCACGGCAGACGACTTCAAAAATGAGTTTGTCAAGGCTGGTCGCTACACTGCCGGTTTGGCTACAAAGTATGATCCGTCAGTACTTACGGGCGTGCGGGGCGACGAATCCAAGATAGCATCGAAGCTCGTTGTAGGTATGCGTTTTCCGAGCTCTCAAGTCGTCCGCCACTGTGATGCTCGACATATGCATCTGGGCCGTGCCTTGCCCTCGGATGGACGTTGGCACTTGATTGTCTTTGCTGGGGGCGATGCCACAAAGGGTTCTCCATCACCGTTGCATCAGGTATGTCCGTCAGCCCTTTTTCGAGATGTTAACTGACAAAAGTAAATCCAGTTTGCGTCGGAGTTGGCTAAGATTATCAGCATTTATACTCCTGAAGCATCTCCAGCCAACAGCATCATTGCCTCGACTTTGATCGTAAAACCTGTGAGACATGAGCTGGAGTCAGAGAGCATCCCTGAACTGTTCACGCCAAAGACTGGGCAATATCAGCTCAAATGTAGGAAGCGACAGATACCACCGATGCAAAAGACTTTTACTAATACGCCCATACAGGCCTGAAGAACGTCTTCATTGATAGTGAGAGCTATTACACCACCGAATGCGGGCACTCATTTGAAACGTACGGGATTAATCCGAATAGCGGTGCAGTAGTCATTGTGAGGCCAGATTTGTGTACGAAACTTTCCGCTCCACACGTTTTGTGACTTGCACTGACATTTCTTGGCTAGATATTTCCCAGATCAGCCCTTTTGGCGAGGTTGGTTTCATTGCGGATTTCTTTCGGACTTGTCTACGGGTGCAAGACAAGCGTCTAGAGGGCAGCTCATAGATTAACACTTGGTAGAGAAGATGATCTTCAGGGCTGGTGGATGTAGTGCATCCATTTTTGCGACGAATTATAAACATTTTATGCACAATACTTTGGCCTCTTCCTTTAATATTGCTTTATTTACCGCTAGGTCAAAAGAACAAGCGGTTGACTCGACCGGGTGATCCAGGAACCAGGCCATAAAGCTGACATACAGAGTTCAACACTAGCCTTGCTCGGGAAAAATCTTGTCGGAGGGCTGGTGTTCCGTTGTATTAACTGAATGGATGACCTTGCATGTGGCGTGTTGATTGACTCAGAGCCTGTTGTGAAGATGTCCTTTGGAGTGGGAGACTCTACCATGAGGTCCAAAAAAGAATTTGTCTTAGACCTGGTTCTGTATGGCTTACTCATGGAATCAAAAGGTAAAAGGGAAGATCTTATTTAATTTGTTATCTATAAGTAGCCAGTGTTTATAATGAACATGTGGAATCTCTCTTTTGAAAATTCCATCACATAACATCTCATCAGAATGCCGATTCTTCATTGTTTTTCTTGATTGCACCGGGCTAGGTGAAGGAGCAACAGACTGGAGGCGTGTGGCAAGTTATAGATATGAGGTGGCGAGACAGCGGCGTCGGGACACGTGGCATTGAAACATCGCTGTGGGCGAGCCAGGGGATCAAGACAATGGTCAAGGACTTGGTGAGAAGGAATTTATAGTGACTAAAATAATTGTGGCTCACTTAATATCGTCCAAGGAATGCTCTGAGTCTCAGGAAACGGATCGATTGGGTAACAAGTATGTGTGTGACCTCACGTAAGACAAGACCTTGATGCCGACAAATTATCAGCCTTGGGACCTTGGGATAGGAAGAGCTGTTCAGTCTCGTTGGCTCTCATCCAACTATTCTCACAGCTACTGTCTCAGCTATTGCTATTTTCACCTTCTATTGCCTTTTCTTATCTGATTTTAATAGAGGCTATTATTGATTTCCCCCTCTGCTGGGGGCCAGGTTCTTCACCAACCTCGTCAACCCAAGGACCCAAATTTAGCTCCTTCAAGTTTCAGTCACTCAACAACAGAGGAGCAATCTGCGCCGCATATTTGCGACATTTTTCTGAGACAATTAAAACGGTGCCCAATTGTCGCCAAAGGATTGCATTGCATAGATCTCGCGTAAGAATGGCAAATGCCGTTACCTAGATAAGTAATCAGGCCCTTACTCTCAACGAGTAGACCGAACATTTCCCCCAAAAGTCTCAACTGATTCCGACTAAAAGCTCTTCATCGCCCGCGCCCGATCACCTTTCGCCCGCCGGGCTACTGGAATATCCTCAGGCCCAGCGTCGAAACCATGGGGAACCCCAGGATGCAAATGGAATTCAACGTCAACATTTGCAGCAGCTAAACGGGATGTGTATGCAAGTATTTCGTCGCGAAAAAGGTCTTGGCTCCTTGTGTCTATATAAGTTGAGGGAAGGCCGGAAAGGTTAGTGGCTCTCGCTGGAGCTGCATACGGCGACACAACTGCCTCCGGATTTCCTGCCTCAGGGCCGACATACGCCTCCCAAGCCAGCTTGTTGTCGACCGGGGTCCAGATAAGAAACTTATTAAGGTCACTTTCGGGGCTTAATTTGGTTCTGTCGTCAAGCATGGGATACAGAAGAATCTGCTTAGCAAGAGATGGGGACAGCTTCCGGTCCCTGGCCATCAGAGCGACTCCAGCCGCAATACCACCTCCAGCACTGTCTCCCATGACACCAATGCGGGCAGGGTCAATATTGAGTTCATGCGCCTGTTTTATGAGCCACTCTAGTGCTGCATAACATTCCTCAGTGGGCTAGGCGGAGGGCCAGACGGAGCCGGATTAAGTTTGGCTAATTTAGCCACATAGTCCGGGTCAAGTCTGAGGCTTTCCATTGCAGCACGACAGTTTAAGAGTGGCTTCGATCGTGATAGGGCTGATAAATTAGTACAATGTAAAGTTACTGCTGAGCCAACTTCAGTTGATTGTGAAGGCTTCCTTTTGTATTTGCCCCGCCGCTGGATGCTTTTTTCCTCGGCAAAAGGTGCGGGGAATTTTGCGTCAGCTGTTTTATTTGCAAACCCTAATTGATTCGATGTGAACTCTACTAATACAGCTAACTGAATTCGTAAAATCTAAGCCACTTTTCCCTAAACGAAATCCATTGTACATTCGTAGCCGCTACCTTCAACGGCCAACGGGCATTAGTGCCGGCTGAGATGCTCTAAAGTCTTACCAATGCCGAGAAGCGGGAGGCAGCGCCTCCGATGAAATCTGTTTGAGATTGAGGCCTATATGTGAGCGTCGTCAGTGTTACAGAATGAAGAGCACGAGACTTCATGGCAAGAAGCCAAATATTCGAAATGCGAATGACTGCTACAAGCGCCAAGGCTATTGCGCAGTTTCGGGGATCTTTTTCTCACAAAACTAGTGTTATGGAGTCAATTTTCATAACAAAATTCATTTATCATCTCAGCTCGAAAATCTCGAAATAGGTGTGCAGCCACTTAGGCGCAGCAAGCCATGAGCTGTAAACCAACAGGTCTGCCCAGTTTAAGAAACGCTCAAATCTGACACCTTTTATTTGTGGACAACAGGTTTATACTGCGAGCCGATTCCCCACAGCAACATAAAAGAAATCCTTTTTTCGGTGTACGCGTTACATGTCCCCAACAACTTGATGTTTGGTTCCCATAGGCGTAGCACAAAGGTCATCCTCCATCATACAGCAGTTCTTCGAAGTAAACTAACAAGGCAACTGACTCCAGTAGTAGTGTCAGTCCTAGTGAGAATTGGATTGTTACAATATGTGATTATGTGATTATGCACTCAACTGCTGACGGGTCTCAACAGATCGGGCGTACTGGATCCTTTGCTGCATGGACATCTGGATTTCTCTTAAACACTTATTAACCATACTCCCAATCCTAAGGGTTTCTCAAACATATTCCATTTGTATCAATTCCAGTCTAGAGTAGCGACAAAGGTTCAGAAGAATCCTATCAGAGCTATTTATTCCTAGCTCTTGTCACACGGATCAAAACCATTCACAGTTAGATTACTTTGACCACAGCAGGTACCAGAGCTTGTTCTGTGTAAAAGCATATATAGCATTGATATTAACATCTTATACATGTCATTATACTTGACTGTATATGGGGTTTTCAAGTAATCAAAACTTCTTCACAAAGGCAGACTCCTCCAGTATCAATTCTCGCATTTTTGCTACCTTCAAACATGATAGTCGCCGAATTCCCAGCTGCTTCTTGAATGTTCATCCGCTCAATGAGCACCCGGTCAATATGGATAAATTCCACTGGGCCATCTTTGTTTCGTGGATTTCCTTCCTTGGCCGCAGCAGCCCCTGTTATCCACTGTCCAGGAATCAACTTTGATCCTCTACTAAGTGGCATATAAATAGCATCGAACTTATGGAATTTGGGGGCAGCAGGCCATGTATCAACGCAGTACACTCGTAGAAAGGCGGGTTCATCCCAAGGCGGAGTCTTGTAGCCGCTTTTCCCACTCACCCAGATATTAAAAATGCTTCCTTGTTGACTAGCTCTGCCCTCGAGAGAAGTATCCATCTGAACTACCATATACCTACCAAGAAGGCCTTCTTCTGTACATTTCGATGTCGGTCCATTGGCTTCAGTGTCCAATGTCGTTGATGAGGGGTTCATCATGGTACTGGGCGCCCATCGAAATCCCGGCAAGTCCATCTTAGGACAGACCAAGAAAGGCGTATCGTCTGGAATACTTTTAAGCATCTTCCAGAATGTTTTTGTTCTTTGTTCTCCTTTAACCTTGACCAATCGCTTTGTGTCAAGATTTAGCATTCCGGATACAGAGAGAAACTCCTCGCCAGGCACATTTGTCAGTCTATACTTGAATGCTCGGTAAATGTGCCCAATATTCAGATGAGCCGTGGTGGTTCGGAGACGGTATAGCTCTGAGGCTAGACTTTGCCAGACAACGCAAACAGTTTTATTCATTCTCGGCGGAGTTTTTATATTATAGGTATTATTATTATCATCCTTGAGGTCCAATATGGCCCAAGTCAACACAATAAGCTTTACATAGCAAGATTTATATAATTAGGCTATAATACCTAATAGCCTTTTTTACACATAATATCTCTAATAGCCTTATATAATATATTAGAAATAATCTTCTAGAAAAAACCTTTAATATAACTACTAATATAAAATGCCTACTAAGACTAGCCTAGTCTCTTTCTCTTATCCTTATCCCTACATATAACCATAAACAAAGCATATATCTTATATACCTACCCTTACACATATACCCTCTATTTATATATATTATAATATAATAACTATAACCCCTATAATCTTATTTAGCTACTAGATCTTTTACTTAATATTAGATAACTATATTTATATTATTAATATTTATTTTTCTAGGTACTAAAACCTAGAATATAATATTTAGTTTATTATTAAACTTTAAATCTTTATTTAAAAAAATCTTAATAAATTATTATTAAATATAATATTAAGTCTTTATCTTAGTAATATAAATCTAATTAATCTTATTATATTAAAATATAAAGTATTCTTAATAATAAGTCTATTTAACTAAAAATATAAATTTATTTAAAATAAAAAAAAAGTACTTATAGTACTTTAAAATAACTTATTTATAAATTAAATACTTATACTAAATAAAAACTAGTTCCTCTAAGTATTATAAGGGCCTTATTTATAGCTATAGATTTACTAGCTCTTAGTAGTAAAGAGAAAGATCAAGGCTAACTCTTAGTCTGACATCAAGAGGCGGCAACAGCAGGAGGAGGAAGTCAGAGGAGGATGCAAAGGTCAAAGGGGTGGAGGTTAGAGGGGTAAGGACATGAGGGGGTCAGAGGGGTAATAGATTAGAAAAGATTAAAAGGGTTAGAGGGTTCGGTTTGGTTTGGTTCAGTTCGGCAGTTAAATTGGCGTTAGGCATCCAGAAAAGTTAATCAACGGTTTCTTCACTTGGTTTCACACATTTGCATCACACAGTGATATTGTAGGTATAGAAACCCTTGTCGAGAACAAAAACCAGCTCCCTGGCTAGCAAGGCCTCCTCGTAGGTCCACATTCTTTGCATCCAGGCTGACATGTAAATATGTGCGTAAAGTTGTTCTGTCGACATATCACTTGTGCATCTCCGAACAGTTTTATCAAGCACCATGACAGTAGCTGCATTTATGTAGACATCCCTGATGGCCACAAGCGCCTTTTCGTAATATATGTAGTCACCCGCTTCACTTCTGCTTGGAATGCAGAGACAGTCAAGCCAGAACCAGTTTGTTTTATTTGGTCGATAGGCCTCACAGAGCTCGGCAATATGCTCGACTTGACACTCATTAAGGCCAGTTTCAGTTGCACCACCAATGCCATCGGCCCAAACGTGTGATATTGCGATATAGTCCCCAACGCTTGCTCTAGATCGGCTCTCTACAACGAGCGTGGACACTCCGTTTCGGATTTGAAATGAAATAACAGGTATCATGTCGTTTCTGAGGATATGCTTGACCAAATCCAAACTCGGCCTTAGCTTCGGGCAGCCATGATTCTGGCAACGATGTGCTTGTTCATAGGTTTCGGTGTCAATATTGTTCCTGCCGCATTGATGCTCCGAACAGCTCTCGTGCCCGGTCCCATTTTGCTCAAATCCCCAAGCACAAATCCAATCTATTGTGGACTGGTTCAAAGTATGCTCGAGTAGATTCACTTGAAAGGGACACCAGCTCAAGCCTCGAAGTCGCGTCTCCCTCTTCTCCTTCTCGAGACAGGGATACTCCCATGTTAACGTACCAATGGTCGGGCAATTCGTAAATACAAAAAGTCTACTCTGCTCCACGACTTCGGTCAATCTCACTATGGATGGAACTATCTGGTCAAGTCGATTTATGAGGCCAGAATATGCGATGTCCATCCTTGCCTTGATGCCTGCTTGGCTCCGATGAACGAACCTCGACGTCCATTTGTTTAATTCCTGGATATTGGACTGAATTTTTCCACTGATTTCTGCCTTTGAATGATTGGACAACTGAGAGATTCTTATGGTGTAGACGCGTGCTTTCAGGCAGAAGTGCAAATTGCGTGTATAAATGTAGCAAATCCCGTCGGTGTGCTTCCGCACCAGGTAAGAAACTGAAATTTTCTTACCCACCATTGCCTCGATAAACCCGAAGAATAGCCATGACTGGAGAGAAGAAACGACTCGATTTTCAATCTCGGTATTTGAAAGTTCGTGGAAGTTTTGATGAGATTCTCGAAAGTTGCCATTCCATAACCTTGACAAGATAAATCCTGTCTGGATTGGATAATTTGAGAAAGACCCAAGAGGCACGGCATCGTAATTGAATCCCAGCCATGGCGTCATTAGATGAACAAAATCGATCAAGTCGTTAACCTAGTCCCAATCCGTCGTCAGAATCTTCTCGTGATGGGCAAAAGCGACCTCCTTCCACTGCTCGGGCAAATTTGGATTTGGTTCGAAGAACAAATGCTCCATCGTATTAACCACGGCCACAAAGTTAAAGATTCGGCTTGAAGATGATGAGAGCAAGAAAAGAATCTGAGCTAAAGTCTGATTTATTCTCTGCCTACAGCATCAGAGGATCGCACATTGTATTTATGTATTAGATGGACATGGCATTGATAAGAAGTGGACGTGTTCTGTCTCTATTGGTTGCAGTTTCGTACTACTGCGTGGGATTGTTACATTTGCTGGAGGGGAATCCATGCCATTTAATTGCAGTGTATCTGTTTTGCGTGATTTGCGTGATGTAGGGTAGGATTGAAAAATCCCGATTGAACTTTGGTGCATTTTACAAAGCCTTGTGGCTCTAAATAAATAGTAGTGAGTCTCTCGTGATGGGAACCTGGTCGCGAAAGCGCCATTCCTGTCCTAATCAATCGACGAGGTCGCACAATATGCCACCAGTCTTCTCGTTGTTCAATTTACAATCTCGTGCAAATGGCTCGAACTATATGTCTCCTGCCAAGGAGCTCAGGCAACAATGGTCACAACCGGCCGACGTTTTTTCGGTCCTCTTGCTGCTGGGCGGAGAAGTCGTGAACAAGGCATTCGCTCAGCTGTCTGGCGGCTACTTAACGCCAGTGCCATTCTCATTCGGTAGAAATCCGTTTTTTTTTCAAATGTTTATGTTTACTAATCAGTTATTTGTTCATAAGGTTGGGTGTCCTACGCTGTAACCACCATCCTTGCAAGCGTTGGCGACGTGCATCTAATGCCTGCAGCTCCAGAGGGCGACACTGCTTGGTTGTGACTGTCAAAAACGGATATGTTAGAAGTAACAGCAGTTGGGTTATTGGGCGTATCATAAAAGACTATGAATCTTGGATGGATGCCTCAGTCAGGACAAAACTGGATGAGATGTTAGATGCTCGCGTGCGATATATGAGGCGCAGCACAAAAACAGGAACCAAAATCCCTCGACCAACCAAAACAGGGCTCTGCATATCCATATATGAACCAAGTGGAGTCAGAATTGCAGGAGAACCAACTCGCGATGGTCTCTACTGGAGTGGACTGATTGTGGCTATGATTCAACATGTAATTGCAGCGATCCCTCTTGCGACAAATAACAATTGGTCTATTCTCACAATTACGATGTGCGGAACAGCACTTGCATTTATGACTGGGGGTTTGCCAGGATGGGCATCCGAAAAGTGGGCTTGCCGTCGCGCTTCACACAACGCGTACATTCTTACTCAAGGAAACGGGACACAGCATGCTATCATGATCCTTGGCAACAGAAAAGGCTTGAATATGGAGGATCTGGCGGTCTCTTCCCTCAAACCTTCACAGACCTCGAATCTTGGCACAAGGATATGTCTTGCAGTATTATCCATCATATGGGTATGTTTATTGGTTTCTGCTGCTGGAATTACAGAAAATACGGGCTATCTTCTAGCCGTCGGAGGCATAGGAATGCTGCAGAGCACGCTCACTGTTGGTTGGAGAAGAAACCCTGGCGCTTTGGGTGTTCATCTCAAATTCATTGATGTTGTTGGAGAAATGGCGGCGATGGATGCCCTCCTAAAGCTTGAAGCTAAATACACTGGAGCAGGGAGAAGTCTACTCCCCATCTTCTTCCCAGGGCAATTACTGCCTGATGAGGTAAGGAGGTGGCAAGAAGTAGGAGTTCAGGCCGCAGAGTCAGATGACTCATCTATCTCCGGACGACAAAACCTGGATGCAATCGTGACTGAGTCCTGGATTGCGCATGCTAGAACATACGAAAGCTAGAGTCAGCTGGCGCGGTTATCAAAGCACTGTGGCTAATGGCTCAAATTCAATCAAGATTCTAATCGCAGATCTGCGGGATCGAATCAATGTGCATATGACATGATGTATATCCTTCGTGTTCCTACATTCGGAACTGCTGCAGGTTCATGCGCATGCCGCACAGACAAATCCAGATTGAGAGTCTAGACCTATATAAGCTAGTCGCATCATTTGCCAGAACCATTCGGATGGAGACATTGGATTCTCCATTTCCTTGTTAGGCATCAACAGCGTGCGTATTGGTGTTTCTGTCATTTCGCGATTTCTTGATTCCGACGGCACAGATCGCAGATTGTGGTGTACATCATATGATGCTTTAACAGGAGGTCGTTAAAATAGCAACATGGCTAATGAGTTCACTCCTTCTATTAAATACCAGTCATACCATCAGAAAAAGTGAAGTCAACACTCCGCTAATCCGTAGTGCAATTATAGTATTTTTGCCCTGTGACAAACTTTATTTCCCCAAATGCATTGAGATTATATAACACCATTTATAGGCTAAGACCATCACTTAGATATTCTTATTTTCTAATTCATTCTCAAAAGAACAAAAATAGGCACCCGTCAAACTATCAATGCAATGCCGTTTCCGTCCAAGACTGTGCTTATTACTGGTGCTACATCTGGTATTGGTCGGGCTTTGGCCGAACGGATGATTGAATCTGGCATCTTGATGACTACCTTTGGCAGGCGCCAAGAGCGTCTTGATGAGTTGGTGGACAAATATGGCCCTGAAAAGGTTGCTGCAGAGGCTCTTGATGTATTATGCCTGGATGCACTCCCCGTATGGTAGAGTTCATTATACCTATGGGTACTTATAAACGAGTAGGCCCTATATACTTTTTGATTAGACTAGGTATAAAATAAGTTCTAAAGGTATTTATAATTATATTTAGGTATTTATAGGGCCTATAGATATTTTTAAGTAATAAAATAAGAGATTATAGGTATTTATAGGCTTTATAAGTATTTAAATATAATTATAAATATTTATATAAAGATTTTAAATATTTTTAAATATAAATATAATATAATTAATAAATAAAATTAATATAATTAAGATATATAAAATAATAAAATAATAAATATATTAAGTATTTATTAAAGATATTTAAAAAATA
>JAKZGU010000138.1:0-109844 GCA_022837005.1 Calonectria pteridis
TATATAGTTATAAAATAAGAGATATTCTTATAGTTAATAAATATTATAATCTTATATTAGCTTTTAAGGAAATACTATTAAAATTCTTTAAATATATTAATAATAGTAAGGAATTTTTTATTATAAATTAAATAATTAAGTTCTATTCTATATAATTTATATAAGTAAAATATAATAAGATAAAGTCTTTCTTTATTATTTCTTTATCTAATCTAGGCTTTAATAGCAAAGTTAAACAAGTCTATTTCTAATTTAATAGATTAGTTAGGGTTAAATATTATAAGTATAGGTATAATAGTAATTGCTTTTTTTAATTACTTAAAGGCTTTTATTGCCTTATTTCCTATATAAAAAGGAATTTTTTTTTTATAAGGGTAATAAGAGGTCTTATAATCTTACTAAAATTTCAAATAAACTTATAATAATAGTTAGTAAATCTAAGGAAGGATTATACTTTTAAAAGGTTCTTAGGTTTTTCCTAGTTCTTAATTATAGTAATCTTCTTAGGGTCTATCTAGATCTTATTATATAAGATAATATATCCTAGAAATTCTACTTCCTTAGTATAAAATATATTTTTCTTGGGTTTAACTAGTAGATTAATATCTTAAAGTACTTTTAAAACCTAGTAAATATATTCTATATATTCTTTTTTATTTTTAGAGAAAATAAGAATATTATTAAGGTAATAAATAATAGAGATATCTAAGTATTTTTATAATATATTATTAATTATCCTTTAGAAGAATACTAGTATATTAGTAAGTCTAAAGGGTATAACTAAGTATTTAAATAGTCTAAATTTTATTTTAAATATAGTCTTTTATTTATTTTCTTTCTTAATCCTAATTAAATTATAGGCTCCTTTTAGATTAAGTATAGTAAATACCTTTATTTTATATAGCTTATCTTTTATTTTATTAATAAGGGGTAAGGGCATATAATCTTTTATAGTAATATTATTAAGCTATTAGTAGTCTATATAAAGATAAAGTTTTTTATTCTTTTTAGGAACAAATATAATTAGGTAATTAGCTTTAGAGTTCAAAATTTATATATATCCTTTTTATAGTATATCTTTAATATATTCTTTTAGAGTATTAAGCTCTACTTAATTAAGATTATAAATTAAAAAGAAATAGGTATTTGTTTTTTTTTTTAAAATGATTTTATAATTCTATTAACTAGGCTTTAGTAATCCTATTATAAGATCTTCTATAAATAGTTATTTATAGACTTAGTATTAATTTAGTATATTTTTAAGTTAATTATTAATAAGATTTTTCTTTATTTTTTTAAGGTCCTTATTAAGCTATTAGAACTATATATAAAGATAAGCAATTATTTTTTGCTATTGTCTCTTTTAACTAGCCTTATACTTATATTATATTCCCTTTAGTAGCAAAGTATTTATTATATTATTACTTAGTGCCTTTATTTAGTTAAAGCTAAAGATTAAAGATCTTAATTTATTTATACTATTAGCTATATTATCTTAAAAAAGGATTTAAATTTAGCTAATATACTAGTTAATATATAGGTTATAGTAGTATAACTATAGGTACCCTAGGACTAGATTATATACTCTTATATTAATAATATTAAAAGAAATACCTTAGTTCTTTTTATTAATAAAGATCTTAAGATAATTAATTTTTTAGCTTATTATTTTATTATTATAATTAAATATAGTACTTTCTAAATTAGAAATAAAATAGGGGTCTATCTTATCCTTCTATAATAACTAAAGTTAATTTATAATCCTTAGATAAATATAGTTTATTTTAGCACTATTATTAACTATTATAATATATTATTATCCCTTAATATAAACTTTTAATTTAAGCTATTATAGCTTCTTATTATTAGTAGTATAAAGAGACTTTATAGAAAGTTCTTTTAGTAATTCTATAGGTAATTATACTTATTACTTTAATATAAGGGATATACTTAGTTTTTTTACTTAATAAAGTTATTAATTATATACTATTTATTAAGCTTTTTATAGTAATATACTAGGTAATTAATATTATTATAGTTAAAGAGTTTTTGCTATTTCTTATAGTAAGTATTAGGTAATTTATCTAGTTGGTTTTTAATGGTTGTAATATTTTTTTTCTAACTAATAACTTAGTAGTATAAATAATAGTTATAATATGGAACTTCTTAGATAGGGATATTATTTCTTTATAGGAAATAATTATTAATTATCTTATTTAGCTTATAAATTAGGTAAAAGTAAAAAAAGTAATATATCTATAGAATATCTTAGTAACTTTAGTGGTTTTACTTAAGACTTAGGTAGTCCCTAGCTATTATAGGGTCTTATAGAAAGTTCTTATTATTTTTAATATATTTAATAGTAAGTATTATTACCTTTATCTTTTTAGGGATAATTATTTCTTTTTCTAGTTAATATAGATAGCTTAGCTTATATTTAGTAAATTAATCTTAAGATAGCTTAGATAATTCTATTATTAAGATAGTCTATAATTATTTAATAGGAACTAATTAGGATTAATTATATATTTCTTCTTTAGTAATAGATAATTGCTATTTTTCTTAATTTAATAGGTTTCTAATTCTATTATAAGATTAAGTGTTTATAGTATAGGCTCTTATTTCTATAATTTATTTCCTTCTTTTGGATAGTTCTTTAGTTTAGCTATAAGATTAAGTAATAATTATAAAAATCTTTCCTTTGATAGGTTGGTTCTTTTCTTTAGGGATAGGGGTCTAGGTTATAATCTTATCTATAGTATAGATAGTGGTTTAGGGTTTCTTGTCCTTAAAGTAAATAGTATTTAATTATTGCTTATTATCTAGTATTAGTTTAAACTTTTGGTTAGTATCCGGTTTAGTATACTTATAATAGGGGTATTCTTTCTTACTATAATTCTAGTATATTATCTAGGAGAGGTTATGCTATTATGTATTTCCTAGCTCTATAGGTCCTAGGGCTATTCCATAAGATATAGAGGGATTATACTATTAACTAGTATTAGTATAATAATTATTTCTTTTTCTTAACTTCTTTTAAAATTATTATTTAAACTAGTGGTTATTATATTAAATAGCTAATATAATATATTTATTAAAGATAATAAAAAGATTAAGTTTTTTATATATCTTATTCTTTATTTCTTTCTTTAAGCTATAATAGAACTTATTAATAAGGGCTTTATTGCTTTAATTAAGTTTAGTAGTATAGTATTAGAAGTTAAAGAGGTAAGTACTATAAAAACTAGTTTACTTTAGCTTTCTAATCTTATAAATAATATAATATTTCTTATTATATTTCCTATATAAACTAATAATCTTCTTTTTAAAATAGTTAAAGTTTATAAATAGCTTTTAGGTCTTTTTTTACTAGGACTTTAGGAGATTATAAATAAAGTTATTTAAGTATAGTTTTATATTATATAAGGCTTTTTCTTCTAGATAACTAATTGTAAATTAGACCTTTATATTATCTAGTCTAAGGTATTATAGAAAGTAGTAAAAGTAGGATCTTAGGAATATAATTTATTATTATAATATTATAAATAAATTATTCTACTTAGTAGGCTCTAGGGGTCTTAAGATCTTATTTAGATCTTTCTTATAGTATATAATTACTAGCTTAGGAAAAGCTAATAATGCCTTTAGGGGAGGAGCAAATAGCGGATTATTTTATATAGATAGTGCTTTAAGAAATTATTAAAGTATATTTTATATTTATATAAGGTATTAATTATTTTCCTTAGTATAGTACTAGTTTTCTTTATTATAGTACTAGGAGTCTATAGTAAGTTTTTATATAGCTTTATAGAGTTATTAATTTTCTTTCTAAATTGCCTTTAGTTACTTATTATTATCTTTATTAGAAGACTTAGTCTTTTTTATATTTTTATTATCTATTAAGACTTTAAAAGTAGTGGTTTTTTTTTTCTTAGAGTAAAAAGGGCCTCTAGAGATTAACTAGAATACTATTATAGCAATATTACTTAGGATTAATATAAGTAATCCTTTGAATAAGAGCTCTTAATATATAATAGCTAGGTCTAGACCAATAAGGTAAACCAAGGAATAGTAGGATCTTATTAGCTAGGCTATAAGTAAATAGGTATTATTTAGAGGCTAGGGGATAAGATAATATTATATTATTAAAGGGGTTTATTTATAAGCAGGATTAAATATATTAGGTTAAGTAATATAAAATAATAAGAAGAATAAATTAATATCTATAGCTATAGAATAAAGCTATAATTATTATCTTAAGGTATTATATCTAGTAATAGGTCAATTAAAATATATATTAATTAATAGTAATCAAGTTATATTAAGAGCTAAATTATACCCTAGGTAATAATAACTTCTAAGATTTAAATAAATAATTATATAGGGTAAGGCTTAGGATAAGAAAATAAGGATTTTATTTAGAGTAATTATAGTAATTATTATAATTACTATAGTATTAATTACTCTAAGCCTAAACTAGTAGCCTAGGGCTAAGGTTTTACTAGGCCTTTATTTTATTAGTTAGTATTAATATATCTAGGCACTAAAAGTAGGCCTGATTTATATAGTCTATAGGGTAGCCATCCAAGTAAGGTCCAGGTCGTAATAATAACTATAATTTCTTTAGTTAATTTAATATTTTAATAAATATAATAATCTTACTATTTTATAATTAAAAGTATATAAATAAATTAAACTATATTATAAAAAATAATTTAAATTAGTATTTAATATAACTTAATTATATTAATTTATAATTAATATATTACTAGATATAATACCTTTTTTATAAATACTTTTATTATTACTTAAAAACTACTATATACTTTATATTTCTTTGCTAATATAAACCTTATATTTTAATTAGTTTATATAGTTAGAAGTCAACTAGAATATTATAGAAATTACTAAAAACTAAAAAAAAATAGGAGATATATACAAATAAAAGTAATAGATATATAAGTTGGCAGCCTGAATCTATTATATTTAACCCTAGTTTTTAATTGCAAAGATAAAAGAAATTAAAGACCTGCTTAAAGACTAAAATCCTAAAAGCAATAACCTGCATTGCAACCTTAATGTCCACGCGCTTATTAATCCACGTCTACACACGCTTGACACCCACCCGCATCCACAGACAACCGCCACAATCTCCGATACCAACCCACACCCACAGACAACACCCGCCAGGCAAGGTATACAGCTAGGCATTTATATCATTTCCAATTCACTTAGAGTCCAGAGATGACTATCTATTAAAGTCGGTTCAGAGAATGCATCACTGGGTTGCGTGGTTTTACTGAGTTGACCCATTTCAAATGTTTGTATTATAATTGGATCAATATAAGCATTTGTGAGATGATCGATGACGAGGTCTTGCGACTCTCTATCGGCCAAGGTGCTTGTATCCGTTGTATCACCTGTTGTATCTGTAAGAGGTTAGACGCATCCATTGAAACAGCGGGACCCTAATGGTGGAAATACTTTTGGATTCAAGATTTATATATTTTGAGATACTTTCAAGCCCTTTGAAGTATCTCTTGGTATCAGAATTGTGCTCTGACATGCGACGAAACAAATCTTTGCACACATGCCATGATCGGCTTAGATCCATTTGGCTGAACTGCTCAAATGATGATGAGCACAAGTTTGCCAAAACTATCACCATGGCAGCGTAGTAAGCATCTAGCAAAAGTTAGTTACCAAGAGAAAAACCAGTGAACAGAGGCAGATTTGTATTACAATAGCAGCTATACCAGGGCGATCCGGTATACGGTGTTTTGGACCCATCGTCAATATGCTGAATCAATTCCAGTGCCGTCTCGATACACAAGTTGGAGCAATTCTCCAAAAGGGGGCTGCATAGACTAGATAGGCGACGTGACTTGAGAGAGTCATTTGCTACAACCGTTGTTGATTGCTTCTTACTCTTCCAACAAATATGGACAAATAGAGGGCGGTATAACAATAGCCGTATATGAAGAAATCTAATCATTGGGGAAAAGATCGATTAGTTGTGCCCGAAGCCACCTTTATACTTGCTCACCTAGTTTTCAATACGTGTCTTTGTTGTGCAAGATGGTCTCTCTCAAGTGTTTCCGGGATATCGCTCGACCAGCGAAGAGCTTCTGGTAATGCAGCCTTGAAACGGTTTAAGTCATGATCGAAGCTAATTATGGAAGACAGTTGCTTCGCATAATAATCATCTATGTCCACATTCACCCAATTGCTAGCTTGGTGTTCTTTCCAAGGATCATATATCTGGGCCAGGATGCGGTTTAGGATATGACTGAGCCTAATTGCTTCTGCGAAAAATATTGTTTTAGCCGAAGTCACTCTACCTTCTTCGCTCTCTGGAGAGTTGGACGCGGATATTTCGTGATCCGACAGGCTTGGGAGCTGGACGTTGGACATGTGTGAATTCGCACATGGCCGTCCCATTAACATTCCTAGAGCTCTTTAGACGAAATTATCTGTCAGAACGAGACGAAGTACTTTCTTGGGATGCGGGATCTTACGTATCAAGGCATGTGCAGCTATACCACACCCGACGCCTAATTTCACCCTCTAATAGAGAAGTCGCCATTTCATGCTTTTCCAAGTGAAGGCCTAGACTCTGAGCCATACGGTACGCAATCCCAGCGACGTTCCAGCAGCGTGTAACATTGTCCGTATTTTGGAGATGGCGTGCCAGTATCAACAGGGCTTGTACCGTGGACAGATCAGCATTGTCCAAAAAGTCTAGTCGCAACAAATGCCTAGAACGTCGAAGAAACGGAGCACTCTTGTCTCTGGATTCCTCAGAAGACCCTCCCATGAACTGCGTCGCCAAGGCAAAAATTGCATTAAGTGCACAGTAAAACACGGAGATGGGGCAATCAGAACCTCCGAGTCCTATTCCCGCAAACCCAGATTTGCTTCTGCACGCCGAGTCTGGTAGCCACAGACGCTCGTATGCTGCTATAAATGTTGGCCAATGTAGAAAGGGATAGATCGGTTGCACTCTTTGCCAATATAAATTCAGCAAACTGTCAGCCACAGAACGAGAAGGGAGGTGATGATCGTCATCGTTTGACGGAATTCCAGCAGGGGGGTTTGACTCTTGGGCTTTCAGGCTTTTGAGGAATCGATCCTTATTATGGCCAACCCTATCCAATGGTGTATTACAGTAGTCTTGAATGTCGGATAAGAGAGAGGCGGCTGAAGGCTCACCAAAGAACTCGCCATTTGGATGGGCCATTGCGTTCGTTAAATGTGCTATGCCCATGGCACTGATAGTGCTGACTTCTGAGCCAGCCAATTCAAATGTTTCAGCGTCATTCTGTCTAGAAAGAGCTCCTTCGGAGCTTGCTGTAGGCGATGTGGTCTCGGATTGTGACGGGAACTGCCTTGCATAAACTGTGGTCAGATCTGCGTCGCATTGGAGAGATTGAGGTGGAGAGAGCGCATTTTCCAAAACACGCGAGGTCTCTGCAGATAGCTGTTTCTCTTTCAACTTATGACTAGGCTTGGTGTTTTCCAAGGAAGTAGCTGACCAAGGCTCATAGCAGACTTGGGCTTCCAGGGAGACCAAGCGCTCGTGAAGAGATCTCATCACGCTGTACAGGTTAGCAGGGTTTTCCTCCATCCGATCTGCTTCTTTTATCCAGTTGAGATGCTAGATGGACACATACCGTCTATTTCCCGAATACCTTGCAGGGTCAGTGAGATAAGTGCAGGGCCGTTTACTCCTTGGCCTCTTCCTACAGGCCCCGCACTGAGGCCTGATTCCATCGCATCTAACCTTTCTGGCGCGACACTCCTCGCAGGCAAGGCTAATCTTCTGCCGTTTTCGAGACAGGGCAGTCGTTTGTTCGGGGCAGACCGCCTGCTCTCGAATCGGCTGTTGCTGAGACATCCTTTACGATTCAGCCACCGATGAAACAGTTGGCCCACTAATCAGTGTTGGAGGAATGGAAATATTCTTAGTACACCTCTAGACATGTAATTGCGCTGAAATCGAGGACAGCCTTCGTCGTATGTGGCTTCAAATCGTAGTGAGCTTTGTCTATCAAGCCCGCACTCTAGGCCCTTTTTGTTCTGCGCAGGGGTATGGCACCCTTGGCTAACACCACGCCTGCCATGCCTCCAAACACAATCTTCCCTGGCCGAAATATGGATCAAGGTCAACGGGGCATCCGAATCGTCGTACTACATTTCCCGTTTTAGATTAAGCCCCGTCCTTAGTGGCGATAATGGAGTTGCTGTCAACGGACTTTTGCAAAAGTCCGAGCCGCACAGGAGAATTGTCAAGTTGCGGTTGTCCGGAATGGTGGAGCATCGAGATCGTCCCTCGCGGGATTAATGCATCCCCACATTTCCTTTCTTAGCGTGATCCAACCTAGGTTTTCAACAGCTGGCTAAAACGGAGTGGCCACGGCAAAGGCTATCAACCCTGAATCAGTTCATAATAGTAGCATTAGGCAGATTACCGACAATTGATCATGAGATACAATAAAAGACATGGAGACTAGTTTGTAACACTCGGTAATTCGGGTCAAGATCCGACTCTCTTCTTCTGTAATGTTTTCTCCATGGTCACAATTGTCTACTTAAAATGACAGCGGTGTACCAGAAGGTTGGTACTAATCATCGAATGCTTCCATACGAATTCTCCGTATCATCAGTGTTCACCTCACCTTTCAAGCCAATCCACGGTCTTATCATGTCTTGCAATCCCGCAGCCCCACTCCGAGTCTTGGACAAAGCTCCCGTATACAACTTGGATAATCTAAAGGATGATTCCGCAATAAGACTAAAGGAGCTCCTCCTTAAAAATCACACACTTCACGCGGTTTTGCGTGATCCGAGGCTCCTTTTTCATAATCATATGCCTCATGTAAGATAATCATACTGGTACTTAGTAAAACCCAAATCGTTAACCTATGGTGTCAAGGCTCTCGGGTCTTCTTTTTTGCTAGGAGCATCTAGCTCTAAATTGACAGAGATCTATGAGACTGACGCACCAAACCTCGCCGCCATTGATCAAGGCATAGCAAGGCATGTAATCACGACGGAAAACTGGAGAGAACATCTGGGAAACAAAAAGTATGACGAATCCCTACCCCATAACCTGACAAGCTGGCTAATTTAGGGTAACACCAGATATACAGCCGCTTACGTTGACTTTTTTGACGCCGAAGTAGCCAAGAATAAAGGAAACTGGGAAAAGGTTGTTTGTGAATACCTGTACTCAGGAACCGAAAAATTGGTTCATGGCTTCTGTGGTGGGCGTACGTGCTCCTTCATCTCCCCATAATTGTTCCGTTTATTAACTTGAGGCTGTAGTCGGCCATCCGTTTATCCATCTGGCATATGGATACGAATTTCAGAGCAAAGAAGTCATCACGGAAGCTTTAAGCCTTGGTTGCACCGAATACGACATGACTCACAAGTACTTTGATACCCCACCACCCAATACATCCACCTATGAAACGACCAGTCTATGCGAGGTCATGTCCAGAATTGGCAAAGATTCGCGCTTCGATGGCTACTCCGCAAACCCAGGATTCGCCAATGTATTTCCTTTGCTCGACAAATACAAATCCGAGGTATTGGAGCATTGGAGCGCTTTAAAGGTGGAGAACACAATAACACAGTTAAAGGACTGGCTGAAAACTGCTGTAATCCTTGCTGTCAGCACATCAAATGCATGTGAGGGATTTGATTTCTACCTGGCTCATATCTTAACCGTCGGTCATGCCCTTCGAATTCTCCTTCCTCACATTCCAGAGGAGCACAGGACCACTGTGATGAAACAATATGCTTTTTTTGCTATCCTGATTTATCTGATACAGCTACGTCCAGCCTTTGGGCACGATCTGATCGTTTCTTCCAAGTACAACGGCGAAAGTTGGGATGATGTATATAGGAGAGCTCTGCAAAGCAAATGGTCTAATGATGTACACTGGCCGAAGGTATTCCGAGCCTTGCGCGCTGTGGAAGAGCTGAGAGGATCTGAAGAATGCTTTTATTTGAAGGCAGCTGTAAGGTTCTTGGATGGGTTTAATGACTGGACCGGATTTGGTCTGGGCCATGAGGCCATTCCAGATTATTAGAATAGCCATGGCAATAGTCACCGGATCATATTCCAGCGTACTTGAAAGGTTGGCGGAGCCGCATACACTCAGCCAAGCCACCATGCAGTGTTGACAACGTCTTAAACCAGCTCACTAACCCACAAGAGAAAATAGGACAAAAAACAAAAGGGCTAACTAGACAGCATGAGCAAACACAAGTGGGGCTGATTACGGGGTCGTCAAATCCCCAGTAAAAGCTTTAGAGCTTCAATGCTAATAAAGAGTCGGCCGAGTGAGCGTGACGCGAATTTAACTGAACCCATACGCGTCCATGTAGTAAAGTTTAGATATCGTCTTGGGATCCAACGAATAATATAACGCAAGTCCATGACAAGAAAATAGTAGTTGGAGAAGCACAATGTTGAAAATTGTCCATTAAATTCTTTTGGTTTAGGTAATTGTATGATTTCCATTTGCTTTCAAATTCGGCCCGCAACCCACGCTGCCAAACCCACTTGAAGGACACTCACCAAAAGCATGCCCACCATCTCTTGGCCATAGTTAACCATTAGTTTTTGAGCTGCAATTCCACCAGTAAGGAGAGTTTGTTGGGAACGCAATTGCCGTTATATCCGACGACCGAGCGGGGGGGGGGGGGGGGGGGGGGGGGGGGGGGGGGGGGGGGGGGGGGGGGGGGGGGGGGGGGGGGGGGGGGGGGGGGGGGGGGGGGGGGGGGGGGGGGGGGGGGGGGGNTTGCGTTTATACCCCCCCCCCCCCCCCCCCCCCCCCCCCCCCCCCCAAAAAAAAAAGGACAGATGCTACCCTAGTCTCCGTGCGCGCGGCTCGTGGTCGGGTTCACCAGGCAGCGCTAAGGGCCGCGCGACACGGATATCGGAACAAAATCCGAAAAAAAAAGTCCACCTATTGGATTCAGTTCATAAATGCTGTATCTATCTCCGTCATTATTCCTGGCAGTCAACATCTATCCCTCGCTTCCAATACCACTGGACAATACCATCTAGTCTTTTATTCAACGATTCTTTTAGAATGGCTATCACACCAACACGCCGCATTGCCTTGTTTGGAGCGACTGGCAGAACTGGTGGTAGCACGGTGCGATCTTTTATGAAGCATCGAGACTTTCAGAATTTATCCATTGAGTTGAGGCTGGTGGTGCGCTCCAAGGAGAAGCTTTTCCGCCTTATTCCTGAACTTGCAGACTCAGAGAACGTTCGTACGTGGGAAGGGCAGCTCACCGACTTGTCAACAATACAAAAGTCTCTGCAAAATGTTGACACCATCATTATGGCACTTGGCGAAAACGATAATATTTCCGGCTGCCACGTACTTCAAGATCTCTCCACATCCATAGTCCAAAGTCTCGATGATCTACGGAAACATTGCACAGGGACATGGAAAAAACCGCGATTGATCCTATTGTCCTCATCAACATGGAACGATCGATTTGCTGCAAACGAGCCAGCGGTAGTGAATTGGATTCTTAAAAAAGCGTTCTATCACCCTTATCTAGACCTCCGTTTGGCTACATCTCAGTTAGAATCGGCTTCAGATCTCTTGTCCCTTCTATTGGTGCAGCCATCTGCTCTGATAGAAGATGAGCCATTTGGGGTCGAAATAAGCACCGAGTTTGCCGGTATGGCTATCACATATCCCGACTTAGGCGAAGCTTTCGTCCAACTTGCCACAGAGCCATCATATGGTCAGCTTGGTGCTGTTGGCGCTTTCAGCAAGATAGATGATCCCTTTCGGAGGTACGGCCTTTTTATCATGTCAACGGTTCTACGGGGCCTAGTATCTGGGTATGTACCAGGATACTGGACAATTAAGAAATGGTTGAGTTGAGTTCAGGTGACTAGATAGCTGGTCGTATATTTTATTTGTTTCTCTCATTTGAAAGAATAGACCTAGAAGCATGCCATTACCCGGTAACCTCAGAATTGCCACTTAGTGTATAGAATATGTTAATACAGTTGCCGTTTCATTAGTCCTGTAAGATGAAGTGAAAGAACGAAGGGCGCTTTTATTAATTCAGTTGCAAGATTCAGTTGCAAGATACTCAATAAAATCTTTGCTCTTCTTCATTGCACTGCATATTTGTCACACTATTCGTGACATATTGCTGAGAATAGAAACACATCCTAAGACGTCGGGTGGTGAAATTTAGACAAGTAATATGCTACGTCCGCCAAACTACCCAGATTATCCAAATTACATGGCCACTCAGACACGGGTACAAAGACGGAATGACTCCGAACTTCGGATGGAGCTCCGTTTTAATGTTTCTGGAGCTGAACCCGTAGCGGTTCAAAGTGTTACAGGTCCGTTATCCGCGCGGAATGTCTTGTAATTGGTTAGGTAGCGTGTTATCGCTCAATAGGGTCTAAATGTGTTCATTCTTTAGTATATCAAGGTTGCCAGGCGAAGAATCAATCAGTTTCTTGTAGCAAATTGCGATATTCTCAATCTGTTGAACGTTTCAACGAAGCATAAAAGCGCCAATCGTTCACTGTTTCGATCACTGGTCAGCAAAACAGGTCAAAGAGTCATCGCTACCATCAGCCACTATGGGTGACTGTTGTGTAGGCGGCTAAAAATGGGATGTTGATACCACTGGGCGAATAGAAACAGTATCTGGGCTACAATGCAATGCTACGGGCTCGAATCAGGAGGTAGCCATCACACTGATTTATGACCTGTTCGGATAGACTTTCCCAAATATTCGACTTCTTGCCGATCAGTTCTCTACAGAGGTTAATGCTACCGTTTTTGTGCCAGATTGGTAAGTGCATTCCTAGAAGGTTGTGAGCAACTCCTCATTATAATTCTTGTTTCCTAGCTTCGGTGGTGAGATACTGCCGAGTGAGGTTCTCAACGATAAGAGGCAGGTCAACAAGATAGATTTGGCTGCATTTCTCAAGCGAAATTCCAGGGCCCTTCGAGAGCCACAGATAACCAGTTTTCCCAAATCATTAAGATCTGCACACCTGCGCATTGGCGCCATGGGCTATTGCTACGGGGGATAGGCTGTGTTTTGTCTAGGGGCAAAGGAGAGGCCTCTCGTTGACTGCATCTCTACAGCCCATCCCTCAATGCTTCAGAAAGAGGACATTTCTGCAGCCGGCGTTTCAACTCAAATCATCGTGCCCGAATTTGACCACATGTTTACGAAAGAATTGAAAGCCTTCACCTTGGCGGCCTTGCCAGAGACTGGAATCGCGTACGACTGTCAGCATTTCCTACATCTGTCGCATGGATTTTCCATCAGAGGAGACAGAAGCATACCGGGAGAAAGGGAAGGAATGCAGAGGGCAAAGGGTGCGGCATCCCTCTGGTTCCGACAGTGGCTGCGTCAAACATCATAGTTCAAATTCACACGTGAACCTTTTGGTTTCAAAGGCAATAGGATTATAATGCACTAGTGCAATAAGGGGTCAGTTATGATTGATGTCTTCTATCTAGCTAGCTACTTGTTGGCCTCGAACCAATCACGTGATGTGGGGTCATATCCGCCGGTTGATCTGGTGTTTTACCGAGCCCGGATTGAGAGGAGATTCCAAAAGAATTAGATCAGAAATAAGGCGGCAAAAAACAGATTCGAGCTATATTAAACCTGCAAATGCTTCAATCAATTCAAGCCCAAATTCTTTAAAACTTCCACTCTCCGTCAAATCTGGTCCTAGATATCATGGCAAAAAGGCACAGCAAGCATTCGACTTTTGTACACTGGTTGAAAGTGGCGAGGCAAGAAAGAAAGGGATGACTATGTTCTTTTTGGTGGCTTGCCCGGTGGATCATGCCTCGGATCATCGGATCGGATCAAGGTTCGCGCGTGTACCGGACTTCCGAGCATATTAATCGGTATATAATCGGCCAACATCTCCTGCATGTCAATCTGTACTCGATCAACCTGTGAGTAGAGAACATTTACAGAGGAACCTGATTCTTGCATTCTCAAAATACAATGGAACTGCAAACAAACGAAGCGATTGTCCTCCAAGGGTACTACCGCAAATTCATTGATGGCTGCCACATTCTCCATCTAAATCAAGTACTTGATGCTTATGGCCACCTTTCTTTTCGACATCCTCTTCGCCAAGACCTGTTCATCATGTCTCGTTCAATCGCTCCTGGCACCATCTCCTCACCAACAGAACTCATTGAATACAAAGTTGATGATGCAGAACCAGTCATATCAGCCTCTTTTAAAGGTTACGAGGAACGAAGAATCTACTCTGAGATTTACAAACGTCATCCAAACATTCAGGCCATCATTCACAGCCACTCTGAGGCAGTCGTTCCTTACACAATTTCGAATGTACGAATGAGAGCATGCTATCATATGGCGGGTTTCTTGGGTGCCGAAGGTGCAGCCCTCTTTGATATTGCACAGCATAGAGACCCTGCTCAAAGCGCCGACATGTTGGTCCGTACTGAACAAACAGGATCAGCTTTGGCAAAGACTTTTGACAACGGCAACTCTGTCACTCTCATGCGCGGTCATGGATTTACTGTGGCAGCTGATTCTATAGAACTTGCCGTCATGTGGGCTACATATACGCAGAAAAACGCTGCAATCCAAACCACTGCAGCAGGAATCCAATTGGCACACGTCGACAGGGAAACCCAGGTCGGACTCACCTATTTGAGCCATGAGGAATGTTTGGTCGCCGCTGAAATGACAAAGCGTACTGTGGAGAGGCCTTGGAAGTTATGGGTTAGAGAGGTAGAGGCTTGTGGGTTGTACGTCAACGTGGCTTGATAGGTTCAGAGTAGCATACTGGCATTAACTCCTAGTCATAATGTGAATATGGAGAATAGATTCAGTTCGTACTACTATGACGTAATGTAGTCCAGGAAACAACTCTTCACAATGGCTATCGTGTATCAAAACAGGACCAAAGTTACCTAACCCATTCCCAGCTGTCTCGCTAAAAGATTACATAAGCTATAGAGAATGCAACGATTAACAGGGCTGTTGTTTCGGACATTTCCCAAAAGTCCGAGACCCGAGCTTTGATCCAGTTGTGACCATGCACCGGATGCTTATGTCCGAAACAACGGAAAAGTTCGGCACCGTCCCGCGCCGGAGACTGCTAATTGTGTAGTTCGATAGCAGCGCAATGGCTTGAGTGTAGTTGTGAAGACAAAAGCGCACGGTTCTACACATATAAAGACCACGAGTGCAACAAATGGATGGAGACCAACAAAGCCTCAAAGCCACCAAAAATTCATTCACAATAAGCTGCATGACACCAACCTGCAATGGCAACAACAGACTTGAAAGAATTGAACAGGCAGAATGAGTCTGGCCCACGACTAGAACGATCTTACACACTTCATTTTCAAGGAGATTGGGGGTTGGCCAATTTCCATCGTGTATGCTCGTGGCTGGCACAACAATTCTGCGATCGCGCAGGGCCACGCAGCCAAGTCGCTATCTGGAACCTGCGTGACGGAGGCCTCGAGGCAGTTACGAAAGTTGCCGATGGAGTTGTACACCTCTCGATTGCGACACCTGCCCAACTGATGAAGACGGCCCTCACTGGCCAGGGAATCTTCCAATCTTGTGGGCCCATGCCATCTCTTCGCGCTCTCGGCGTGTTGCCCCAGAACGACCGCATGGTCCTCGCCTTGAGCCCCAAATACAAAATCCAGTCTTTTGAGCAGCTGCGGCGTGAAAAGCCGCCCATACGAATAGCGACATCGCATAATGACGGTACAAACTTTATTGGATACGTCGCATCCGAGCTTATGAAGGCACATGGAATTGATCAAGATGAATTGACATCGTGGGGTGGCAAATATGTTACGGCAACACGACCCGAACAAGCGTTGGCTCTGGTCATGAGCGACAAGGCGGACGCTGTTTTGCAGGAAGCCATTATGACACCTTGGTGGGAAAGCTTAATTCAGGGGATGGGCTTTATACCGCTGGCGGCGGAAGAGAGTGCATTGGCACGTTTTGCAAACAACAATCCTGGAGTGGGTCACCCGGAAGGTGGCATTTTGCCAGCGGGATTTTGGCCTTCCCTGAAGAAACCATTGCCGTGCCTTGATTTTTCTGATTTCATTGTGCTCGTGCGTGATGATCTTCCTGAGGAAGTTGCACACTTGTTAACATGGTGCTTGGTGGAAACACGAGAGAGCCTTGAAGGCCAGTACCGTCACCTACCCGCAAATAGGAGTCCTTTGACATATCCACTTAATCCAGAGACGATGGCGGAATCCTCTATACCTTTGCATTCTGGTGCTCATCGATATTATACTGAGGCTGGCATTATTTAAACTGATTTAATTAGGTATATAGAGGGCTAATATCATAACGTAGCTTTATTCTACCTAACCACTAGGCTATGTCTATTTTTCGGGGTAAAAACGCTTGTAGGATGACCGTTTCTAGCTATACTTTTAGCTGCAGACCCGAAGGTGCGCAGAACTCTAGCCAACTGCTTGAACTTTGAATTCTCCAGTGAATAATATGATGATTGATCGTTCTCGCTTGTCAACCGGGTGTGAAGCATCCCCATTAGCGCTGCGACATATCAACAGCATTAAGAGGTCTATACCGCCACCAATAGATAAAGGCAACCCATCCTAGCTGTTGTGTAAGGACTTGTGAAGCGTGAGAAGTATGGCGGTGGCGAGGCCAAAAGATAAGCTAATAATTGCAATGCTAGCAATTACCGGTGCGGATAACAGCTGTTATCAATGCCTCTAGCGGGGCCCTGTTTGCCCTTCTGCACGGGTCATATCAGCATCTCAGGTCATTAAATCCCAGAGTCCTCTTGAATGTGCTCTCCTCGGCCATCCCAGTACCGACTCCATGACTTGCACATGCTTTTGCTCTTTTCCTCCTGCTCTTCCGTGAGTACCATATCGCTTGGCCGCTCCAACATTTGTAGCCCAAGACCTTGGCTGGAGTGCCATGCGATATGGCAGTGAATCAGCCAGCTGCCGGGATTGTCGGTTTTGTAAGCGAACACCATGTATCCTCTCTTTGGCCACGAGGCGGTATCCCGTCTCGGCGGATTCTCGAGACGAAGGGGCGAGGTATCGGTGAAGTTTCCATCTCCTGTTCCCAGGAGGAAGTAGTCGTGACCGTGCAGGTGCATTGGGTGCGAACGATTGCGTTGAGAAATATCATTAAATACCACGTAGACCCAGCTATCAGGGGTATCTGGTGTACGATACACCATGTAGTCGCGCGGGAAGCTGTTCGTGTCGCCTTCGGCTACCAGGAGATTTGTAGGCGCGGACCAGTTGACCCAGAGGTATGTGTCATTAAGAGTCCACATAAAACCACGCGGATAGCTGTACGTTTGATGATAAAGGTCGAAAATATCAGTCCTGGACGGTGGGCCAACGTTAAGCTTGACGCGAGGGATGAGCTTCTCGGCGGGTTCATCATCGCAGTTATCAGGGTAGTCGAGCGCTGGATTTGTTGTGTTAGGTAGGGCACTGTTATTCCTGTCGTATCGGATTATGCCCAAAGTGTTGTTTGTGTAGTCATTGGGACAACATGAGGTTTGCCAAATTGCTCTGAAGATGAAAGAATATGCCGATGTCAACTGACTGCTCCATGGATCTGGGATAGGTAGAGGCATCCACAGATTAATTACGTACCTGAGCCAGTAGTTGCCTTCCATAGAATTAGCCTCTACAATGATATCGTATCGCTGGCCCATTGATATGACAACCTAGAGTGAGCAAGCCGGTCAGTTCATCGGCTGCTTGAAACCGCTACAATGGGTGTTTTTTTCCGCCCTTACATTATTGGTCGCATAGGGCTCAATCGGCACAAAGTCGTTCGCAATAACTGTGAAATTGTGCCCATCGATGGCGAAGCGGAAGTTAGAGTAGAGACCAGTATTGATAATCCTCATACGGTACTTCTTCCCTTTCTCAAAGTGCCACTCAGACCGTCTTCCATTCCCGATACAGCTTTTGTCGCTGTGATCGGTACAGTTGAATACGTTCTTCCCGTTGATAAGACTGTTTGCCAGTGACGGAGGCCCACTTGGAAGACGTGCATACCACCACATTGCAAACGGGGAGACGTGACTCCAGTCCTGCAGGACAACGGTCCCCAGATCTTCATCGTAGTTGGCTGTTGCAGGTCCATGGATTACAATGGGACCTTGAAGTCCAACCGAGTATTGCAAGCTGAAATGGGAGTGGTACCACGACTAAAGCGACCCATTAACTACTTTTTGCACGAGAAGCAAGGAAAGGACGTAAATTCTCACCGTTCCATATTGCTCGGCGCGCCACTTATACGTGTAGCTTTCACCGGGTGGCTAAGGCTCACGTCAGAGTTGGAACGACTTCAAACTCTGATACATGTACTTACAATAGGGCATTGGGTGGTTCCCGGGACACCGTCCATTGGGTTGTTGTTGAGTTGTCTAATACCATGCCAGTGAAGAGCTGTACCATTTTCCTTAAGCAGGTTTGTTACATGAATCACAACTTTGACGCGGCGGGTTAGTGGCTATTTCCAACTTGGAAGACGCTGGTACCTTCGTCACCCCAGTTGGCTTCAATTAGGGGACCGGGGATGGATCGGTTGACGGCAAGGACATATTGCTCATAACCCTGCATGAAAAACAAATGTTACCCGGTAAAAACGTGAGGTTTTGCCTAGAAAGTCTAAAACAAACATCAGGACTCATCGTGACGTTCTCGACGACAAGCCAATATTCCCTTGTCACACCAGTATGTGGGACTTCCTCGTAGTAGTTTGTGTCAATAGAATAGTTTCCCCAGCATTGCCGAGAGTTTGGGCCGTGGAGGCAGGGGTCAAGATGCTGCAAAACACTCCTTTCAGAGGCGATGGGTGAGGCAGTGGCAAAACCAGCCCAAGCGAGGATGAGTATGGAGGCGAGCGCTGTCATCTCATCAGATGCAAGGTGGCTTTTTGGCCTGACGAGCTATTCAGAATTTTAAACAGGAGGGGACTTGAGGTATGGGACGTTTTGGTATAATACTCAGGGTTATATTGAACAAAATTAAGGTATTTTATAATATGCTACGGAAGCATGATCGTTTATGACAGTATTGCCGTTTCTGCACTGGGGTTTTCTCCTATTTGGGTTGTTCTAATCCTTTAGAATTTTCAACCCACTTTAACTTTACTCTTTTGGAAAAGGGTATGTATTTAGAATTTCTGGGAGGGCAAATAGTTACAACGCAATACCAAAGCCGAATGGGGAGAGCCGGGTACCTGGCAGGTGGCATCCTAGGCCGTCGGCCGGCAAGGGGTGGCCGGGTAACTCAGCCGCCGCTGACTCCCTTTGGTTAGGCACGTTCCCAAATTGGAAAACCTCCTTGGGGCTAAAGTTACTTGAAGTAGGATTATGTTTTCGTATATTTCCGGCCAGGTCGTGGTATTTCCGGGACAAGGGAGGGGGTTCTCCTTCAAGTTTAGGCCCGGGACTGATCCAGCATCGTATGCCTTCCTGATCTCGGGGTGCACCATGACAGTAGAAGCTGGAAAGAAGTTGCTGTTATTCAAGTGCTTCCAATAGGTTGTGGCTGACACAGTACAAAGTAGAGTTTCTCAAATGTAGATAAGCATCATGTTCTGCAAGGAAGGTACTTTTCTTCTCAGCCGTGCACGGTGCCCAGCCACACTACGCCACAAAGGATCCGTGCGATAGGACTTTCCGCATTGAGGAATGGCGACTCTATGTCCGGCCTCCACTGTATAGCACCATGAATTGAGGGAAACCTTGAGCTGGTCGATTAAAATCGACACTTCAAGCAGAACAAGCAAAGGTCGTATCCACAACAATTGTAAATTTCGTGAGCTTTTACAGAGTTAGAATCGTAAGTTCACTTTGAGCCGCAAGTCCGATTCCGAATACGGAATTACTACTTGGGCTGCTGTGTTTGGCTCCCTGTCTACCCAGAAGGGACAAGTAAGCTGCAAGGGTATAAAGACTCAATGAAGCCGCCCGAGGTTCATATCTCTTGTTGTCTCCAGTTTGTAGTATCATATTGTAACACAACCGCACCCAGTAACTCGCAATGGACAGCATAAGCAATCAACTTCACCTCATTGTCATTGGCGGTGGCGTTGCTGGTCTATCGGCGGCCATCTCTGCCTCGCTCACGGGCCTACGTTGCACCGTCCTGGAGAAGGCTGCAGAATTCCAGGAAGTCGGGGCAGGGCTTCAGCTAACGCCCAACTCAACGCGGCTCCTAGAGCGATGGGGTATCATGGAGAAGTTGGCGCCGCATGCCGCCGTGCCCACCAGCTTGCGCGTCCGACGGTTCGATGGTAGCAAGATCCTGTCCACTGACGAGAAATGGCAGGAAAGCATGTTGCGTCTATACGATGCCCCATTTTGGGACATGCATCGCGCCGACTTGCAGGCTGCCATGCTGGCCCGGGCAAGGCAGCTCGGCGTCCAGATCCGTACCGGCGCTGAAGTTGAGGAAGTTGACTCTGCAAACGCCACCGTGACCCTCGCTCGCACAAAGGAAAGATTGCAGGGCGATTTGGTACTTGCTGCGGATGGGCTGTGGTCGCGTACTAGAAATCTCCTGTCGAGCGAATCCGTCCCGCCCTCCCCAACCGGCGACCTCGCCTACCGTATCATTCTCAAAATCGAGGACCTACAGCATGACTCTGAGCTGGTCGAGTGGGTTTCAAAGCCTAGTGTGAACTTCTGGATTGGCCCTGAGTCCCATGTGGTTGGATACTCGGTCAGGGCTGGAAAAGAGCTGAATCTCGTGCTGCTATGTCCGGACAACTTGCCCAAAGACTGCTCTAGGGCTAGTGCCAGTTTGGAAGAGATGCGAGATCGCTTCCGGGGTTGGGATCCTCTGTGAGTTCTGCTTCTAGATCTACCCTTTGGGCTCTCTGGTCATTTTGATTGACTTGCTACTAATCACCCCGCAGCCTAACGAGATTCCTCAACTGTGTGAAGGCCGTCGATAAGTGGAGATTGATGCACTGTAAGTAGCAACCTTGGCGCCTTTTCTCCTCATGAGCACCAATTAAAGCCGATATCAATGTAGTCCCCACACTGCAGGCATGGAACGACAAAGGCGGCCGCGTCACCATGGCGTAAGTTTCGCCCCGTTTATTTTTGGAGCTTTTCTTATTGTTGCAGAGGCGACTGCTGCCACCCAATGCTTCCGTACCTTGCCCAGGGCGCAAATTCAGCCATTGAAGACGGCGCGATGCTGGGCCGGCTGTTGGGGTCTGTCAACGAGGCCAAGGAAATCCCACATGTTTTAGACATATACCAGAAGCTCCGGAGGCAAAGGGTCGAGGATATCGCAAATCAAGCACTCAAGCAGGTGAGACATGTCAGCCAACTCTAAAGGTTGTGGTCGAAAGTTGTACTAATAAGACTTAGAGAACAGACTTTCACTTGCCAGATGGGCCTTTACAAGAAGCCAGAGATCGGATCATGTCTGGAGAGCAGTCTCTGGTTGCCGAATATCCGAGTCGATGGTAAGTGGCTCACAAGTTGCCCCAGATAGGCCTGCCCATCGCTGATCCTCCTCCTTCCTGCAGGACCTGCCCAATGATACAGCCGTGGTTGTACGGATATGATGCCATTGCTGAGGCTGACAGAGCAATCGAGAATATGAATTGCTCTGTGAGGAACCAATCAGCTTCCCCCACGAACCCCTCGCTTTCAACTGATCGATCGGGCGGTCCTGTGATTAGCCATTTGAACCCCGTGAACACTCTTGATATGGTGGGGTAATTAGTGAATCTCTTACTCTCTTGTTGCTTTTTAGGTTAATAGAAAGTAAATATGGTTTTTTCTTAAGAAGGTTGCATATTTAAATGCCAGTCTACTAACACTACCACTGTTACTGTCTATGGTTATAGCTATTGAAGGACAAGTTAATTAATTTAACTGTAAGAAGAGCAGTTTGGTAAATTAGTTAATTTAATTAAGCTAGTTATTTTAGCTATACAAAAACCACAATTGGAGTTTTAAAACTACGAGTCATCTCAAATTCCGTATTGAAATGAATGTCACATTTTTAGCCAGTCATTTCTTTAATGTGTGATATACGCTGTGGCTATCTATCCGCCCGCTAGTCATCTGCTAATCGCGGAGGCTCCTTCAACCGCACTACCTACAGCTTAGTGCCTGAAGAGAACTAGAAGTCGCTAGAATTCTTTTGGGCTATCAAGCTTGGTCTCGCCCGATTTTCATTGCAGACAGGCATCTTCTGGATATGCTAGGATTGACTGAGGTGGCGCTTGTGTAAGCAGACAGCAATCTTGAAGCCTTGATAGCCAGAACCTTTGTCCTACTTCCAGTGTTACGCCGATTTCTTCGTCTTGTCAACCCCCATCTTAGCGGCACCCTCATCGCTCCATGGCTTCATCTGTTGTAGCGTCTCCCAGCTCGCCGCGGCCCTGTAGGAGGTCTGCACGTTCTTGCGGTAAAACCAAGTGCTCTGCATCTTGACCACTGCCAACTCCCAATCAGTTGTGTACTCCCGGTAGAAGGGTTGGTATCCCAGCAGGCCGCCGATCCATCTCCCAACTAGCACTGTAAACCAGTAACCCAGAAAGGTGCGGATACTAACGGACCAAGCCTTGGGCACGAAGGAGGGGAGAGTAGCCGGGAACGGAATATAGTGATCTCCGCCGTCGAATGTCTGCCAGGTGCGAATGAGTCATAATTTTCAGAGGTAAGATGAGAGAATTGCACGCGCAACAGTAACATGCACTCACCGCACATTGTTGGATGAAGTCGATCTTGTTCCCGTACTTGAAACTGTCAAGACGCACGCCATACCAGTTCTCCAGGAAGATGCGATCGAGCACAAAGTCCTTGCCGCTGTCGGTCGTGTTGAGCATGAGGATGGTCTCGCCATCCCAATCGCTGTCGTCTTCCCCGTTCATGAGCTCGGGAGGGACATCGACAAAGAATCGGTGGATGTTGCCAGCAGGGCACACGGCGACTTCATCATCAGGGTGGAGGACCGTGATTTCGTCATTAATCTCAACGGCGATGCGGCCCTTGATAACTTTGAAACGCTCAGTCTGGTGCGCGTGGAAATGTGGCGGTGGGCCCCGATAGGCGCCGCTCTTGTCAGCTTCGGGGAGTGGTTTGTAGACCTGCATGATCTGGACCGCAGTTCCGGGTGGTGGCTCGGAAAAATGAGTTGTGATTTTGCCATCGAATCTGGGAAAATTGGCTGTTAGCGAGAACGCCGGCCCTACGTACGATACACGTACTGTGACAGGGGGTTCTGGCCCGCTGAGATAGTACTTGGTACGAAACCCATCTTGGCAATGGTGTGTGATATAATCTGAGGATAAGTGCAGAATTGAGACTGGACGTTATTTTTCTATAGCCACCCAAAATGTTTAACACTTCCACGGCATTCACAGCGGATTGCCTTCGAATCTTAAAATCTACGAGGGATATGTACTGTATTCCCCACAGACTATGCTGGCCCCTCGAACATTTACCACATCTGGAAACTCTCTTCATACATAGCCGACAGTATGCTAGCTTACAGCTGTCCGATTCCCCAATTAAGGCGGACCCGCCTATTCCCAAGGAGTAAGTGGGGGCTTTTGCCGAAAGTGGCATTCCAAGTGTCTGTCCATTAGGAGAAACAGTGTTGGCCTGCATTATGACCAGCTTTGCCATTTGGAAAGAGAACTCAAGCCTTTGGGGTTGCTGTATATCTACTCGCTGTCATTTTGAATCTTGGCCTCCCTTAGATGATGCTCGTATACAACCTGCGCGTTGTTCACACTCCAAACACTTCAAGGCTGGACACATCACTTTCTTACCTAATGGCCACAACATTTTCCAGCGGCGAGTCGAGCCTGATTCAGCCAATAATCCTTTTTTCTCACAAAAAAGGACCTAATCCGTGGAAAGTCGCTCTCATCCTTGTAGAACTCGGCGTGCCCTACGACACCAAGTATCTTGAGTTTCCGGACGCTAAAGTGGAGCCGTACATATCTTTGAACCCCAATGGCAAGCTCCCAGCAATCCAGGACATATACGTTTTTCCCTAGCAGATTGTACATGCGCAGCCGACATTGGATGTCTCAGGATTACTAAGGGCGCCTCAGCCACAGGTTGGGTGCTCATTATCATAAAGTGAGTGCCAAATAACAGGAGCTAAAATTTATTCTTTATTGGAAAGATACATTAGTTTTAAAAGGGGTGGCGAGATCATTCCAAACACTGATCTCACACTGGGTTATTCCTGACTATGAGGCGTCGGATTGGAGACTCCCCTAGTATTTCAATTCCAAGACTAACAGTTTGCTGTGAGGAGACGGGTACCTGGCGAGTCTAACCTTTGCCTAGATTCAATCATTTATCTTGCAAAGCGCCAATTTCTTGTCCTCCATTAAGCATCTGAATTATTTGTCCCAACATATTCTGTAACTCGTCCTCCAACCCAGCAGCCTTCCATCGCTGCACATCTTCCGGAAATAAATGGCCAAGTTCAAAGAGTTGGGCCAAAGATTTCAAGTTAATAACGATCTGTGGGGAGGATGCGACCACTCTCATCCGCAGGCCCGTCAGGACTTCTCGTAGATGCCCCGCAGCTTTCACGCCACCTCTTCCACCGTAGGTAACAATGGCAGCTGGCTTCCCGCTCCACTCATGATAGAGATAATCAAGGGCATTCTTGAGACTCGCGGGGATGCTCCAGTTGTATTGCGGAGTCACAAAGATGAATGCATCGTATTGACGGACTGCGGCTGACCATTTTCTTGTGTGCTCATGGGAATAGTGAGGGGTAGGGTCATCGGATGGCAGGTGCGAGGGTATAGCAGGCTCGTCATACAATGGAAGTGACTGATCTGCCAGGTCGAGTGGAGAGATGCTGATGTCAGGATATGCTGAGTCGAGAACATTGCAAGCGTATTCGGTGATGAAGGGATTCAACCGCGGCGATCTAGTGCTGCTCGTCACAACAGCAATGCGGAACTTGTTCATAGTGGCAGACATGTCAAAGATTTATGTAAGAATACCCAATATGAGAGATATTTGGTAAGTTATGTCAAGAATGACTTTTACTTGGCCCTTTTTATATCTCATCCAAACCACACATAACTAACGTTGCCGCGATAGTGGATACTGCAAACAGTCTGGTTATTGCGGGCGGATATTGCGGCTTCTGCGGCTTTTCCGGGTAACATCTAGGAGGTTCAAACCAAACCAAGAATTAATAAAAAATCAATTTACATTAATATGGAATTTACAGAAGATCATTTTAAAGCTGAGTCAACGTTCTTTTGCTACATGCACAGGGCCTGGTGTGTTGCAGCGTTATCATCTGCAAATTTCAGCTCCGGATGAAGACGATAGACTTCTGCTTTCAACAATTAGTAGAAATTCTTTATTGAATTGAGGTCTGCTGAGTATGGCAGTCAGATCAAGACCCAGCCTTTCCAAGAGGGGCTTAAGGATCCTTGTTGTGTGGACTGGAGCATTTGACTTTACGATTTGAGCCAGCATTTGACCCACAACAGTTCCGCAAGGGGATTTGGACCACGACTCCATTAGGAAATTTATCCTTGCGCCGAAGGAGAAGCCGCGGTGGAGAGTTTGACCGGGCAAGTATCGGATCCTGTTTGCCAGAAGGAGAGGAATCCCCATCCGACTGCGACCTCCATAGGGAGACTCTAGCTCACCATGGGCTTGAGATAATGAAATATTGACAACAAAGCTCCAAGTATAATAAAATATGTCTCTGCAAACCAGGAGAATATTAAGCCAGAAACAGATAGCAGAAATTGAGCAACTTACGCATATTTCAAACACTATCTGCCAGTCATGTCGACCACTTTCGCCATTTTTGCGGGGCTCGGCTCCGAGTCTATATTCTCAGATGAGACTTACCGAAGAGTGGTGCAGGATGCCCTCATCCCTGAGTGTACAATCCTGTTACAGTCCTGCCATAGGACATTCCGTGCGCAGATAGCAGATGCCATAGAGGGAGGCATCATTACCGCCGGAGTTGTTAACCTGAACGACTTCACTGACCCCGTCACCCTTGCATGCCCACTCGCTCACTACCGCCAGAACGTGCTCGTTCAGCATACCGCCCTGTATCTTCAGCAAACGCTCAGGTACTTTGCTCATCTACGCAACCAAGAGAGCCTGGCCGGCGCAGCTGGGTGCTGTGTTGGTTTGCTTCCGGCCGCTGTCGCAGCTACTGGCGGGCTCTCGGTCCTGACGCTAATCTCCCGAGCCTACGACTTCTTCCAGCTTGCCCTCTGGATCGGAATCCGGAGTGAAAACTATCGCAGAGATCAGCTTTCTGACTCGACCGGCCCCACGAGTGGTGTGGCTCCCTCCTGTAGCTACGTGGTTGATGGACTTTCTCAAGCTGCAGCCACTGAACTCATTGACGCGGCCAACTTGGTACGTGTATGAGATGCATTCTCGTCCCCCTCCCTCAAAAGAAGTGCATTATTGAAGCGATAAAATCTAGGGTGGACGAATCGTCGTCTCCGCAGTCCTCTCTCAAAGTCGGGTCACGTTGAGTGGGGTCCCTTCAGAAGTCGCCAACTTCGTGTCAGCAAAACTCCCAGCGAAATGCCGCACGAGGCGGGCAGAAGTATTTAGTTTGTACCACAACAGCCACCTCCTAAAGGGTATACGAGATGAGGTTCTCCAAGATCTCGAACAGTGTAGCTATCTATCGCAGACAGAGCTTCAATTTGCCGCGCCACTCTTATCTACTGTTACTGGGGAGCCTCTGACCTTCTCCGCCCGACCAAGTTTTGGAGAGGTTGCTAGCGCCATTCTGGATATGATTTTTCTCGAAATGGTCGATTGGGTTGCCGTGCAAGACTCTATTGCATTGCTCGCAAATGATAACGCGAGCGTACCGGTTAATATTCTAAATTACGGCCCAGGCCTTGGCATGTCGCCAGCGGCATGTGGTCACACACTGGGGACACATGTCACGATTGTTGACGGGTCGAAGCCGAGCAAGCCAGTTTCTTTACAGCCCAAGCAATCAAATCTAAGCCCAGATGACATAGCCATTGTTGGCATGGCGGTGGATTTACCCGGGGCACCGGACGCAAACGCCTTATGGGAGAGATTGATTCAAGGTGCCAACTCGTGCATGGAGGTAGGTTATGCCCTCTGACGCTGGGTTTTCGACGTCACATCGGAAGCTGTTGCGGCCATAATGGCTCCCACATACTAACGAAAGCTATATAATTAGATCCCCACCTCACGGTTCAACTTCAATGAGTACAGTGGTGTTAAATCTGATGGGCAAGGAAACAAAAAAGGAACCCGGGTTCTCAACACAAAGTATGGCAACTTCCTTGAGAACCCATTTCTCTTTGACGCCGAACTTTTTGACATTTCGCGGCGCGAGGCTCGGTCCATGGATCCTCAGCAGCGCGTTCTTCTCCAAACTGCCTATCGCGCGCTTGAAGACGCCGGATACGTCCCCGACTCGACTCCATCATTCTCACGGAGCACCTTCGGGTGCTGGATAGGCAACGCTACACTTGACTACGTTGATAACCTCCGTAACGAAATTGATGTCTACTACAGTACCGGTAAGTGTAGCCTGGTCCTGGCTGAGAAACGCGCTCATTGATGGCTTGGGTCCTCAGGAACTCTTAGAACATTCCTGAGTGCGCGGATTTCATATATATTTGGGTGGAGCGGACCGTCCATCACTTTGGACACGGCCTGCTCCTCATCAATTGTCGCCTTGCACCAGGCAGCAAGGTCCATACTGGCAGGCGACTGCCGAGCTGTCCTCGTCGGAGCTGCCAATACGATCACTAGTCCCGATGTGAGTTCACAGTGGTCCCATTGATTTCTTACTCCTTGACTAGTGCCATTAACTTGACTTCAAGATGTACCTCGGACTCGATCGAGCTCACTTCCTGAGCCCTTCCGGACAATGTAAGGCCTTTGACGCCTCGGCAGACGGGTATTGTCGCGCCGAGGGATGCGGTGTGTTTGTTATCAAGAAACTTTCCGATGCTCTCGCCGAAGGAGATCGCATCCACGCAGTTATCAAGGCCATTGAGATCAACCAGAGCGGAAATACGCATTCTATAACGCATCCTCACGTCCCAACACAGGAGTTGCTTTTCGCCGACTTGTTCCGAAAAGCTGACATCGACCCACACGAGGTAATATGCGTAGCGCAATTCTTAACTGCAATAGATGGATGTGGAAAACGCTGACATTATTTATCTTCTTGAAAGGTCACAGTTGTTGAAATGCACGGTACAGGGTGAGTTCTAGCCCCGCTCTAGCTTGAGAAATCACCATAGGCTCACCAAGTGCATTCTCGAAACAGTACCCAAGCCGGTGATCCAAACGAAGTGGAAGCTGTTAGACGTGTGCTGTGTAAAGACAGGGACGCACAGAATCCAGTACACCTCACTTCCATCAAGGCAAATATCGGACATGCCGAGGCCGTGTCAGGTATTGCAGGGCTGGCCAAGATCGTGTTAATGATGAGGCATGGACGAATCCCCCCGCAAATATCTCTCAAGAATTTAAACCCACGCATCCGCGAACTCGGTATTGACGGGGCGGTCATCGATCGGGAGGGCGCTGAGTGGCCACGCTCAGCGTCCAGAGCAGCCCGCATTGGCATGCTGAACAACTTCGGTGCTGGTGGATCTAACGCTGCAGTGCTCGTCAGTGAATACCCTTTGAACGCCAAGGAAACGCCTCATGCTGCTTTGAGCGTCACGAGCATGGTCTGTGGCTTCTCTGCCAAGACGAAGCGCGCCGCTGCCAAGCTGCAGGAGATGCTCGCTGAATATCTGGCCGCTGTCCAGAAAGGACCCAGCCAGCCTTCACTTGCCGATGTCTGCGCGACTTTGACATCTCGGAGGCAGTTGTACAATTACCGCGTTGCCGTGACTGCCGGCTCGCTCGCGGAGCTAGCGGAAAAGACACGCGCGGCTGTTGTTCGACATATATCGGATTCCCCGAGCTCCAATCCCGAGGCTGTTTTCGTCTTCTCTGGCCAAGGCTCTCAGGTAAAGTCTCCCCCTCCTGCGTCTTCTCGGCGCTGGTTCTACGCGACCGATGATTCTCATGGACTAGAGCTACTGATTTCTGACCGATGGCACTCATCGTTGCTAGTATATGGGAATGGGACGACAGCTAATGGAATTGTACGGCGACTTCGCCGAGACGGTGAACATGTGTGATCGTTGGCTGGTCCAGAATGAGTACCCAAGTTGTCTTCAGATCATACTGGCTGAAGGAAACGAGTCGACGAATGCTGAACCGGACGCCACAGTCTGGCAGGCCTTCCAGTCTGCTATGTTCGTGCTCGAAGTCGCGCTAGCACGACTTCTCATGTCCTGGGGAATTACTCCTTCGGCCGTTGTGGGACATAGGTGTGTTCTAGTGGTTTCTTCTACGCGCATGCGGGTTATGGCTAACGATGTATTGCAGCCTAGGAGAATATGCAGCTCTTGTAACTGCAGGGGTGCTCGAGCTGTTTGATGGTCTTAAGCTCGTGGCCCGTCGGGCCTCTCTTATGATGCAGCGCTGTGAGCTCGGTCAAACTTCAATGCTTGCTGTGAACTGCAATGCGGCCACGGCTCAAATCATGATCGATGCCAACGATGACTTTGCTGGGTTGGCCATTGCGTGTAGCAACAGCGAGACGGACTGCGTGATCGGTGGTCCCGTGCCGAAGCTGTTGCTCCTAAAGCATTATCTTACCGAGAGCCGCGGGTTGAAGAGTAAGGTGCTTGATGTGCCTCTTGCCTTTCACACGCAAGCCATGGATCCTATTCTCGCCGAGTTCACCGAGTTTGCCACACGCGAGGCGCAAGTCCGAGTGCCCATGATTCCTGTCGTGTCCAACGCTCTGCGGCGCACTGTACTGGCAGGAGAAGACGCATTCTCTCCGGACTATTTTGCCAAACAATGTCGCAGTGTTGTCTCCTTTGACGAGAGCATCAAGGACTTTCTAACGAACACCGAGGCTGGCGCCTCCGCTTTGCGCTGGGTTGAGATCGGTCCGCATCCGTCTGTCCAGCCGATGCTTCGCGGACGCTTGAGGGGCGCCGGCGTCACCCAAGTCCTGCTGCCGACAATGATAAAGAATGCGTCTCCCGCAGATACAATCGCGCGCCTTCTGTGCCATTTCTACGAGACCTCTGTCGGTATCAACTGGAGGAAAGTGTTCTCACACAGCGCCCGCACGCCCTATAAACTCATCGATCTACCTGGCATGCCCTTCTTCCAAGGGGAGTTCCATGTGCCATATCGCGAGCTGGCCGAAACCAACACAGAACGGCCCATGAAGAATGCGCTCACGGATGTAATTTCAAACAGCTTTACTGCCAGGGCCATCCAGCGACTCTCGTCCGACGCAGCCGATGGATGCGCCATTTACGACACGCCCGCTGTGTTGCTCAAGGAGTTTATCGAGGGCCACCTTGTATGCGGGCATGCCCTGTGTCCTGCCTCTGTGTACCACGAAATGGCCCTTTCGGCAACGAGGGACGTTGAACCAGAAGCCGGGTCTTCGGCAGTATGGTCCCTCGCTGAAATAAGCTACTTGGCGCCATTTGTTTACGAAGAAAGCCTGCCACATCTGCTGAGGATAGTCATCAGGCCGCGAACAACGCCTTCCGAGGGCTACGATTTCACTATTCTGTCATACCTAGGCGGGTCTGGCCCTGAAGAAAGAAGCACGACGCATTGCCAAGGGATTGTCAAGCGCAAAACCAAGAAGTCTGTCGAGCTCAAATACTCCAGGCTCCAGGCATCAATTAGCGGCAAGGTCGGCCACTTCAAGGGGACCACGAGGCAGTTGCTTGACGTGACAAGACCGCCATCGCCGTCACAGCAGCAAGTGTTCTCGAGGAGCGCCATGTACGAAAAGATCTTCACGCGCGTTGTGACGTACTCAGAGCCGTACCAGAAGGTCCAGTCGATACGCATCAACGATGAGACGGGAGAAGCCCTGGCTGCATGTGTGTTCCCGGAGCGTCGTCTAGGAGGTAGCGGCACTATCCCGGCTGCCAATGCCATATTTATGGACATGCTCTTGCATGTTGCGGGCTTCGTTGCCAACTTGAAGCTCGCAAACGACTTGATGGGCATATGTAAGGAGGTCGGGGCCGCCACCGTCCTCCGCCCCACCGCCGACTATGAAGTGGCCCCGAAGCAATTTGACATCTACTGCTCGACCTTTGATATCAAGGATCACCGCGATGGCTCGCTGACAATAGCCAACGCGTATGCACTGGACTCTGAAGGTGTTTTCGCTGTCTTCAAGGGCATGGTGTTCCAGCATGTTCAGTTGACACGCATCAGCAAAGCTCTCGGCCTCGCAAGCCGCTCCAGCAGGAAGAGTGTTGCGGAGGCTCTCCTCCAAAGGGAGGGTAAGAGCATCCGCGAGGACCTTGCAGATGGTGTAGCATCCTCGTTGGCTCCTGGCATGGTGAAGAACACAAGCCACGCCACGAGCCCTCCCCAGGTTTGTGTCAAGGACTTGGTCGCCCAAGTGTGTGGCCTTCGTCCAGAGGAGCTCACTGTGAACTCGCAGCTGGATGCCCTGGGTGTAGACTCTCTCATGGTAATCGAGCTGGAGTCGGAACTTGCGTCTGCTCTTGGTGTGCAACTCTCCCCAGGCAGCATCGCTAGCTGCGTCACGGTAGGCGACATTGAATGCCTGTGCGAAGCTTCGAGTCCAGGAATCAATCGCAAAAATACAGGGATCCATAACCTGATGAGTTCTGTATCAGCTAGTGTGGCCTCGAACTCAGAGATACAGACTCCGGCACCAGACTTCGTGATTCATGGTGCAATGAACATCACAGAAATCATCGCTGACCTATGCGGCACACAACGCGGGTCCGTTTCTCTAGAATCCGAGCTTAGCTCCCTGGGGATAGATTCGCTCCTGTCCTTGGAGCTCGAGGACAGCCTACGTGAGATTTACGGAAGCAAGGCTGTGCCATCTGTTCAGCTGCAAAAGTGTCGTACTGTTGGCGATATTGAGAGTCTGGTACGTGACCAACTACTCCAACCTGCTAGCGGAGCAATCATTGCCACGGAACAAGGCTATTGTTAATCAGCGACCACCAGATCGAGCAACGGCATCAGCATCACCACTCGGGCGCTGCGCAAATTCAGAGCGTCGTAGCCTCAGCGGAGGTTCGCGTGAAATCGCCGTCGCAGCCACGTCCATCTTTGACCCTTCTTCCTTCCGAAAAGGCTATGATCCCTGCTATCTCCAGGCTCCTTCAGCTTGACCGACAGCCTGAGCTGGTCCAGCCTGATCCCCAGCAGCAACAGAGCATTGCCTCGCCCTTGTTCTTGATCCACGACGGCAGTGGCATCTGCACTCACTATCATCGTCTCCAGCCGTTGGGCCGCCAGGTATTCGCCATTCATGATCCAAAGTTCCTGCTGTCGTCTGAGGAAGACCAGAAGCCCTGGCCCAGCTTGACAGCCATGGCGGCTCACTATGCAGGCATCGTCTCGTCTGCAACTGAACCAACTAGGGATTGCCTGCTCGGCGGGTGGTCCTTTGGCGGCGTGGTCGCCTTTGAAGCCGCCCGGATCCTCATGTCACAGGGATACCGCGTTAAAGGCGTCATCCTTATCGACTCGCCTCCCCCCATAGATCACGTCCCCCTCTCTGATTCAATCATCAGTGCTGTGACGGCTAGCCAGCAGGGCGAACGGGGGCACGCGTCTGGTGTGACAGGTAATAGCAACAACAGCCATAATCCCTCGTCGCCCGCCACTACGATCCGCAAGCTCGTGCAGCGAAGCTTCCAGGTCTGCGCTGACCTCATCGGTGCCTTTGATCCGATTGGCGAGGCGCAACAAGCTGAGAAGACTTTTAAGAGAGATGCGCCTCCTATTGCTTTGCTCAGGTCCGCGGTTGGGTGGACCCCACCCCTTGGCTATGAAGGCACAGCGGTGAGAGAGGTTAGGAATCGATGGTTGGAAGATCGGCATGACCGTTCGATAGCGACAGATGGGTGGGAAACTTTGACAGGTAGACCGGTCCAGTGCATTGATATTCCTGGAAACCACTTTCAGGCGTTTGACGCAGTCAACATCGAAGCTGTCTCGAACGCGTTGCGCCGTGTAAGCTCGGATTTTGATTCAGGGTTGCCGCAATAGAAGATACAGATTAATAAAAGAATTTTGCTCTCTGACAGTCACAGCTGCCTAGCTTGAACACAACCGCATTCTTACAATCAGCACAACTTCCCTCAATCAGCCTCGCGCCCGATTTTACACAAACAACATCAACGGTACTAGGTTGAACCGACTGTCACATACCTCAATACCGTCTGCAACGGAAGGAACCTAACCCCCGTCGCCAAAGGCGGAGTTGTGAGGGCCTCATTGTGCCTGGGACCGACGGCCACTGAAGCCCGGTGCTCGGCAGGAAGACATCACAAAAAGAGGTAAAGTCAGGATCAACAAACCGCAAAATGGCCCGGAACACCATAAAAAACAAGGCGGCTGCCGGTGCGTTCAATCTGGCTTCAACAGAGCCAAGGGCAGCACGCCTAGTTCACATCAACCCGTGGTCACAACAGCCGACGGTCACGATGAGTGTCGCCGTCGGCGGCGGCCCGCAGCAGCTAGGAACAATAGCTATAAGAGACCTATTTAGACCTTCCTTTGAATAAAGAAGGGTTTCCCAGTGCACAGTCCATCATAGCTTGTGATAAAAGAAGTTTGCTCTCATTCCCTTCCCATCGTGAGCTCCGTAGGAGTCGTTATAGGTACCCGTCCCTTTAGTCGACTTCTATGAAGCTTCACCTCCAGAAAATCACTCCTCCTTCATGATGGCGCGAGTGGATCCTCTGTCTACCCTGCTTTCTGTTACGTCCCCTAAGCTAGTAGGCCAAACGATAAATGAATAATTCGCAAAGGCCTTATTTTCGTTATTTTTTAGCTTTAGATAGGCTTATTTAGAGCAAAAGTACCACACGGCACGGCACGGCGCGGCGCGGCGCGGCCCGGTCGAGCTTCGTAAGCGCAAACGCCACAGTGGAGTCGAGCTCCGGAGATCGCAAAACCTCCCCGCACAACGCCTATTCAAAACAAAATAAGGCTCTTTCAAATACACCTTCCAAAGCTTGATGTGACCAAGAACGCGCTTTGCAACACTGAGGGCCAGCCCTTCACGCCTCTTTGCCACTAACTGTTTCTTACAGTTCCAGTCGGAAACTTGAAAGGGTGTAATGTTTGATAAGATCCTTGCAGCTAATGGGGCTTAGAAATGCTGTTGTTCCGCCTAAATGTAAGGATTGGTCCTTGATCGATACTCGGAAACTCAAAATGGTAGAATAGGGTTTGATGGGAAGTTCGCATGACTAAGCGGCGATGCCTTGGCACAACAAACTCACAGAGTCGTACTGCATATATGTGTGTACCGTGTTTGTACCGTGTTTTTAGAGTTATCGGGGAGGGACAAATAGCTTCCCGCTTTATCATCGGGTACATTCTAAAAATGGCTCAACTATCCGTTTAACTGCCGGACAGCTGCACCCGCGTCATGAGAAGGGTATCTAGATGACCAAAGATTATCAGATTGAAGGTACATCCATTCCCACCTAATTTGGGCTATGGAACAAGTCCCAACAACTGTCGGATCTATATAAAGCCACATTGCACTATGAACGACAATATTTTAACTGCGTCGGCAGGCTAATTCCACTAACAGTTTCTCATGGTTTCTTTTTTTTTCGTGATGCCTTAGCTGACCTAGATAGACCTTACATATGCTGATGCCCTCTCATTGGTTGGGTTTTTGGTATCTATCGTACATAAACCAGTTTATGCAGTCCACGGAAAAGCGGCATGCCCAGACAACGGCGTGGTTGCGATAAGACTACATGAGATAAACCTTAGTTTTTAGGCGCTCTAGTTTCATAGCGGTCGGGCCTTTACAGCGTCCCGGGTTTCCACAGCGATGTATATGAATGGGGCCAAATGTATCACTTTACCTCTGTATTAGAGCAATTTGGCATACCGCTGCTGCCTGAACATCTATATTACCTCCTTGCCTCTCCTCTTGAATTGATCTTATCAGGCGTGTGGCAGCGACGGCCATGTTCTACACCTTTAATTCCGCCATGACGAATGCCGCCTCATCTGGGAGGCCACCAGCAAGTCAGCCGCGAGGCCGCGAAGGCGCAGCGGCTCAGCGTAGAGCACGTTTCAGGAGCTTTCGCGCCTGCAAGCGGTGCCGGCTCTATCGCATCAAGTGCGGAGACAAGCCATGCTGCGCGTGCCAGCTTAACAATGCTGAGTGCGTCTGGTCTGATGAGCCTGAAGGCGCCAAGGAGGCGGCAGGATCACCAAACTGTTCCGCCCCGGAATGGACGTCCATGCCCCTCAATCTTGATGATGTGGCTCTGATGACAAATCCAACGCCCTACGCCCTTAGCGGTGACGAGGTTGAGGTTAATGGGCACGTCGAAGCCAACCTTCTTACTACTACATCACATAGCACTAGTGCGGCTTCTTCTTCGGCTCCATCCTCCGCAGGCCGGGATGACTCGGCGACTTTCGCGCCTTCGCCCATCTCCTCATGCATCGGGTCGGGTCCGTCGCCGTCCTCGGATTGGGTGCAGAAATTCCAACTGTTCTTTCAAAAGCTTGGGCCGACTTCTGTTTCCGAAAGCGCTTGTCCAAATCCATTTCCGATCCTACCCCAAGACGCATCGGCGCCAAGAAACGCAAGTGATGGCCTGGTTCTAGGCACCAAACTCAACCGAGATAAACAAGCCTACTTTGTCCGCCTCTTTTGGGTTTCGTGGGGCCCATTGTTTCCCCTCATGGCTGAGGAGGAATTCGAGTCTCTTTTTACGGGAGACTGGCCCAGTATGTTCGAGCATTGGACCATCGGGGGCGCCATAATCGACGGCATGACAGCTCTGGGGCTCCAATGCGGCCATGCCGCCGGCGTGGGTGGTCGTATGCTGGGACTATGGCCCGATTCTGTCCATCAAACTAGCCTTCTGTACTTCAACCGCTGCCGAGACCGCCTCCGCAGCGAAACCTCTCACGCTACCATCGATAGTATTCGCTGCTACATCCTGTTGACTTTGTACGAGCTTCAGGCAAATCGTCTTGAGAGTGCCTATTACATGGTCGGCCTCGGCGTCCGTCGCGCCCACATGAGCAGTCTACACAAGGCGCCTCCTACGCACATTCAGGCACAAGAGGTCGTTGGGCGTATTCGTGCCTGGTGGTTGCTACACTGGCTTGATATCCATTGTTCAATGCAGCTGGACTGGCCGTCGGCCGTCTTGCAGACCTCGATCACTTGCCCACTGCCCCCAGACCAATTTGAAGTCTCGACATCTGGCAATACCGCCTTCGGGTGGTCCCCTTGGCGAGACTTCAACCCGTGTGCCTACTTTTCCTACCTCACTAAATTTTCAATGATCATTGTCAAGGCTCTAGACGCGATGCCCTCGCTACAGTCACTGGACGAAACGGACACCGAGTCCACGCTTCACGCGTCAGCCGAGCGGATCTGGTATGCCGTAAGACGCCTGGAAACCTTATTCGCCCAACTGCCTGAACAGCTTGTAAATCCCCGTGAGAGGGCTGACGTCAGCTGCACTAATTCGACCAGCGATAGTCCTGAGCAATCTGCCCTATTAGCTACTAGGAGCCGCTACGTACCAGGAAACGCGCCAGTAACACTAATGCTCGGCATCCCCGACTGGCTTCAGCGACAACGGATCATGTTGGAGCTCTATTACCTCAATGCCCGCGTCGTGCTTCAGCGTTCATTTGTCTTCTTGCAACGCGATTCTGCGACTGCCTCGAGCTCAGAAAACCTTGCCCTTACTAAGCAATGCGCGGAAGACGCCATTCAACATGCTTGTTCTATTATATCAATGCTAAAGAGCATCTACTTGAAGTCGGACATTCTCGATGGATTGACGATGGTTTGTCAATTTCTTTGGACTGCTACCACGACCATAGCCGCTCAGATATTTGTTGATCCAGAGGCCCCGCAGACTGCGTCTCTCTCCGAGTCGATATCCAATACCCTAGCCATTCTAGAATCGCTATCCTGCACAAACCCGGAGGCCCTACACATCTATGAAATTAGCCGTTCACTCGTTTCTCAATTAAGCTATATTACTGGAATGAGCATCGATTTCAACTGTCCAAACCTAACACTAGATCTGGGACTATCAATATCTTTACCTATCCATTCTGAAGTATCTTCCGAAAACACAAATACTACTGCTTCGAAAATGCAAGATAATGAGGCGGATAGATTGTTCAGCAGTAATTTGGCATTCGAATTTAATTTGTTCGAGACCAGCACATTTTTGCAGTCTTCTTAGGAGCGGAAGACATGTGTAGGGCTAGGGTTCAAGGGTTAGTGAGTTGTATTGACTATCTACATGTCACAGGCCATTACTAGCCTGACTGTAGGTCTTTTGAAATAACGTATATGTGACAATCCGCCTCCAGATTAGCGAGCGTCCCCCCTTCCCGCAAGTCCAGTGATTCTAAGAAAGTCCTGGCAGTGATATGACTATGTTGTTTGTTGGTTAGCCAGGCCCTGCAACGTCCTCTTCTACTTCAGATGCCCAGCTTATCAAGTGTCTCAATGTTGAAATTGTCTATCCCTTTGAGGTCCGACATGGGTTATGACAACAAGATCACAACACGTGCATACACTGGTTTCAATCAGTGGACTAAACATACGTGACATCTCGCGGTTACTAGCAACGAATCTGCAACCCTGGTCCCGAAAGTCGGAGAGAAAACGTGTCCATGCCAGTCAAATTGCCCCTCAACTCAAGACCTTGTGATTGGCTCGGGCTCGATCTGCCTTCCGAAAGGAGTAATCAGACTTATCGCCCGAAGGAGTTAAAGACCTTTGCTCACACGCTAAAGAGGAACGATTCTTTCAGACGTTCTTCATGAAACAAACCACCCACCTCCGCGCACTCTCGCTGGGTGTGGTGAATTACTACAATTCCACCACTTTAAATACATCTATAAGCGCCCTTCATCCGGAAGAAAAAGGCATTATGGATTCTGAAAAGAGCCAGTCGATGGTTCCGCTAAGCCAGACCCGTCCGGAAAGTTTGCATGGCGCCAGCCAGGCCGAAGGCGAGACACGATCACCTCCAAGTCGGCCTAGAGAAGACGAGGAGTTTGGCCATGCCAGAGACTATTTGACTCTCGGGGTTCCTATAGTGACGGCCGTGGAGGATGCACGCCAGTATCCTCGAAGCATTAAAAATCTTATCACCGACCTTGTGGCGGCATGTGGCCTGGCTACACCGTTGGGCAGTAATATCTTACTGCGTAAGTTTCCTCTTCTCCCCCGTCTCCTTTATTGAAAGCCGTTGAGCTGACGCTTACGCCAAACTCTAGCCGTGCTGGCTCCGGCATCGAGGGATCTAGGCACAACCACGACAGTAATTAATCTCTCCATCGCATTCTACTGCCTCGCCGTGGCCTTCGCGCCCATGTGGTGGACTACCACATCGGAACATCAGGGCAGCCGCAACACCTATGTGGTAGCGTTATTTCTCTTCATCGTCTTTAACGTTGTCGCCGCCGTAAGCAACCCGCCTGCCATGTTCATCGCCATGCGTCTCCTCGCGGGTGCCACCTCAGCTCCCGTGCAAGCATTGGGTGCCGCCACGGTGGCGGACCTGTGGGATCTCAAAGAACGCGGCCACGCCATGGGCACCTTCCTCCTGGGAACTATGGCCGGGAATGCCTTTGGCCCAATTATCGGCGGCGCACTCGGCTCACGTTGGAGCTGGCGAAGCACTCAGTGGTTCATGGCTATATACGGCGGCGTCATCTGGCTATCCGTCATCTTCTTCCTCCCTGAGACGAGAGCCCGCCGCCGCACAGCCGGCGAGTCGGAGCCTGGGACGAGTCCGAAACACGGCGCCATAGCATATGTGAAGGAGTTCCTCTTGAAGGTCCTGACCACCCTCTTCAAGCCTATGAAGCTCATCCCACTGCTTCGCTTCCCGCCTATCCTAATCACCGTCTGCTATACAAGCATCAACTTTGCAGCCTATTACTTCATCATAATCGTCATTCAGGCTACGTTCTCAGCACCGCCGTACTCCTACTCAGTTATCATTGTAGGCCTTATGTACTTGCCAAATGCAGCCGGTAACATCCTGGCGGCGACTGTCGGTGGGCGCTGGACCGACCGCACTCTGGTACGCGCAGCAGCTACGGCTGGACGTTTTGACGAACAGCATAAACCCAAGCCAAAGCCGCAAGACATGCTTGGCCTCAATATCTGGGTCGCAGGGCTCTTGTTCCCGGCTGCGATACTCGTATCTGGATGGACATCAGACAAGCAAGTCGTGGCGGCGGCGCCATTAGTGGCCAATTTTTTCTTTGCCTTTGGTAACATGATGGTTCAGAACATCACAACCGTCATGCTGACAGAGTTTGTCCCCGGCCGAGCGGTTGCCGGTGTGGCCCTGTCCAACCTCGTCCGCAACACACTCGGTACCATTGTTTGTATTATCACGCAACCTCTCATCGACGCCATCGGAGTTGGTTGGCTGTCTACAATCGTCGCGCTCATCTGCGGTGCCAGCGCAAGCTGCATATGGTTTCTCCAGCGGAATGCCAGTAGATGGGCTAAAGAAATGGCGGAGAAGATTCCACAGCCTTAATAGTAGTGGCCATTGTTTTTATTGCGAGAATCGAAAACCGGCAATACCCCAAATTGGAAGCCGTAGACCAAGTGGCCTATATTAACGACCTTGACTAGAGTTTCTTTGTAAATAGCAATAAGCTAACTTACACTTGGGACGTAGAGGCATATTAAAGAAGTGGGAAAACAAACTTAGAAATGCAGTGAAAATAAAGCTCAAAGACTATCTACAGGGTAAGTACTGTTATTAGTTTACTCTTCCTAATTTATTATTGTTACGGCCTGTCACAGGACAGAGTAACAGAGCTCTCTTAGCAGCTGTTATTCGTGCAGGTAATTGCAAGCATCGCGGTCATTGACTTATCTTTTAGACTAACCAGCTACTAGACGTAGTGGGAGGCACGAATCCTTACATAAATTCATTATTTTCTATTTTATTTTACTTACCTTATTATCTTATCTTTCTTTATTTTTATAAGTATTATAAAGTAAATAAATAGTACCAGGTCTAAACTAGCTATAAATATATTACATAATCTTTGTTGTAGTAGAATAAGGCTTATTATTCCTTTTTAGACTGCTTTATTAATTATATATTACCTCGGGTTTAATATGGCCTTTGCAAAGGTGGCTAATTTTACACTTCCAATGCATAGCAATGCGCTCCTTGCCCTGCTGGATGGACACAGCGAAGGCAAAACCGGTTGCCAGTGTTATGAAGTTGGGAAGGTCGCAGCGAGCGAGCGGTTCGCTAGTTGTACCGCCTGTCCAGCTGGACAACGACCTAACAGAGACAGGAATGACTGCTTCACTTGTCTCACAGGGCAATGCTCAGCTGGCGGGGCAGAGAACTGCAAACCCTGACACAATAGGAACTATTCAAATGCCGGCGCAACTACCTGCAATTCCTGCGATGCTGGTAAAGTGCCCACCACCAATAAGGATGATTGCTAATCCTGCAACGGTGGCCAAATCGCAGCCCCTGGCGACTTTGGCTGCACTACCTGTGAAGAAGTTGAAGTGCAATGAGGAGAAAAGCTCTTGCAAAATTTGCGATGATGGTTATATATCATTGGGGAATATTATGGAGACACCGGTGATGAGCAGAGCGCTCCCAATGTTAATTCCATGGATTTACCTCCCCCGGACACTGTGTAATGCAAATATGCGATACCAAACCAAAAGAAACCGGTGGTATGTTGGCTTTTTGGAAATCTCAACGCCAATCTGATATGCTGATCCAAGCCAACCCGGGCCTTCCTGCGCCGACCTCGAGTCACCAGCCCCTTCCATCTTGCTCCTTCTCCTTCTCCTCGCGCCAACTCTACTTATATTGCTGGACCTTAGGGTTACTGACGATGATAAGACGCCCAACTTACCTGCTTTTGCAACGCTCACTAAACCGATAGCATTATCTTCAATCACAAACTTATCACTTTCGGTAATATTGTGAGTCTCATATAAAACTCTTTATTAATAGCTAGTCTGCTAGCTCAATGTGACCATCCCAGTTACTATTCTAGCTCCATAAGGCTTTTTACCAGTCGAGACAGGCCCCGGCCTCCCGTCTCTAGCACAACCGCCCATGTCCCTTCAGTATTCTATGACTTATAATCCTAGACAGCTAGGCAGATGGCTCAAATGTCAACGGAATATCTGCAGGGCTCAGGCTGATGATTTCTTCAACTAATTGCCCAGTCACCTCGGCACTGACTTCGACTGATGGGGGACACCAACCCAACTCAACTGGCAATCGTTGATTCCCTGAACTTGAGATTAGAGCTAATTTCTTCGATGAAAACAGCAATAGAACTTACTGAAAAAATATTCCATGAATTCACGATTAGCAACAGGCTTTGCAGGGGATCCCCAAAGTTGAAGTAACATTGCTCCTTCTCCAACTATGACACCCAATTGCGCTTCCTTGGTAACAAAAGTTGGGTTTACAAGACTCATATCGTAGGCATGTCTGGCTCTGGCGTTGGCAAATGAAGAAGAATTAATAGCCATGTCATCCCCAAAGTAGCTAAGAAATGAGTTGAATGTGGCTTCATCAAAAGCATTTGAAGAATCGAAGTAGAAGTCACGGCGGGACATACTTCCGTCGTGCTCTAAGACATTATGAGCGTGCAGCATATCGAGGTCAAGAAACTAGGCTTTTGTCAGCAAGGATTCATTCGATAAGCTCTTGCGTAGATCCTCATTTCCAAATTTGTGCAACAATCAAGCTTGCCTAATTTGGCGAGGTTATACAATTCCGCGAAGTTCCACAAGCTGACATACCGGAGCATTTGGAGTAGGGTTTGCAGTTAATCCTCGCCGAAAGGCTTCTTCAGCTACTTCGACCCCAATGTTCATGCCATCTTTAAGACCGTTTGTAAGAACTTCGAGAGTGATATTGCGGCCATTGTGAGGAAGAAAGCCATGGTTGGAAAGCGTATCAAGGCAGGGACACGGGGAACGGACAAGAAGTTGGTCAGCATGATACAGCGAGCCGTAAACAGGTAAACCTACCACCATCCTCTCCAGGAGCTTTCCAAATGAAGTGGCGAAGTTCCAAAGGAAATCTAGAGCTTTCATTCCCTCCCTTGGTAGGCTGGGGATGGTTTGCGCGACCATGAAAAGAATCCCCGTGATTGGGGAAAGCGGTAGACAAAGGTAGCCCAAAGAGAAAGATCGCTGGAGGGAAATGCATTGCGAATGGCGTGACAGGTGATACTATGGAAGTAATGCTTTTCAATGAGGAAAATATGATTCGTTGGGTTTCTGTAAAATGTATCAGAGCTGGGGAATCAGCCGATTTATAGAACGGCAGACAGCAACACTATGACCCCTAAAAATGTTCTGACAAAGCGCAACTAGAGAATTCTATGTGACATCACCCACATTTGAAAAATAAGTGGATACCATCATGGGTAGACCTGGTTACTCTGGTTTGATCCCAGAAGATTAAAAATCGCCACCACCCACGATACCCACCTCTTCAAATGGCCATCTCCCATCCATCGTGCGGACCACCCCGGCAATAGAAGTCATCCGAGACAGTACGAGTGGTGCAGCTGTGACCTGGTGATTCTTCATGCACACATTCAATAAAACCTAATTTCACCGTCGGTTATCTAGTTCATGGTACTCCCTGTCGAATCTATCCTTTACTAGCCCCGTGTCCTGCCCTGACGCCCAACAGACATCTTCGCCTCAGTACTCACCATCCTCATACGAAGAGATCTTTGTTATCTTTTGCTGGGACACAAATAAAGGTGACGAAGGCATTGAGAATCAGCACGCGTAGTATGTTTGAATCGATTTCATGTAGTTGAAACCTCAAAGACTGAGTCGCTCTTGTTTCATCCAGCTTTTAGAACAGCAAGGCAAACTTCCATCGGCCACACGCCCCTCGATATTTGCAGGTCTGGGTTTTGAGAATAGCCCCGATTGCTGGTATGATCATACTAGAGTAATATCCATGTATTACGACTGTCCAAATGGAGACCTTGTGGCGGCTTATCAGCTAGGATCTCAAGACCTTAAAGTCTCTATGGCGAAAACTTTGGACTTAGCCGCCAGTAGACTCCTTCTTGGACTCTTGGCACAAGTAGAAAATAGTAGCAAAGCAAATTGCTTTTTGCTAAGAAGTGACGTTCTCCGTATAATACGCAGGGCTAGAAATGGACTATCGTGGCCGACACTAGCTCCGATGCCACGAGCAATAACATCTGCGGTCGATCTTCTCTCGTTCTCGTTAACTTTAAAAAACGGGTTACTATGAGCCAGCGCATTGTTAATTCATCGAGATCAATTTTACATGGTCAGGGCGGTGTGCAGGGCGTTAGCGCTGATGTTGACCCAGGATCATTTATCTGGATGCTTGTTCTCGTTAACTTTAAATTGGAATATGGGCATCCAGAGCTTGGACCGTCAATCCTATCTCTCTTGCTTCTCTTTCTTTAGGAGAAACAGTGTAGGTTAGTATTTCATTTTATTACTATACTGCTTTCGATAATCGAATATGAATCGGAGGAGCAGAGGCACACATTCCAATCCGCTAATACCGTATAATCTCGCAAAATCCGACCATGAAGTAGAGACAGAATCAGCTCCATAAATGTGCAGATAGCCAATCAAGATTGCTATTTGAAGAAAAAATGCAGGGGGAAAAGCAATATGGTGCTCCACTCCATGGTCGGATTTCGCGAGATTATGCGGTAATATCATCCGCTTTGTTGGCACTTCAATCCTCTTCGGCTCTGGTCCTGCAGATGACTCGCAAATTGAAGCCTACGACTTGATGAAACAGCTACTCGCAACTCGCACCAGCTGCCATATCACGTAGATTTGGTCGTTCCCTGACTTCCTCTGTTTATCTGGTTTGACTCATGGTTTCGGTATCAATTCAGCAATTGATTCATCTTCGTGGGATTCGAGGATCATCCATGCTCTGGGATAGAATTTCATTTATTGGCCATTTTAGAAGCCTGGGCTAACAAACTATTTACAAGAAGCAGAAAGGACGGTTCTTCAAAGGGAGACTTGTCTTTCTCCGTATACTTCATGTGTGGCCTTACTCGTGCCTTCAGGCCGGATTCAAGCCAAAGCTTGCATTTCGTTTGGATCAGAGCTTGCGACACGCTTCATCGTTTCCCTTTTGATGACGGAGGAGGGATGAACAATGTTGAAGCCGACAGAGACCGCAAGAATCAGCAAAGCGTCAAACAGGTAAAGATAAATCTCTTTCGCCATGAGTTCCCCGTCCTCACCCATGATGTACTCCGCGACGCGGAAAATTGATCAAACCATAATGAAGCCGCTGGAAATAGATAATACCATTAAAAGCTTCTTCCAGGTGAGTTGTGGGTCTAAGCTTGCATTGGTTGGTGACTAATGGATCCTAAAATGGAAAATGCCAGTCACCACGATAAAGACTCCAAAGAAAACAAGCTGAATAAAGAGACCAACAATGATAATGGCCTGTCCCATATCACTATTTTTACTAGACTCGGCGCTTGCCAGCATTGCACCACCTTGGCATATGATTTTGCCTTGTTAGTCCGAGCGTAAGCAATATATTGCACTTACCAACACCTTGGGCAATAATTGAAAGGATATCGCCAAAGAGAAAGATTTTAGTGAGCCAATTAAGCCTTACAATCGAGTATGCATCAGCTTTGAGAAGGTGAATAAGCCGACCGAGAACCATATAAATCGATGCAGCGTAGAATGGCGGGCCCAGGAGCCATAGAAGAGCTTGCATGAGATATGGGCCTTCGGTCCATTGCCCATACGCCTCTTTGGCATTGATAATCCTTCCTGCATATCCAATAGTTTCAACTATAAAATTGATATATTTAGCTCATGTCATCCTCAATATTATGCGGTGGCTCATACTCATGCAGGCAACCACGAATGGGATAAAGTACAGCGACTTCAACTTGAACACTTGAAAAGTGTGGTATAGTCCCGAGATGGAAAAGCATACAACAAATATGACTGCAGCTGCCAGAGAGGGAGCATATTTGTAGCGGTCATTTTCCATGGTCATGATTGGCTTGGTGTGGGTGAACGTGGTTTTCAAGACAAAATGAATGAGAAGTAAGAAGAGTGATTGTTGTAATTGCGACGGGCAGCTTGGTTGTTTCTGTTCTGTTGAAGCGTTGAACATACTGGCTTCTTTAAATAATCCCCAGAACACAACTGTTTATTGTGCTCACCAATCGATGATAAGAGCGAGAACGAGTCCCGTAAGGACCCACTTGATATGGAAGACCAATGAAAATTGGACCGTACAATGGAGCCTCCAACTGGCTGCGAGTAGTTCATGATAAAATCAAGAAATTGCTTCCGAATTTGGCGCACACATTGAATCCAGAGCCAGCATCCCGCGCCAAAATTAGGGCAGTGCAAGAGCAAATGGCTGTTGAATCGCACAGCCACAACACCAACTGTCGGAGGATGGTCAGTTGGGTCACTGGGGCTTCTGCTTGGATGAAAAGATATCCAGACTAACTAATGCAAATTTAACCCTCTCTCCACAATCACAAGACAAGATGGTCCTAGAAATAAGTGCATGTATTCAAGCTTTCCAAGGGAATTTTAAGTGTTTTCTGGACTGCAGAGCGGCTTCATAACTAATGATGAGCTATACACATGGTCACGCTTGTCCACATATGATTTCTGTGTATGACAACATCACAACAAGAGAGGAAGATCAGCATTGAAATTGTTTCTACAACCACGAGAATTGCCGGTGAGGGAGATCTTTGACATGAATGACCTGGCCGTGTTTACAAGCAGGGGTGATGGTGTGTCCAAGCGCTCAGTCCTCAAAGCTTCCGCCTTCCCAGAGCATATAAGGGATGATGCTTATTTTAAAGCTTAGATGGCAATTCAAAGGATCCTCGAAAAGATATCAATACATCAGATATCGAAAAGAAAAAAGAACGAAAGTCAAGACATTTGTAGTGATGATGCCGTTGCATCTGGAAGCTTGGTGCTCAGCTAACAGGCTAGCGTCAAGCTATACGATATGATGTGACGTAAGCTTAATGAGCCCCAGTAGATCTAGTCTATGAATGGCTAAGATGAGCTCCAATTACTTGATTACCTTTTTTATCCGGATGTTCCGTGATTGTTTCGTTTTCGCTTCACTCTGTGATTGGCTAGCTTGCCTAGTGGCTCCACTCAACCTGTGGCGCCACTCAACCTGTGGCGCTATCATAGGGGGCCTCCTGCGCCTCGACAAGCTAATTTATGTTATTTCTCCCCGCCATGCGTCGTTGTCGTCGTCGTTTTTTTAAACCTTCCGAAATCCCGAATAGTTTAGCGATTTATTGCTTAAATCCCCGTTTGAAGCCTCCACAAAAACCAACTTCAGCTTATTTAAAACTGACCAGGAGAAGCCTCTAGGTCCAAATCTCCGATCATTCGGCACAGAACGTGTTATACCTTTGACTAGGAAACGGTTCGGATATAAGAAATCACGTAATGAATGCATGAGGTGCAAAGAGAGAAGGGTAAAGTTAAGCCGCAAATACAGACATGACGTGCATCTTCAGCCTCCCTGATAGTTTATCATCGATACAGTTGACGAGAATGCCCCTTGCGGGGCATGTGTAAAGCATGGAATACCATGCAGCCTTGAGATATCCAGATTGACGCCACTAATGAAGCGAAAGCGCAGACCCAGAGTACAGGTAAGAGGCCTATTGCGTCTTTGTGTTTCTCGATATGAACAATATATTTAGTACGTCGACCAAGGCGTTTCAACGCACTCTCCAACCGATGAAGTCATGGATCCAATGTCACACATGAACAAGGCTGGGGTATTTTCGTACTTTGACTATTTTCAACTCAATGATGAAACTACTGGCATACCCAGCAGACTATCAGATATTGAGCTCATACACCACTACACGATTGTGGCCTACCGCACCTTCTTTTCATACTGTTCTCATGTGTATGACACATTACAGTATGATGTGCCACGAGAAGCACTTTCTTCGCCCTTCCTTCTTCACCAGCTATTAGCATTTTCAGCGCTTCATTTAGCATATTCGAACCCTGATACCCGTCGTCAGTATCTCATTCAAGCTTCACAGCACCAGAGCCTTGCTATAACTAGCATGACCCCAGTTTTGGCAAAACCTGCAATGGCTGCCAGCTGCCATGCATTATACGCAAGCTCAATATTCATTATCATCAGCGCCTTTGGGACCTTTTCGACTCACGACATATACAACAACAATTTGTGTCCAATCGATAGCCTCGTCGACATATTCATCCTTATCGAAGGCATGCAAATTTTGCTGAGTTCTTCATACAAGGAGCTTCGAAATGGACCACTGAAATATCTGTTCAGCCGATGTCCATGCGTATCGCCACAAGCCCGAAGCAGCCTTCAATCATTAGCCCTTCAACTTGTGGACTTTAAATCCCGTTTAGAAGCTCGATCACTTGAGCTTAATGATGGCGAAAGAGATGTTCTGATAGAAGCATCTGATTTATTCCAGAGCAGTATAAAAAAGGAAACCGACAGTTCCAGCATGCTGGCAACACCTGAGCTAAGAGTCATTTTCGGATGGCCAATGATGCTGTCAAGCACGTACCTTGCTCTGATACGTCGTCGTCATCCCTTGGCACTGGTTATTTTATCGTACTATTGTGTTCTTTTACGTTCCAGAGAAGCGGAATATTGGTTTCTTGAGAGTTGGGCGGATGTTTTGATGAAGGTTATTTCCCAAAACTTAATGGGTTCACCTTGGGAGGAACTCATCCAGTGGTCGTTAAGGAGCATAAATGTAGTTGGGTTGACTCATACTAGACTAACAGAGCCCGAAGATGGAAAATGAGAATACCATAAGTTCAATGGCTAGGTTCAAACTTATGAGGTAAAGTGTATGGTTTGTAATAGATATTATATGCTGATTTATGAAACAAATGATAGAGAAGAGTTACAAGAGTGGTTCGCAAACTAACAGGAGCGAGATAATCGTTTCACAAAACTTTGTTTCACGTACATCAAATCTTTTAGCAGAGCATCAATTTACCTGCTTTACGTATTACTTGTGATTGACCGGACAGAATTAGCCCACAAGCTGGCATTGTTTCACAGCGGCCTGATATATCTCACAGCGGCCTGCAATTATTTATTTATGGTTACTTCTTTTATGCTTCTAATGTTGTTAATCATTTATTGTTGTAAGGAAAGACAAGAGTCCTTTGTTTAGGGTAGGCGCTTTTATGGGTCGCGATGCATTAGCCCCACTGTAGCCCAGAACAGCCCACAGTGGCTGCTAGCTTTAGTGAGACCGCCTTCCTCCAAAAGTGGTACAACATACCCGTGTCGAAGTTACCAAAACTCGGATGTTCACTTCATGCCGGAGTAACTAAAATAGCGCTCATATTCATAGCATAATTATATTGTAACCTTCCATCTTAACTCCTTTTCTCTCCTTTGACGATAAGCAAGTCTACTTTACTCCAACGCAGCACTCTCAGTTATGAAAATGACAACATTACCTAGCAAAATAACCTCGCAGCTCAATAGCGTTACTAATCATTCGCGGTGGTCTAAAATCAATCTCAAATCACCCCCAGCCCCCACTGCGATGGCTCTTTGTGCGAAAAGGATTGATCTGATTGGCATTTTTAGCCCACACTTGCCGTCTGCCCGGACTTTTCTTCCCACCGATGCAGACTACATAGAAAAGGTCACTACAAGATGGAACGCGTGGGAAACAACCATGCTTTATCGGAAAAACCCAGCTAACAACGGAAGATGACTTGGCAATCATTATGAGTGCCCACCGTCTCAGTTCGCCTGGTTTACCTGGCTGAGGAATTGACACGAGGAAACTTCAGGTCAAACTCTGTGTAGAACACGGTCTGTACTTCTTTGCAACGGGTGGTGGTCATGGCACAGGCTGAGGTTACGGCATGGTTAGGGATGCCCTAAACATGGATTTGCAGGACTTCAAGAGCGTAAGTGTGGATGCAGAAAACAATGAACTCATAGTAGGCGACGCGACCGAAGCTGGGAAGTTTTATGAATCCCTTTGACCAGTCAGAAAAGAAACCCGTAAGTAAAAACGTTGTGCAGAGGATATGAGATATCCTAACAAGTTGTTCTCTGCAGCAACTGGGAATTCTCCCTGCGTGGGTATGGGAGGTTTGAAGGTAGACGACGGCATTGGAACTCTTAAGAGCAAGCATGGATTCGTCATCGATTCATTTCTCTCTGTTCGAACGGTTACGGAAAAAGGAGAAATAGAAACTGCTCTCAAAACCGAGAATACCGATTTTTTCTGGACTATTCGCGGCGTAGGTGCTAATTTTGGCATCATAGCATCTGCCACGTACGTGATATATGCCGCTACTTACAATCGCCTAGTTTTTAATGCTGATTTCGAGTTCCACGGATGTCAAATGGATATAGGACACAATTACACTACGCATTAGCGGAGTGTTCATTTCAATTTTAGCGTAGTCGGCAATGTGACAGTAAATGGAACTTGTTTCAATTTGCCAGGGGTCATGTACGAATGAAAGAGCAGTGGAGGTCGCTGATGGCAAATCCCTACCCTTCGGAGGAAACAGTGTAGTCGGAGTTGGGGCGAGGTTCGAGGTTGGGTCATATAGGACCCTTCAGCTTTGCCATCGCTATTCTCGACCCTCCGGGAAATTGTTGATTTGCTACCAAGCTGTTATATTTCGTCATGATTTTACAGTATGATTTAATCTTGTAAGATTAATTTTATATTTAACCCTTCTCCACACACCACTGATAATCACGTACTTGACTCTACTTTGACTTCAACGTCATGAGCATGATGATTAGCCCTTAAATGACAGAAGTATTGAGTGGACGCAGGGAATGCATGTGCAGTCAAATTTACTGGAACCAAGGACGTCTCGTTGTGCACCTTCACCCATCCCCAATAGGACACCTGCTCAAAGACTCATGTATCAAACTACACAATGATGCATGCATTGTCGAAAATTACCTTTTATGCAGCTGAGGCTCAAAGTAATCATAACATTATTTGAATGCGATTTAATCACCTATGGCTATTTTGCGGCTGATGCATTCCAAAACGAACTAATGAGGTGGTTCAATCAAGCGGCTTGATGATTCGTGTCGCCAACATGATTATGGGTACACGAGTAAAATTATCACAACAGAATGGCCGAGTCTAGTTTCTCACAGAGACCATCCCTGCATACTCGTCCAGCGCATATATCTGACCCATGTGGCCTGCCTAGTGTTTTTTCATTTTATGGCGTCGGGCTACGCAATGCAGGCCAAGCAGACTACATGGGCCCAGAATGAATGTGGCGTTTCAGCCCAACAACGCTGGACAAGGATCATATTCGGTAGAAGAAAGTGAATCTTTCGCGTTACAAACATGTCTCTTTCTCCTGCTTTACTGCATGGCAAGCATAGTAATGCGTTAGGAGATGCACTTGTGTTTTATTTCAATTCTTTTCTCCCAAGGTAAGCTTGGTGGACTGACTCATTTTTGTGCTGACACCAGATATGCTGGAAAATGCCTCTTCGAAAATCAGCGACCTAGCGACAGCCACAGCAGAGGCTGAAAGGAGCTAACACATTAGCTTTCGATAGTTCAAAATCCCAACATGGGAATGTTGAAATTGGCAGAGTAGCTTAATCAATAGCTCGAGCACAGCCTAAGCTAGTTAGGTTGAGGCTTCGTCAATTCCAATTCATTGGATAAGGCAAAAGTTACATGGCTAAAGCGGGACGGGACGGCTGGTAGCGCACATTCAAGCTGAACTGGCCATCAATACCAGGTGGCTGGCTATATATGCAAACAGCGCTTCCATCAGCTCCTTTGCTCATAATCCATCTCCATCCCGAAAATACAATGGTGTCCTTCAAAGTGTTGCTGCTGGCTTTGGCCGCTGGGTGTGAGGTTTTGGCTGCCTCTAACCTCACATGCACCACTAGGCTGGGCCCGTCTTCGTGCAAGGTCACTCGGCACACATCCACCAAGACTACTACAATGACCAAGAAGATTGTCCACACTGTGGGCAACACTGTGACGCCTCGGCCCGTCACAAGCACGGTCCAGTCGGCGCTCACCACTACCGTCACCATTGAGGCCAGCACCAAGACGAACACAGCCACGGTGACCCAGACGAGTAAGAGCTCTGTGGTACTCAATGACCTCCACTAACAGCGCTCCAGCTACGAGTACCAGGGTTAGCGTCATAACCATTCCTGAGATTGTCACCAAAACTAGTTACACTTACAGTGGAACAAAAACCGCCACTTCCACTGTTCCTGCTCCTCCAGACTTCACCTATCTTGCCGATGACCACAACTATAAACCAAGGATCAAAGGTCGGGATGTTCTCATCAACAAGAGGGAGCCGGTTGACCAGAAGAAATACCCGCAGCGTATTGATTGCACCAAGTTTGTGACCAAGACCACCACCAAGACCGTCACCAGCACAGCGAAGGAATCTGCGACTACTCTGCCCACCTCCACCACCGTTAAAACAGCTACTATCACTCATAAAGATACCACGACAGTCTACCCAGAAGCAAGCACCACAATAACAATCACCAGCAAGTTCAGCACTTCCACTATTGTGGTCAAGACTTCTACCAGCACGGTTACAACTTTAGGTAGGACTTGCCCTTGGTGTCCCAGGCTTTGGGCTAACACAAGACGCAGTTGGTGTTGAGACTGGGGTCGTAAAGCCGTATTACCAAGGCTGTAGTGCTCGAAACCTGGTTGAAAAGGCTAACGGTGGTTACCCAATGTCGTATGTGTCTAATTACAATCGCAATGCGAGCTTAATCATGGGCGTGGCTAATGCATATGACTGTTGTTCGATATGTTTTGAGACATATATTTGCTGGAATGCTGCTTACAACCTAGCTACGTCGGAATGTGAATTGGGTCTTGGCGACAAGTGCATTCCCGGCGAGTATAACAACAATTGGTATAGAACTTCGACCGATTTGACAATGGATCATCTGGTTGTCAGCAATGGTCCTTGTGGACGCCTTAACAACGGTGGAGGATGGTTGTAAAAGTTGTTTTGTTTAATGATTCAAATGCTGGGGCGGGAAAGTTGACGAGATAAAGAGTAAGGCTTCAAGAATTGGAAGCAAGGCTGAGAATGATTCTACCTTAACAATGAATTCCCTGTTTGGCTACTGGTCTGGACTCGAAAACTAGTCAACGTGCCGTAGAGTCATCCAGGTAATAGGATAAGTGACTTGGCTTGCATGGGCAACACTGGTGCGCACTTCCACTATAGCCCCGAGTAGCAAAACCCTGACTCTGATATGTAGTGGAACGCTTACGCAATGGGGGATCTTCGGGTGGAGTTGTTTTTGCGTAAACTTCTCTAAGTAGCGGTACGAGGTTCTCGGCAATTTCCATCTCACTGTGATGATTAACTAGTTAACCAAGTGAGCTTAAGAGCTAAATCTATTGACCCTCATGTGCAACCAGAGCGCGAAAACAGTGAACGGGATTGTAAGGTAGAAATTAAGAATCTTCAGTTTATTCGTCTTCTTCGCGTTGCTCCAACCATCCCAACTCTCATCATATGTCAGAGTAAAGGCTCGATACGCCGGACAAATAGGACTCATTGTAAGCAAAATCAGTTCACTTGGACTTAGAAGTGGCCGTCTAGGTACAAATTGTTTCTCTTTTCAGTAAATGAGCAAGTAAGCACGAGCTAAATGCACTATCATTTGCCTACCCATTTCTTCCATTTCGAAAAGATTCTTCATTCAAGATGTTCCCGTGTGTGAAGAACAGCCGGTACTGTATTCGGTCACATTGGATTAGCTCAAAACCCAGTAGAAACGTTAGAGTGTAAAGGAACACACATATGAGAAGATCAGCCACGGCTAAGGTAATTGAAATGTTTAGAAGCTTGAGATTCAAGGTAGTGGATGAAGCTAGTTGGGTGCCGTCGGTCTTAGAAAGCAAACCATCTCAGTTGGGGCAGTGCAAATTGGTGCAGCTGAGCCACTTGCCTGCTGCGCCGCCAACACTTCAAAGAGGATTCGATGACTGGGTGAGTGCGCAGCTGAATTGTGCAGTTCGCAGTCGTCAAAACTGACACGGTTCTTTTTGTTGGCGTCGAGTGACTGAGGGCCAGTAACTAACATGCATAGTCCGGGTTGATCAACTGCAACAGAGCCACATTCCTAATTTAAGCTTGTGATAAGAGATGTATAATTACTATTAGTTAGTTACTGTCCGTGAGAATGAGACCCACGAGACGACCGTTGGCGAATACCATATGCGCTTGACTAACAAGACAGCTCAATTACTCATCAATGCTGTGTGTGTTCATTGCATAACTGATCTCGCGATGCACGCTGCTGAGACTCACATCCCACAGGGCAAGCATTGATTCTATGAACAGCATCATCAGATTCTGGGTGTCGGGAAAGGCAGGTACACTGAAAGCTAATCCACTTTATTGACTAATCTACAACATAACAACAAAACCCATTCTGGATACCGGACCACTGAAAGACTATCCCATCACAACTTTATAGTACCAATCCAATTGTCAAGAAGTTCTTCTTCTCAGCCACCTTGTCCTTAAGAGCGATTAGCTCATCCACGTCCCAATTTGCCCACATGTAGCGGCCATGAAGAAAATCACTATCGGGCCCAGCTAGCCAGACGGCAAAATCCGCCGGCAAGTTAATATCGTCCCACTGCATGGCATCCTTGGGCCAGTTCTGCGCCACGCCAGGCGTGTAGAGGGATCCCGGATGGAATGAGAAAACGCGCACGTCATCCCCAGGGTTTTCCGCTGCGAATGCCTGCATAATCTGCACCGCTGCCGCCTTGCTCGCCCCGTAGCCCATTCGGTAGCCGAAGAACTGAACGGCCGCCGAAGAAATGTTGATGACTGTCTTGCGGCCGCAAGCGGGCTTCGGCGTGCTGTCCGAGAGGTACGCGCTCGTGAGATTGAAGGTGGCCACCGTATTGACATCAAAAGCGTCCTGTACCTCTTTGGTCTCGAGATTCTTGCCTTCAACGCGGCGATGAGCGATTGCCGCGTTCAGAACAACAACGTCAACAGAGCCTAACTCTTTCAAGATGTTGACGACTTGCTCATATTCGGTGATGGATGTTGAGTAAGTCAATATTTGTGTGTCAGGATATGCAGCTTCCAACTCGGCTTTCGCGTTCTTCTGCTCCTCCTGTGAGCGAGACACGATGGCAATTCGAGCCACGCCGGCTCTAGCAAATGCTTTGCAGATGTTAACACCCACGCCGTTGGAGCCTCCTGTAACCAAGATCGTCTTGCCTTTGCCGTCGAATCCGTGATTCTTGGAAATGCGGTCGTACGTCTCAGTGCGGTAGGTGGTCACCGGACGCGGGATGCTTTGCATAAACGACATGATGATGGATTGCGGAAGGTGTGATGGAGGATATTTGAAGTTGGAGTAATATCGGAATGGGTCTGTTCTCCGTGAATAGAAAGCTAAAAAAAAAAGAAGTCGGATGTTGCTGGGATGGCAAGATGAAGCAAAGACGGGGATGTCAGGGTTTTGAATGCATTTTGACTTTCCTCTCGCGAGGTTTGAATCATAGAGATGGCTGAAAGTCTGCGTTAGCGAAGAGTTTCCGTCTCGGTGGTGGACGGTCGGACGGTCGGACGGTCGGACAGCTTTGCACGGAGAGTCAGTGGTGGAGCGTCGGAGTCTGCGGGATCGAGTAAAGATAGCCACTAAAATAGCGGGCCAAAGCCACCAAGCCCCCTAATCGCCTCACTTCACAGGGGCCCGCAGCGAAAACCCTCGTTGCATTGCTTTTCAATGCTTACTTGGATTAACTTCCCACCTGTGGCTGACCGTCACCATCACCACCTACATCCACACCAATATTCCCGACATGGCCAGTGTGAGATCCCGGAATGATTGCGAAGAATGTCGGCGAAGGAGACGGAAATGTGGGGAAAACACTCCCGCACGTGGACTCTACGTAGTCTTCAACCGACCTTGTTATGGCATTTTGTGATTTGGTGATCTGGCGCTTGTTTGGGGATCAGGGTTTAAATGTTCTGTAAATTCACATTCGTGAAAGTGTGACTGGAAAGCTCCCATTACTCGACCTAGTATTTACCTCAGTCTTTTAAGATGTATCGAAAAAAAGGACGCGCCAACCTACAGCGTGAGAATTGCTAGTCGTTCCTTATCACTTCTCCAAGTTCCAGACTCCAAGAGGTTTTGAGGGGCTTAAATTTCAGAGTCTCTAGCTATCACCGCAACTCATTGACCCCTGCCTGGTTCCAACTGGTTTGTAGAAACCTCGTCACAAACCTTTTCACCAGCTCAGAATCCAGTGCTTGGACATTGCGGAGTGCCGGGGATACTTCTTCCGCTGCCGTAGTATCGTATTCCATCGAATTTGGACTTTGGGTATCCTGTCCATACCTTTTGTGATAAAAGTCAATCAGCTTGAATGTTGGGTTGACAACTGGATCCGGATTGGAATCACGCAACCGACGCAGCCACTCCTTCTGATCGACTTCATCAAACTGCAACCCTGCTGCGTGAAGGGCCGGTAGCAAATCCGATGTCCAATGAAATTGATGTGGGTTGACAATATTGAATACCTTGTTTCTGGTGGCTGACAGCGAAATGTCCACCATGACTGTGGCGGTAATGTCGACAGGGAGCCAGCGGGACTCTTCATCCAGCGTTGGCAGAGCACCGAATGTGGTTGCAGCGCGTAACATTAGGGGAATTGCCTCTGTGTCATTCCAAATGCCGTGCTCTGTGTCCGCCACGACCTGTCCTACACGGAGAACCCTGGCCTCAAGGCCTGTTTGATCCGCCACCGCTTTGCACATGTGCTCAGCCACGGCTTTGGACTGGGCATATCCTATCCATCCTGCATCCTGAAATGGGACGATAGACTCTGGGATAGAACTACCAGATATTCCGGCGACGGAACTGGCCGAGGAACAAAAGTTGAAGCGTGCCGGTGTGGGTTTCTGTGCGGCAAGGCAGAGGAGCAATAGATTGTATGTTCCCGCAATACAATCCAACTCGAAGCTGCTGAGTGGTTTATTAAAGTTGACTGACCATGCGCAATGAATCACGCAAGTGACCCTCCTCGAGATTTGATTGTAAACTTCATCACCAAGTCCAAGCCCTTTTTTGGAGAGATCGGATGCGTAACATGTGATTTTGCTCCGTTCGTTCGGAGAAAGCGTGTTGTAGACTTGTCGATCTTGCAATGATTTGAGCACTCGGGATCGTGAGGACTCTGTACTCTTCGCTCTGACTAAACAAATCACTTCTAATATGTCGTCCTTCTTGGCTAGCTGCGTCACTATATGGGCGCCAAGGGAGCCCGTTGCGCCAGTCACAACAACAGTGACTCCTGTTGAAATTCTTGGTATCCGATTGTGCTGAGGAAATTGGCTGTACTTGGCCAACAACTGTTCCATCTCGTGGATCCTGTCAGAACCACTGTTGGCCGTCGCTCCGGCTTGAATCTGAAGAATTGCCGACACCAATTTGACAATGGTGGGGTTCTCATAGACAACGTTCTGTGGGAGTGTATTCCCATTCAACTGGATGTTTTGTATGATATGCGTCCGAAGCCTCGATGCATGGAGAGAGTCAATGCCAGGGGAGAATAGGTCAATGTCGTCATCAAAATTCCCTTCGTGAGATAGCAGATTTGAGATTTCCTCACGAATAAACTTTGTCAATTCTGGCCCTGAAAGTACCAGCGTTCCCCTGTGCCTGGATTCCAGCTCGCTATAAGCATCATTGATAGTCTCCTGGAACATCTCATAAAACCTCTGTCGAATCAAAGAGCCTTTGTCAGTACGAGGAATTTGTGTCCCTGTTGGCAACACTTTGACCATGTCCGTCGAAATTTGAGCGTAAGCTGGAAGGCTTTCGTTTTCAGAGATTACCAGTGGCCTGACAGCATCGATAACTTGATTCTGCATGGAGCTTTCAGAATCGGAAGCTATAATCAAGATTCCCAGTTGGCTTCTTCCAGCTCCAAACACCGCCGCCTCCTCTACAAGATCACTTTGCCTAACGGCAGCTTCTATAGCCACTGGGTTCACCTTTTCGCCATTCAGCATGACAGGAGTATCGTCGACTCTTCCGTAATATCTCCATGCATTCGGAAGTGTTTCATGGGGCTCGAACAGGTCCCTGGTGGCGTATGAACCGTCTGCAAGATTTGTGTCCGTTTTGGAAACCCAACCATCGAGAATAATGAGCTCGTATAGTTTCTCACCCGCCTTCTCCCAACGGATGAATGGAGCCAACTTGTCGCTTACACGCAGATAGTCCCATGCTCGATCGCCGTCTGGTCTTTGTGAAGCCATAAGTTTGCCCATTTCCGTGCTACCGTAGTAGCTTATCAAATTAACCCCTGCTTCAACGAGTCGATCACCCAACGAGCGAGGACAGGCTGAGCCTCCAAATACAACAAACCTCATTTTGGCGAGTGTTTCGACTCCTTCGATTGTTTCACACACCAATCTCAAGGTATAAGGCACCGCGAAAAATGCGTCCAAGTCATGCTCTTGTAGAACCTGGATGAGGTTTTGCCTTGTAATGGGGAGGTTGGCGTTGTGCATGTACAATTTCTTAGACGACGTGATGGCGCGGAAAAGTGAAGTTAGCCCACCAGCATGAAACAATGGGAGCGTCATGAAGGCAGACATGTCCAGATGTTGTTCGTAGTTTCGCAACATCGTTTTATGCGTTTGGTAGATTGGCTTTGGAAAACTAGTTGTGCCTGAAGAATGGATGATCCAGCAGGTCTTGTGCGTCTCTTCGTTCAGATTTAGCTCTTGATTCGGTTCGGGAAATGCCGAAAAGACCTCTGGATTGTCATACTCATTCTTTGAGATGATATCCACAAGTAGTAATTTCAAGGTTCTTTGGACTTCTAAAAGCCCCTTCTTGAGTGTGGGATCGACCACCACCGTTTGACACCGTGTGGAGGAAAGCAGCGAGTGGTACGCTCCATCAGATAGCCTAGTCGATAGGAACATGACTGTAAAACCCAGCTGGGTCAAGGCCAAGGTGCTTACGACAAAGTCAATTGTAGATGGGCCTAGGAGAGCCACTACGCGTTCGTTTTCGCGAGAACTCTTGCGGATTGGTAGTCGTGTCGCATATATGCGAGCTGCTTTCGATGCGAGAAGCTCCAGTTTGGCGAAGTCATACTCAACGTAGTTGACCCCTTCTTCCGGATAGCCGAGTATGGGATGATTTGGAAGCTCCCTGGCTTTGATAGAGATCAGCTCGGCAATAGTGCGTGGGGTTGACACTGTTGCTTGTGGGGCGTTTGGTCCGCTGGCTGGCAATGTCTTGCCTTCCAAAACATTCGGTACAACATTTTGGGTATGCATGGTGAGTCTTGAACAGCTGATAGTAATTCAACAGTAATGTGATAGGTTGGATGGCAAACCTTAGTGATGATGATGAGAGAAGACATATTTATGCTCTGAATGCGACACATCCTCCGATCTACCTCAGCATGACTCAACAAGACCATGTGCATCAAACTACCGAATCCTAGACTGAACCTATATTATACCGGGGAACCCCGCGGATTTCCGAGTTTTCCATGTCCGCGAACTCCCGCCCAACCAGCCGGATCGCCGGGGTGCCCAACATTTCTGGAAAACGCCACGGAGATTTGCCTAAAGCGGACATCGTCACGTCCTTGAGGTCAACACGGCCCAAGCCTACACAACTTACTTAAAAAGCTGGTATCGTCCTACTATCCAGATGTAACAACACACATTCTAAACTTGATATTTGATCCTTCATACTGAAATCGCAATCATGAGCAAGATCGAGACCCAGCCTGTGATCGCTTCCCAACAGGAGTACGATGTCTTAATCATCGGGGCTGGTCTGAGTGGTATTTTTTCGCTCTATCGCATGCGAGAGCTTGGATTAAAGGCTTGCGTCCTCGAGCATGGTTCGGGAGAAGGTGGCACTTGGTTCTGGTAGGCTCTTCGCTGAACGCCTACGTTCACATGCTAATGATGTAAGGAATCGCTATCCTGGAGCTCGCTTCGACTCTGAGAGCTGGACCTACAACTTTTCCTTTTCTCAGGAAGTTTTGGACACCTGGAACTGGACTGAGCACTTTGCGCCGCAGCCAGAGACTCTCAAGTACTGCCAGTTCCTCACCGACAAATTCGATCTGCGCAAGGATATGCAGTTCAACACTCTCATCGTATCTGCTCATTACCAGGATGAGAATCGCACCTGGATTTTGACGGACGACAAGGGTACACAGTATAGCACTCGATTTCTCATCACAGCCATGGGTGTCTTGAGTCGACCAACCTTCCCTGATATCCCTGGTATTCACGATTACAAGGGGGCTGCTTTCCACACATCGCGATGGCCAGAACATTCCGTTTCTTTGGAAGGCAAAAGAGTGGGAATAATTGGCACGGGCGCAACTGGGATCCAGATTATCCAGTCAATTGCCAAAGATGTCAGCTCCTTGACGGTTTTTCAGAGGACAGCGAATTGGTCAGCCCCTCTGAGAAACTCCAAGATTAGCCCTGAGGAAATGGAGAGGATTCGCCAGCGTTACCCTGAAATTTTCAAGCTTTGCAATGAATCTTATTCCTGTTTTGTTCACAAGGCTGATATGCGACGAACTTTTGAGGTTCCAGAGTTGGAAAGAGAGGCTTTCTGGGAAGATCTCTATTCTCGCCCCGGATTTGCAAAATGGCTCGCTAATTTCGGTGACATCAACTTCGACAAGGAGGCCAACAATGCTTTTAGCGAGTTTATCGCAAACAAGATTCGACAGCGTGTCAAGGACCCTCTTACGGCAGAGAAGCTCATTCCCAAGAATCATGGGTTCGGGACTCGTCGTGTTCCTCTAGAGACCAACTATTTTGAAGTCTACAATCAGGAAAATGTGCAACTGGTAGATGTCAACGAGAATCCCATCGAGAGAATCACAGAAAAGGGAATCAATACTCGAGAGGAGAATTTCGAGCTTGACATCATAATTTACGCCACAGGATTCGACGCCATTACGGGCGCCTTCAATTCGATTGACTTCAAGGGAGTAGGTGGCAAAAAGATCACAGATGTCTGGAGTGAAGGCCCCAGGACCCAGCTGGGAATATTAGTTCGCGATTTCCCAAACATGATGATGATCTTGGGGCCCCATCAAATGTTTGGAAATATTCCCCGAAGCATCGAATACGTTGTCACGTGGGTTTCAAACTGCATCGAGTACTGTCGCAACCACAACATCACCCGCATTGAAGCAACTGAGGCCGTTGTGGAAGAGTGGACTAACCATGTCCATGAGGTGGCCAAAGGGTGGCTTCTAAACGATGTTGATTCATGGATGACGGGCGTAAACAAAAACCTTGCTTCGAAACGGAAGCGAATGACAATAAGGTACAGCGGACCCGCACCAGGTTATAGAAAGCTATGCGATGATGTCGCCGCAAGAGATTATGAAGATCTTTCGTTGGCTTAGATCTTGTCTTTTTAGTATTAGAACATTGAGATAAATTCAACTTAGTTTGGTAGCTTCATCTCAAACTTTGCACCCGTCCAGTTGAACTTGCTTGCATTTCTTCCCCCCGAGCTAAATGGTGTGATAACGGGACCCTACACAACTTTGAATGCCCCAAATCAGTCCAGGCTGCTGAGAACCCTCTGGATAGACCACACTTTTCACACCATTTGTGACTAATATATGTGAAAGCTCATGTGTGTGAGTGGGTATGGAAGTATGTGGCTTTCCTAATATCGAGGTGAACTGTGGGTTGGATCTAATGGTAGTGACTGACAAGTGGGCTAGGGGAGTTGAACAAGGATGCTGCTTCGTGTGTAAGGATGATAGTGATAGAAAGGCGCTAGGCCGTTTTTGTTCAGACAGGCAGCATTTTATATTGGTGGTTACTTAAGGACTTTTTCTAGAAAGGTATCTCCGCTGTATTGTATAAGCTTATTTCAGATACCGTGTGTGCCAAAGGCCATTGGGTATTGCAACCTGATAATGTGACAACTGAATTAACTTTAAAATCGTTTGACCCGAACAGATCAATTCCATGGCTGTACGAGATTGAGGACAAATTCCCTTGGCAATTCATTCAATGTATCTTCCTGAGTTCTATGCACAATCTTCCACTCTTAGACAATCCATTGGCATATTTCAAACACTATACATGGGTGGTCGTCTGTGTAACCACTCGAGTAAAGTCAGGCTTCATTCCCAATAGCCACCCTATTCCAATGATCTGGTCCCTTCGAAACTTCTCACTGCTTGCCAGAGATGGGAAAAATGCCCAGTGAGCATGGGGCAGACCTGGATAAATATCCAACTTGGTTTTAATACCATGTTCCACATTTAGAACTCTCTCGTAAAGCAACCCTTCATCTCGCAGAGGGTCCAACCCATCAACTTGAAAAAAAAGCGGGTGGAAGATTATGGTGTCCATTTGGGTGGTTGAAAGGTGTATACCTTATATTGTCGTCTTCGTTTGGTTGATAGGCTTGTTTGAACATATTGATTCCGGCCAGGGGCAAAACAGGAGCGTCTTTATTCTGTTCATATGAAATCATGTAGCGTTCGTATTTCTTCGGAGTCTTCGATTGAGGTATCATAGGAGCTGCGAGATATTGGCCAGTAAGAGGTGGATATAAATGCTCGTCACGTGCCATGTGTGAGAGCATAACCGCAAGTCCAGCGCCGGCTGAGGTTCCGCCGACGATGAAACCAGCCAAAGGGTCAGCATTCCAAGACTTTGCATTTGCTGCGACCCATTTTAGCAGATCCCAGGCATCATCTGGAGCATAGGGAAACTTGAATTCGGGGGCTAGCCGGTATGCTGGTGAGATGCACACAACTCCGAATGCCTGAACCAAGTTCCTGCATATTAGCTCTTCACTCTCAGGAGCTCCGATGCAAAAGCAACCGCCGTGAAACATGACAATCAGAGGTGATCTGTCGTTGTGATGGGCTGGTTGATATAATTTGGCGCGTACTCTACTGCTATCTGCTGTTAGGTACTCTAATTTAGTTGTTTTGACTGCTCTGGGATAAGGATTAAGTGCAGCAAGTGCAGCTGCGTTTTGGTTCTTGGCCATCAACTTGAAGGAGGCTAGATCCTCGTATTTGATCCGAGGTAAAGGAAACTGTTGCATAAACTGTGGGTTTAATCAGCCATTCAACCCACAACATTTAAGTACTTACTCTTTGAAATTCGGGGTCAATATTGCCCAGGGACAATTGATAGTCTTTTTCGAGAAGTGACATCGTGAAAACAAAGAGTTACCGAGGATCGTTCAGATATATTTGTATTTGTGCTCCTAATCTTCGGCAGTCAAACGGGACACTATCTGTAGAAGAACTGATATATACAGATAAATATACATTACTAGTTGTTCATGGTCCGAGCTTCAAGATGGCGCATTTCGGGTTCTGTAATTGAATGCCACCTCGCGTAGTCGGCACGACCGGACCGCGGCTGAAGCTTAAAATGTCCGAAAACTCCGTCGGTAACAACAAATGCGGGGGAAATGTAAGCGGGAAATCCGGTTTTTTTTTTATCGTCTTCGGCAAATACGACAATAACTTCAGCTTATTTGTCAATCTTTTTCAATCAAAAAGGGAATATGAATAATTCACTCTACACTAGTCCTCAATTGCACCGACAAACCTATAGGCCAGGGTTTGCTCGAGCATGCTATGGGTGCCATGGTCGAAAGGTGACACAATTAGGTATTGGGTCGATAAAGCAACACTAAGCATCGTAGCAGATCCGGTGCGAATTTATCGATGGAAGAGACAAATGTTCCAATTGTGAATTGTACGGGACAATTTGTCGGTAAGATCCAAGTTCTTTCAGAAACATCCTCCATGATAACGGTTGCATCCAGTCTACGGCCACGCAAACGTAAACATGAGCAGGTGTCTTGTTCTGTTCAAGGGCTTGCTACGCCTAAATACAGTCAATTTAATCATGAGACCTGCGAGAATGAACAGATACTAGAACAGCAGAGCGATTCTTCTCTTGCCACCGTATCTCACTCTCAGCTAAGCATAGACATAGAAGCTCCCGCCCATCTCGGGAACGAGCCAGCCGTTACTCTGGATTCTCATCTTGATGAGCAGGGAGACTCCTTAGATGACAGCCCTCGATCCACTCTCGCTGTTGGTTCCACGAGCTGTATCCAATGATCATCACTGACACAACTTAGGAAGTGTCTCCGAAAGCTGTACTTGGAAGCAATGGAATCGCCAACTATAGGATATACTACGGCAAGGGCATGAACCTGGAGCATGACATGCAAAATGAAACCCGCCTTACTCATGGAGGACCAAGCCCCACCGATATGGCTGTTCTCCGGTTGTACAAAGCGTTCGATCTACCTTCTCAAGCATGGATATCTGCCATGATTGATAATTTTATCAAATTTGTTCATCCTTGGGTACCTATTGTTGAAGAACACTGGTTAAGACAGGATACAAATTATAGTCCTCCGACCTTGTTGGTCAAGGTTGTCCTTCTTGCCGGAGCACGAGCAGCAGATTCATCTCTTCCCTTGGATGAGTATTACGCGGCAACAAAAGCACTGATTCTATCTGGATACGAAAGAAATCCTATTATCAATGTTATCTCCGCCTGTTTATTGAGCCTCTGGAACCCAATGGGTCCAGAATCTGCGTGCATGGACTCTAACGCGTTCTGGCTTCGCACCGCAGTTGGGTTAGCGTACCAAATCTCCCTCAACAAAGAGGCCCCTACCGGTGCGGGCAGGTATCGGCGTATTCTTTGGTGGACTCTTGTGGTATGTCTCAAACAATCTCTATTGGCTGTTGCTAACTACAAGACCAGACAAGAGACTGTCTGATATCTGCAGCACAGGCCCGTCCTAGAGCGATTGAACTTTCGAGCTGCTCCGTAAGGCCGTTGTCTGCCGAGGAATTTTCCTGCCACGATCACCAAGCTCAGCTCTTTCTTGCTTATATGAATGCGGCACAGATCTTAGGAGACCTCTGCGATAAAATTCGGCAAGAGAAGCTAACCGAGCAGGAGAGCACAGAAATCAAAAGCTCCCTTCTCTGGTGGCTCAAAGAAATACCACTAGAGTTGAGATACTTATCTCTTAGCCCTAGTGCACAGGCAACATCCGAAAATTTCAACAGCCGCCAGCTTCACGTGCTCTACCTTGCTGCTGTCGCAATTCTTCATAAGAATCCCTTGTCCGGCCGTCGAGACTCGCTAGTGGCTCTGCTTGCGTCTTCATTCATGGCTAGTCTTTTTGAGGAGTTCCTCGCGCGGGATGAAGTCCGCCATCTAGCTTGCGTCTTCTGTTTCTACTCGATAGTAGCTGCAGTACCTCAGTTGAATGCAATGCGCCAACTCAAGACTCAAGCCGCTGCCAAAGACAAGCTGCAAATTATCCAGACAATGCTTTGTGCCTTGGGCAAAAAGTGGCCTTCAGCGAAAACATCTATAATATTTCTCGAGAAGTTGAAACGGGCAGCAGCCTCAAAATCACTTTCTCCAGAGTTACCCTTGAAGACGAAGCCAGTAGATCTATTACTATTCGACGGTTTTCCTCCATCAATGTGTCGGCATTGGACGAGTGTTGTCGAGAGCCAGTCGTATAGCGGGCTGGATCCCAACATGACTAAATCTACAGAATCAGTGCACGAACTAATTCAAACGAGCCTAATTACCGAGGTCGAAATTCCAGATCACGAGTGGTTAACAGGTATTTCCCAAGATGAATTCCTTAATTTCTTGGAGCCCGCGCCTCTGGGCGGATGGCTTCTCGAGGACAATATGTTTTGAACAAAACTATGCCCGAAATAGTGGTTATCCGGGGGTTTCAAAAAGCAGGACAAGTGGCTTTGAGCACTTCATAAACTTGTGTTTATCTCCATTCATAAACAATTCTTGAAAATGATAAAAATGCCCATGCATTTTGGATGAAAGTTGGAGCCATCTCGTCTTGAGCAAAGATGACCATTCACGGAAGCGTCCTGGCAGCTCTACTAGCTTCTTAACTGGGACCGAGATCCCTTTAAGCCATTTAACACAGTCAGAAGTCTTTTTTCATCGCCGTATTACGAAGCAGCAATATCTTGTTTCTTAAACTTATTCTTTTTGGGCTCATACATCGCAACTGCTTTGTCAAATAGAAATGGCAACAGGCAGCGGCGTTGTGAAGCTGTGTGTGCAAAAGGCTGTTGTGTATTGCAGCCTAGCTGTTCAAACCCTGCTGTATAAAGTTTATTGCGTTGACTTGTGCTGTATTAGACCTCAAGTACGATAACGATGATAGAATGGGTAATAGAGCAATCAATACGCAACGGAAAGACACCCCTACACTCGTTTTATCTTTCACTAATATATCTAACACTCACATCATGGCACCATATCACTCTCGATAACAGGGGTGCTACCAGGTGCTTCGAGTATCGAGATGAGAACGTGCTAGAAGCCATCAAAACTACTATCGAGGAACTGGCGCCTGGTCAGATTCTTGAGTGTGCGATTGACGCAACTGGGTCCAATGCCGACAACATCAAGGCGGGGTGTTCCGATAGCGCCGCATTGGTCTACACAGCTGGTCTCCCCAAGCCTTTTGCAGCTGTCATTCATAATGAAGATGTCACGTTGGGAAATTGTGTGGTTTTGAAGCATAGAACAAAGGATGCCGTTGTAGTCAAGGAAAGAGCACAATGGGCCCTGGATAACATTGGTGTCAAGTTTTACTAAGCACCCGTGCAAGTTGTCGATAGAGATCTTGATGCTTTCCTTGACCGAAAAAATGACACCGCCGAGGGTAAAGTGTCTTTTACAAAGCATGCGATGAAATGAGGTCAAGCCGAGTGCTCAGCGGAGCGCGATACCATTTGATGAATTAGCCTAGCCATTAGAATGATGTCAAACAACCGTGATGAAATGCTACTCAAGTTCTGACATGGGCACATTTTTCTCAGCTACATTACAGGTCCTCTCCAGATGAACTCAACAAGGCCGCAAGGCCCAGGCTACGTCTTAGTGCCTCACTAGGGCTTTTCACCACAATGCTTTGCAAACTCGTTCAAAATCAACTAGCAGAAATATTAGTAGTGCACGTCATTTTATAAAAGGCTTACTCACCTCAAAACTCTGATCCGCCATCGACATGAAGACAGGACTCTTGTTGAGCTTCAGCTTCTGAATCCTCGGGCTGTTGATTCCAAAGGCCACCCTTGCAAGGAAGCGCGCGTCGTCTCGGACACCGGTCACGTCCAAAATCTTTGCAATCTGTTGTTTGTCCAATTGCATGCGTGGCGCCGGCGGAACCTGGATCGCCTCACCCTCGATACAAAAGGTGCAGTGTCCGCATCCACTTTTATTATCCGGCAGGCTCATTCCAAAGTGTTCTGCAATTGATCGGGCAAAGCACTTTGGTGCCGTGATGAATTGGATGACTTCCTGGATCTTTTTAAGACCCTGCTCTTCGCGCTTCTTCAAATCAGCGTAAAGTTGTTTCGTCAAAGCTTCAATCTCCGATTTGCCCTGCGGAAGCTTAGACAGCACCTTGTACTTTGCCATCACACCACCGACTTTGAGCTTGATGGCTCCAGTGTCGTTCGCCTCGTTGAGAATACGGACGAGGTCATTGCGACGCAAACCAGTATTCTTTGCTATGGCGGTAGGGTCGACGGAATAAAACTTTTTAGCCTTTGAAGCACCAGCAAGGATGGCGTCTGCTTCTGGCGTCTTCTTCGCCTTGAGAAATGACAAATCGCCCGAGACCGACTCGAATTTATAGGAACTGTATTCGGGTGTAATGGCTCGAATGAGATTGAACTTCAATTCGAGAGATGCGTAAATGACGCCCAAGGGATTCTGGCGTATATCGAATTCAGAGGATTGTTGGTAGTGGCTCGTCATGAAGGAGTCGCCTTTGGAAAGCCGGACGACCTCATCGCTGAAGATATCTTTCAAAAGTCCCCGCAGCGAACTGAGAGAAGGCAAATCCCCCCGAGCAAAACTCTCCTTGACGTGAAAGTCGCTTGGACAGAGGTAGAGTACACAGTGGCTTGCCTTTCCATCTCGTCCAGCGCGACCAACCTGCTGACAATACTCCTCAATGGTATTGGGTAGATCCCAATGAATAATGTTGCGGATGTCTTTTTCATTGTGTCAGAAATTGTCCCAATCTTTTATGAGGGCGGTCATACCTGACTTGTCAATCCCCATCCCGAAAGCGATGGTCGCAACAACCTGGCTGTGTTAGGACTGCTTCAGGCATCTGTCAAGCTTGGATCTTACAATTGCATTTTTCGAAGCCATAAAATCGGCTTGGACCATCTTCTTGTCTTCCACTGACATGCCGGCGTGAAAATAACTCGAACGGTGGCCCTTTGCAGTGAGCTTTGCAGCCAGGCTTTCGGCTTGCTATAAAAAATGAATTAGTAAATCGTCTTCCCAAAGCGATTGGTCCGTACCTTTTGCGTTGTAACATAGACAAGTGTAGGGCCAGAGTGCTTGGCAAGGAAGCCAAATAGGAGCTCTGCCTTATCCTCTTCATTCGGCACAGCTTTCGTCTCGAGTCGGAGACTGTCAAATTATCAGCAACTGGTGTATAGAAAAGTCTCGGTTGAGGCATACTTCGGACGGTATGGGGAGGTTCTGAAGACACCATCTTCGGGGATGTGAAAGTTTTTGCAAATGTCATCGGCTACTACTGGTGTAGCCGTCGCCGTCAGGCAGATGACCTTTTCCGCCTTTATTTCCTGAACGAACCGAGCCACTAGGACAGTGTCAGTCTGCCTGGTGTACTTTGGGAAGCTGGTTACGGACCTTTGAGGTAGTCGGGACGAAAAGAGTGTCCCCACTAAACGCGCTTGTCAGACGCGACGTGCAAAGCGACATAGTTGACTCACCTCGGAGATGCAGTGTGCTTCGTCGATACCGATCAAACGCACTCCCCCTCTGACACTCTTGATAGTCTCAACAAAGCCTTCATTGTTGAGTCGCTCGGGCGCACAGTACAGTAATCGCAGCTGTCCCTTGCGCAGTGAGTCGGTGATTTGCTGCACCTCCTCCCAAGTCTTTGTGGAGTCGAGACAATCTGCAGAAATTCCCTTGCGCTTAAGCGTGTCCACTTGGTCCTTCATCAATGCAATCAGAGGCGATACCACGATGGTAATGCCCGATTCTCCCGGTTGTCTCTGGTTCGTTTGCCTGTCAAGCTGCTCAAAGGCGATTGCGGGGATCTGAAACATGACCCTGTAAGCTCGAATGCATTTCATAGGTCAAAATATTTACCTGGTAGCAAAGAGACTTGCCAGCGCCGGTGGGGAAGATGACGAGAGCATTGCGGCCACCGAGGACTTGGCGAATGGCACCTTCTTGCTCGTGGCGGAACGAGCTGTAACCGAATGTTTTGCTGAGTATGGACTGCGCAACGGCTAAACTAGCCTTCTGGTCCTCGTTTTGGCCCTCTGATCCTTGCTTCACCTTCTTGCGATGCGATGATTCGCTTCCAATGGTGTCTCGGTGACGCTTCGCTGGTGGAGGTGGGAGCAGGTCCTCTTCCATCACATCGGCGAAAAGCTCGTCGCCGGAACCAAACTCGTCGTCACTGGGATCCTTTGCCATGATTCTTGCTTGATGGGATTGGTTAGCTACGGTGTTGATCCAACGACGTGCGAAGCGCGTCCGCCAGCTGAAACCTCGTGACAGATCTTCGCGAATCCGCTGACTAAGCACGGTTCAAGAGTGAGATGTAGGGTAGCTAACCGTGTGAAGTGATACTGGATGCAAATTGCGTTTCTGGGACTCGTTTCTACGGTTTCCCATTCGCATACGGCTTTAAACTAGGTCCGGCCGTGATTATTAACATTTTTGTTCTATTGATCAAAAGGTTTCCTCGGCGTTAAGTCTTCCCATCATTTCTCTTCTCCCTTGAACTGGCCAAACTTCCACTAAACTTTCACCTACACTCAGAATTCTACCCCTTGTGACGACCCATTTCATATCTCTCTTCCGTTCCCAGACAGAATCGATGTTCGAAACACCTTCAGGATAGACGACCAAGTCGGCAAGCTTTCCAGTCTCTACGGAGCCCAAAGCATTCCCCAAGCCTAGAATCTCTGCATTGCCACGCGTAGCACTTTCCAAGATCTGATATGCCGTTTGCCCGCCCATCATCATCATGTCCATCTCTGAATGATAGAGGTGACCGATGGGCTGTTCGCCGTGTGCACCAACATTGGTTCTTACTCCCATCTCTTTCAACTTGCGAGTTGAAATCGTCGTATTGAAGAATTGGTAAGACGATTTTGGAGCTTGTTTTACTTCCGTCAGGCTCTCTAGAATTGCATGAGGAAGGTAGCTTCGAAGCTTTGGGTTTCCAGGGATATATTCTGATTGATGTATCCAGTGCTGCCCAAATATTCCACCGTAATTCATCACTGCCAGAGGTGTGTACGAACTGGCAGTGGCTGCAACCAGGCTCAGTACATCATCATACAAAGCAGGAATAGGGATGGGGTGTTCTAAGGTTGTATAGCCATCGATGAGGTAAGTCAAATCCCAGTCAAATGACCATCCACCTTCCGGAACAACAAGCATATTTTTTTTTTTTGGCTTCTAGAAGTAGCCGTTGCCTTGACGATCTTGGCACAAGTTGGTAGTTCTTGACAGTGAATGAACTTGGTCCACCCTCGGCTTTTATTCTGATCAACGCTGACTTAGCATCTTCTCTCGAATTGATTTCGCTATACACGCTTGGCTGCGTAGAGCCGTAAAGCACATCACCAGTGTGGTATACTCTAGGTCCCCACATTCTGCCCTTCTCAATCTCGTTTCGCTCCATCATGCCAGCAAAATTTCTGCTGGCTGGATTGTGTATCGTGGTGATGCCGTAAGCCAAGAACAAATTCATCTCCCACGATGTAGCCGGGTATGGGGAGAGAAAGCCTCCCCAATGACCGTGGAAGTCTATGAATCCTGGTAGAATGGCGCCGCCAGAAACATCAAACACAGCCGCATTCTCTGGGATAGCGATAGACGAACCAGTACCAACGGCAGCAAAAACTCCGCCATGGATGATGATGGTAGCGTTGTATAGCACCGGTGGAAGAGCTGGAGACATGCTGACCAGTGTCGTATTGACTAGTGCCAGCGGCCTGTCCGACGATTCTTGGATAAGCTGATTTAGAACTGTTGGCGCTGTAATATTAAGCTCTGAAGAAGAGATTAATTCTTTGGAACAAACTCCAGAATCGCGTGAGATATCTAGAGACTCTCTGCAGCGCCTCAAAACATTGTCTACAGTTGCGACGTGTAGCGTCGGGTCCAGAAGCCAAAACACCCGTTTTCCATCACCACTAAATGTGACATCGTGGCCACCATGCTCTGATAGCCGAGCCAAGTCATTCGGGGTCTGCTCATCTCCAGGCTTGCTCCAGATGTGAGCTGAATTGCTTCTGGCATCGCATGTAAGCCAAACATGCTGGAAGTCGCGAAATGCCACGCATGAACCGTCTCCCATTGCCATTTCGACCGAGGTTTTGCCACTGACAATGAGTTTTAAATCTTTTTTGGTAATGTTATAAGAGAAGATCGAGTTGGGATTTTGAATGAAGAGTTCTGTTCCGTCAGAGCTAAGCACTAGTTTCGTGTCTTGGCTGCTTGGGACATCGATCCGAGCCAAGTCACCCACACTGGCATGGCGGCCAGTATAGCTAACAGTGCCAATCCATACCCCTTCGCCAAAGGTTTCCTCAATGCCACCAGTCATGTAGTCTTTTCCTGTCCGAACTAGCGAAATGACACCTGCGGCCGTGACTGGAGAAGAATATCGCCCCCTCGGCAACCCGTCCACTATGACTGCTTCGTTGAGTTCTGGGTTGGCGAGATATAAGGAACTAAAATTGAGGCTGGTCCAGCAAGCTTGAAGCAGATAGTCGATGCCCTCGATGAAGGAAGGGCTGTAACAGTTTGCTGACTGATCGGGTTTGGGGAGGGTCTTGGTTTCTCCAGACTCCATGCTCACCAAATAGTTGTCGCCAGCTGCTTCAACGACAACCTTACTTCCTGAAAGATTGCTTCGAAGGTTTCTGAAGGATCTTAATTAGAATTCCATGGCTAGTTCAGATGACCGCACGTCAAATTGACCCACGCACGTTTGGCCCAATTGGAGATGGATGTCTGCCTCAAACAACACTTTACTTGGCAATCCAACAGCGACTCTTTCACCGAGTTGGTTCAACTTCAGTTGAGCTTTCCAAATACTCCCCTCGGACCAAATAATGATTCCCGAATCATCACCGAGAAAGCCGTAATTTGGATAGGCACCCATAAATGCAGGAATTGTGCTGAGATCATACGTCAAGCCATCCCAAGCGTAGTGCGTTGTGCCAGATCTTATATCCTTCAGTACGAGCACACCTTTATTGTCTTTTCGTCTCACAAATGCCAATGTGTTACCATCGCGGCTCAGGCGAGGCATGCTGGCACCTCCAGGGCTAGCAGGTTTGTTTGGCGCACTGGCGGCTGCAGCTACAAGTTCTGTGGTTTCGCCCGTTTGAACATTGAATGAGTGTACCGAGTTGATTCCAGAGTGCACATCCTTGTTATAGGAAAATTTGCCAGATTTGTCATCGTTGAGGTTTGTGCTGAATATGACTGTACGCTCATCTGGATGGTATCTAGCTTGTTCCGCACCAAGCTGGCTCTCTTGATACTGGGCCTTGGCCCAACTGGGAGGCAACCTCCGGCCAATAACTCTCCTGCCACTGTGTTCTGGTAGAGATATCTGAGAACGGTTGTGCAAGGGAACTTCCCAAATCTCGCCAGCGCCATTTGGTCGCCCAGTCAGAAACCACTTTGTAGCAATGACCTTTGGCTTAGTGGGATGAAATGCAGGAGATGAGTAAAAACGGAACGTTGAGTTTGTTTGCTGGATCGCAGTTGACCGCAAGCTACCCACGGCCGTGGCCCTCTTCGCCATATCATGGCAGTTTGTGTAAGGCATGGTCCAGATATTGTCCACACCAAAACCCGCATCGGAGATGAAGACGATTTTTGACCCATCGCTGGAAAACTCGGCCTCCTTGTCGAACGGGATGCCTTGAAGAAATGATTTTGCCTGGTTAATGCTTTCGGAGAGGGACATGCAATACAAATCTCCAAGCATGTCAAACACAATTTCATTGAGGCGAGGGTGTACAGTGAGGCGCAGCCACGTTCCCTCCGTAACAGTTTTGTTAAATTGTCTTGAATAAGGGTAGCTGCGCGAGATGTCCCACGGCTCAATTGCTGGTCTCAATGGATAGTCTTTGTCTGGGTAAATATCTTCATCTTGGGTGGTATGATGGAAGATGGGGTTGATCTGGAGGCGGCTTAACGTCTGCAAAAGGGCAAATGCAAAGCAAATGAGATATAGCACATGCCTCGTTCGCCATGGTAATGTAGGGTGCCCCCGTTCGCGATGGACCCAGATGGGCACATTACCTTTTGCTCTCCACCTTGTCATTTTCGCTGTGTCGCACATGCCAAGCGTGGCGGCTTAGTGTTCTATTAGCTGCTTATAGTATCTGTAGGGTCGCTTTGGAGCGGAGTCAGATTTGGGCCCCGCGCAGAAAGTCGCCGAGATGTATGCACCGGCATTCTAAAACAGCAAAGAATTAATTGCCGGTCATTTATGATGTTTTCGGGGAAAAGTTGTTTTGTCCACCGGTTCACGTCTACCCCAATGCGCTTTTTGCATGGCTCGACGATTGCGTTTTATACCTGCGCCAGGCCTCAAATTGACACCACCAAGTCACAAACCACCAGCCCTAAATCTTTCCCCCTCAAACCATCACTTAGAATGGACACAGACAGTTTTGAATTCATTATGCACGAGGACGCTTCTAGCCCGAAAAAGGACACCGTGCGCTCTAATTCGTCATTTACACCTTTGACTGGAGCATCCCCTATTCAATCTTTATCCGAGCTAAAAGCATCAATCTACCCCCCCAATCCCAGATATGACGTTTCAGAAAAGCCCTGGCTTCCAAAGGCCCACATCCCATATCTGCTCTTCAACTGCAAGCTTGTGGATCCTCGGGCTGGAAAGGTTGTCCCCAATGTTACACTCCATTTAGTTGGGGGAAAAGTGTCCCGAGTCGCTCCAACTACGGACCAAGATATCACCGGCGATTTCTATCACCGTGGACTGAGAGTGAAAAAGATCGATGCCAGCGAATATTTCGTCTGCCCAGGCCTCATAGACTGTCATGTGCACTTGATGGCAGTTCACGGGAGCGCTACACTGCATGGGTCATTCACGTTTCCTCATGAGACAGCCATGCTTAGAAGTGCTGGCACGCTGAGAGGTATTCTTTCGAATGGATTCACATCTGTTAGAGACACTGGAGGCGCTACCATCGCCCATTCCACTGCGACAGAAGAGTTTCTCATTCCCGGGCCCAGGGTATTTCAGGGCGGCAGGATGCTGTCCCAGACTGGAGGCCATGGCGATGATACAGAGGTGTGGGGCCAGGGCCATTGCTGTGTCAGCGATGGAATTGCCAATTCAGCTCTGGGGCGCTTGTGTGATGGCGTCCCCGAGTGTCTCCGTGCAGCGCGAGACAATATGCGCAAAGGTGCCAAGCATCTCAAGGTCTGCACATCAGGTGGCATCGCCTCTGCAACCGATAGCCTTGAGTCGCTGCAGTTCACTGTAGAGGAGCTGCAAGCCATCACCACTGTTAATAAAAACATGGGAGGTACACTGGTGACGGCGCACTGCTACACCGCTGAAGGGGTGAGGCACGCTATTGCGGGAGGCGTGCGAGGAATCGAGCACGGGAATATGATAGATCCGGAAACGGCCCAACTAATGGCAGAGAAGAACATGTTCATGACGCCCACCCTTGCGCTACATACCTTTGTCACTATGCCCCCCTACGATAAGTTTGAAACTCCAGAAGGGCTCCGCAAAAATGCCATTGTCGGTGACGCTGGAATTCGCGCCATCAGATATGCCGAAGAGGCGGGCGTTACTGTCTGTTTCGGTACAGACACTACTGGCCCAACCTTGGTGATGCAGACTTATGAGTTCGTTGTAAGAAGCAAGCTTCTGCCTAGTCATGTTGTGTTGCGGCAAGCAACCATAAATGGCGCAAAGCAGCTTGGGATGGAGGGGAAATTGGGCGAACTTGTGGAGGGTGCATTTGCAGATCTCTTGTTTCTTCGAGAGAATCCCCTGGAAAACGTAGCCAGTCTGGATCAAATCGAAGAGAATTTGGCATTGGTTATGAAGGATGGTAGAATTGTTAAGAGTCGTATCGCTGAGCTGAGGCCGGAGAGAAATTGTGAGTGGGATTGAGAATACTCGTCAAAGGTATAGGAATATGTTATATGGCAACAGATCTATTTCTTCTTCTTTTCTGACAACACTTTGCTTTCTGGGTTGCCTCGGTAGTTGCTTAAAAAGAGCTCAGGATGGTTAGACTTAGGGAATGTCGCCTTTAATATTTGATTGTACTAATAGCCTGTTATTATTCTAGGTGGCATGGGGTGTGTAGATAGATCCAGTGTAATGGTTTCATAAGACTTCGGCCGTATATCCATCTCGCTATTCCTCATGCAACCCCGTGTTTTTGCTCTAGTTGGGTCTGCTCCCTTGTGGTGGGAAACGTGAAAACATCAGTACCAACACCGCGATCAAAGCGACAGCCTGATATTTAAGAGTAAGTAATGCATTCGACAGCGAGAGACAAAGATTACGAAGAATAATACTCACCGCATTGCAGTAAAAGGTAAGATATGGCTTGCCCATGTGAGAAAAAATCGAGAACACCGCACCAAAAAGCCCTAAGGTGCTGAGCATTGCAATGTTCTCAATGAGCGTCATGGCTTGTAGAGCATCTGCCCGCTTCTCTGGGGAGCACATCTCGGTAACCACTCCCTTCGCAGCTGGTGCAGAGCCGCTAGCTAGTGGGAGTAGAAATCCAGCTAAGTAGATATGCCAACCCTGGGTTGCAAATGCCGTGTAGGCAGTAACTGCTCCGTCCAGAATGAGCGACCATTTAAGAAATGTGAGATCGAAATCTCTCCCGGGTATATTCTCAACTCGCTGTGAAGCCGTGAGGCCTTGTTCTGAGAGGACATCCTGAACTGAATTAACATCCTCTGTGTTTGCGGCCAGGAATTCTTGCTGATCTTCACGATGCCCAAGACTCATTGGTGACTTGTCAATTGTGGAATACCGTTTCCTCCCCCAGCCAATAATCCTTGGGAAATAAAACATCAAAAATATACCTCTGATGAGAGAATTGATGCTCATCAAGTATCCATTCTCTGTCGGGTGGAAATTGAAGGCTGCCGTGGCGTACATCTGGATCAGTATTGGTGTGTATCCTGTTGCGAGCACCCCCATAAAAATCCCCAGCCCAAGAAACAGGACACCGTAGTTGTTGATAATACCTCCATCACATGATACGAACATTTGTGGAGTGAGGATTCTCAACGGCCCAAGGATGCTTCCAAAGCGCGAGGCTTTGCTTTGGTTCGTGTCGAGAAACGAGGATGGGGGAATATACGGAATCATGGTTAGCGCATAAAGACTGCTAGCCATGAATAAAAGAAACGCAGCCTCAAAGGGCCGAACAATGCCAAACGTGTCGCCTACAAGCCCTCCAAAAAGATAGCCGATTGCTGTGCCCAGCATGACACTCCCTTGAAGACTACCAAACACAGCCGTCCTCTCCGCTAGCTGAACAACTTCGCTCGCCGCCGTGTTCAGCACCAATAGGTAACCGGCCGGCCCGCCAAGTATTCCTACAAGTTGGGTGGATTTTATGATTAGGATCCCTGTTCGTGCGCCGATTTTCACAGCGAGGACTTGGGTTGCAACTCGTATTGCGGGGAAGAAGGTTTGCAAAACGAGCGCAGCCTTTGGTCCCCACGCCCTAATCTGCCAACCCGCAACGAACAAGTTGATGACGCCGCAAAGCGTTGTGGTTATTCCCAGTATTGAAACCTGAGTCGCCGTTCCTGCGTCAATCTCCGTTCGAGAGCACCGGTCCGCAGAGCTAGCGGGTGGATGGTGGTTATAGAAGTCGTCACATTGCATTATACGGAATGCGTACAAGATTCTGCATTAGACAACTGTGAGCGCAGTTGAGAGCTTTTGGATTTAGATAACATACGGGACCTGAGTGAAGCTGAGCGCAATGGAAATGATAAACCCAGCTAATAAAATCCGTGATGCCGGGGAGAAGAGTCGTGCTGAGCCGCTAGGCTTTGCCCCCACGAGGGGCGTAAACTCATCGATGGTCATACTCTATATTGGAAATATTTTAACAATTCACATCAAGATGCAATTCAAGTTTATCATACTTCTAAAATTCCCAGAAGGAATTAAATCCAATCTCGGGATGACGCGGAGACCTAGAGAACACCTCGGATTTCCTTTCGCCAAATACGGCAATACTACCCAGCCACGGATGGGACTATTTACCCAGCCACAAAATTCGCCGATAATAAGACACCGGCATCTTAAAAATGGTCATGACTCGCGCATAGTGTTATCTTCAATCTTATCCGGCCAGCTGACCAACCCCGCAGTACCACATGGGCTTATCTGACTGTTACCGGGGTTCATTCCTGGATATCAAGATGGATTTCTCACTGGGAGCTTTTCTTAAGTTGATTGAGAGGTTGGTGGACAGATTACGCACGAAAGCGGCGCGATTCCTTCTTTTCTTATCTCTATCACGTAACCTAGGGTTACAATAAAAGGCTTGCGAGGTCGCTACAACCAAGAAACATTTGAACATATTGATTGATGGTCTCTGTCTTCCCCGCCTTTTTGTGATATTCGGCTCAGTTCCATAATTCGCCATGTCGGGTTCTAAGGAGCAATCCATGTTGCACAGATTCAAAGGTAGTCAGCCAGCCAAGAGCCAATTCAGGCGCTACGCCATGAAAATTTACAACCCAATCGCTGATTAATCCGTGATAGTTCTTGTTCTTGGGGATGAATCAAAAAGTAAAGAAGAGGCATGGCTTGTTCAGAAGTTAGGTGCGGATGCCTTTGTCATTTCCCAGAACTTTGATGAAGTATTCTAACACTATGTCTTGAAATAAGACTTCTTCATTCTCGTACGCATGATCTTTCACAAGCCAAATAATTGGAGTCTGAGCCGCTAACGCATTAGAAAGACGTACTGCTGCCTAAGTTTCTTCTTCAACTATCTTGGTAACTTCATCCACTGCGCTACTTCAGGACCAGAGTTAATTCCATTCTAGACCGCCAGGCGTTTGCCAATGCGTACGTATGTGCACCTTGGTCACACTACTAAATAGAATCAGCAGTTTCTACCAAAGTCCTCGGCTAATTATTACCAGGTAGCAGGCCTGCAAGAGGCACTAGACCTCCAAGGTCGTGATTACAATGTTCTTCTATCAATGACAACGGCGGGGTAAGTGGAGAGAGTAGCCTCCGAAGCATCCAATACCTGCCCGCTGACTGGTGAGACCCAAGATACACGATTGGTCAGATTCCTCACGGCATAGTCATCCAGAAGATTGCGCCCAGAATCTGGTTTCCTTTGATGGTCATCATATGGGCTGGTCTTACAATGTCCTCTGCCGCATGCAAAACATACGCCCAACTTTGTGTTGTCCGGTTTCTCATGGGCCTCATTGAAGCAAGCACGTACTGCGGAACCGTGTATGTAATTGGAAGCTGGTACAAGCCTCGAGAAATAGCGAAACGCACCGCAATTTTTACTGCATCTGGCCAGGCTGGAGGCATGTTTGCCGGGGTCATGATGACGGCAATCCATCAAGGTATGGATGGATTAAATGGTCTGGCGGGTTGGCAATGGGTATTCTTGATTGATGGCATCATCACTTTACCCATCGCTATTATGGGGTTCATGTATTTTCCTGACCTGCCTGAAAACACAAGGGCGTCATATCTAACTCAGAAAGAGAGGCAACTAGCGCTTAACAGGTTGCCTCCAAAGAGAGAAGACGGACACAACATCAATCCATGGAGTCTGGCGAAACGCACATTTCAGAACCCAGCTTTGTGAGTTTGGTGCTTATTGACGGCTCAGTCGATCATGGCTAACTTCTTCAGCTATATCCTTTCTTTTTTCTCTATGATCTGTGGCGCCTTGGAAGCCTTTTGCGTCCAAAATCTCTTTCTCTTATGGATCAAGTACCAATCCAAGCTGGGATACTTTTCCCAATATCAGGTCAATACCTATCCACTCGGCATTCAAGCTGTCGGTATCGTCTCGAATCTTATGGCCGCCGTCTATATCGATGCTTCAGGACGCCGTGTTCCCATGGGAATATTAGCCTGCACACTGCAGACCGTCAGCGCGATTATCCTGATTATACCAAATGTCCCATTTGCAGCGACCTTTTTCGCATACTATTGCGCTGGCACAAGCTACATTGTCAACCCTCTTCTGTTCGGCTGGGCCAACATCATCATGCAAAGAGGGGGCGACGATGCTCTACGAAGTGTAGCCTTGACGAGCATGAATAGTGCCAGTCAGATTTTGTACGTTTGGTGGGGGATTGTTCTTTACCCATCGAGTGATGCGCCATACTGGAAGAACGGTTGCATTGGCATGTTTGTTGTGATTGGTGTGCTTGCAGCCATGTTATGGGCCGTTCACTGGCTGGACATGATGACTGCCCAAAAGTACCCAGATGTACCAGTGCAGGAGGCTGTGATGAAGAAAGAGATTGAATTGAGGGGCGAAGAAGCCGGGATACCAACTGAGGTGGGAAAATGAAATGATTCCCAAGTTACTCACGTTTCCAAGTAGCAGGTTCCCATGCTCATAGACCAGCCTAGTCATCACTGGTGCGATGACAACGGTGGAGAGAGTCTGCGATGTATAAGAAGTCCCAAGCCTACCATTTGATTCAATTTGCACTATTGTTTTATCTTTCATATCCGTCATCCCCATAAGACGTTGCTCGGCCTAGTTAGTTTAATCCTTCTAGAACCCAACACAGGAGCATTCATCGTTTCTTGAGCTAAGCTGAGCTTTAGGCAATGAGGCATTTCCGAACCATTTGTCACTTGACTACTTGACATGATTGTGCCCTGGTTGCGAAAAGAAAAACACTGCGTGTTGTCGTCTTGGGGGCATACAGGGCAAAACACCATGCGGGGTAGTGCTGCTAAATACTGGTACTGGCCAACGCACCCCCACCTTTCGCTGCTTATCTCACATCCACGAGCCCCTCTTCTCCCGTCCGTCCGCTACAAAATAATTTCGCTGATGCGCGCTTGTCCCCCGGTTCCACCTATTCTTCTTCTTCTTTCACAAAGACTCATCTTTAGCTGGCTTCATTTCGCGCCTACACATGCACCATGGCTTATCAACTCTGGGTCGGAGGTCAAAATGTGGCTGGAAACGGGGATATGTAAGCAATCTGGGCGCACAAATTTCCGTATTCTAACGTGTGCATCAGCCTTACCATCAAGAATCCAGCTACTGGAGAGTTTATTGCAGAGTGAGAGCACCGTCTTTTACAACCGCATTCCTCGCTAATGCTGCAGCAGATGTCAAACTGGTTCGAATGATGACGTCAATTCTGCCATTGAGCAGGCACAAAAAACGTTCACATCAGGTGTATGGTCACGGTCCTCGCGTCAGTTCAGGGCAGACGTCCTGGAAAAGGCTGCTAAGCTGCTGGTTGACGAGTTGGACGACCTCATCGCGCTCGAGGTTCGGCAAACTGGGCGTGCTATTCGAGAGATGAAAGCACAGGTTCCATCTCTGACAAGATGGTTCAAGTATTACGCTTCTCTGCTTCGAACAGAAGAAAGAGTCGTCCTTCCAACGACTGGAAAGCTGCACAACTGGATTGACAGGGTGCCGCTTGGGGTGGTTACCCAGATAACCCCGTTCAACCACCCGCTCCTGATTGCTGTGAAAAAGCTTGCTCCCGCCTTGGCGGCAGGTAACTGCGTGCTTCTAAAACCTAGCGAGCTGACCCCGCTCACCAGTCTCTTGCTGGGCCCCATCTTGAAGAAAGCTGGCTTGCCAGATGGAGTCTTCAATGTAATCCCCGGCGGTCCGGTGACTGGGAAAGCTCTGACAAGTCACCCCTTGATTAAAAAGGTCGATGTCACAGGCGGGACCTCGGCCGGACGCGCCATTGGCTCCGTCGTTGGAGGAAATCTTGCTCGCTTCACAGCTGAGCTTGGCGGAAAGGCACCGGTTGTCGTCTTCAAAGACGCAGACATTGATGCCGCGATGAATGGAGTAGCTTTCGGGGCATTCATTGCGAGCGGGCAGACTTGCGTTGCTGCAACTCGTATCATCGTCGAGAAGGACATCTTGGCAGATTTTCTTTCAAGGCTAGTCGACAAAAGCCGCAGCATTCGCGACCGCATGGGCTCGCCTGCCAATCCCAACACGGCGATGGGTCCTCTCATATCCGAGCGGCAGCTGGCAAACCTAGAGACCCTCGTCAATGACTCCGTTGCCAGCGGCTTTGCCACGGCTCTGTGTGGAGGCCAACGATTAACCGGCATCTCCCAGTTTGACGAGGCTGACTTTTCAAAGGGATTCTACTATCCACCAACAGTCCTCGTCTCAACATCCCCCAAAAGTATCACAAAAAGCAGAATCTGGCACGAAGAGGCGTTTGGTCCGGTTATCGTCGTGGTTGATTTCGAGTCCGAGTCCGAGGCCGTTGAACTCGCCAATGATAGCGAGTTTGGACTTGGAGCCGCCATCTGGACAAAGGATGTGAGCCAGTCATTCCGAGTTTCGGAGAGCATCAACGCGGGCATTGTCTGGATAAACACACATCATCGCAACGACCCGAGCAGCCCTTGGGGCGGAGCAACCAGCTCAAGCGGCGTGGGTAGCGAAAACGGCATAGATGCTTACCACGCCTACACGACGACGAAAAGCACCATCATCAACTACGCATCGAGCGAAGAGGCAAAGCTTACAGAGGACTGGTTTGGAGAGCAGTCAGGGCAGGTTCGGTATGGTTGATTTGGGCCAGATGTGACCTTGCAAAATAGTATTCTACGCCGAGGTAGAGTCACATGTGAACGACTCTTGCAAACACTATTCTAGGTGTGTTGACTCATTCTGCCGAGAATGCACCTTATACTTCAGGATCGCCTCAGAAATTTCTACATGCACTGCATTTTTATCGAACCAAAAAAAATACTACCTGCGGTTTCAGTTGTGTTTGTTGTTGTATGGCAGGAAACCCTGATTGCGGTATCAAGCAGCACATGTGTAACAGCTGTCCTCAGTTAGGCTTCCAAAAGATAGCAACCAACCAAAAGGTTCGGGAAAAGGATGGAAGCTTGCTGGATCGGGCTAGATGGACAGGGATCAGGGTAGCGATGCAGGGAATTTGTGGAAATCGGAAGCTGCGGACCTTTTGACAGCGTCGCCCGATTGGCTCACGAGTACGAGCAGCTGATGGGCCACTCACGAGGGCCGGTCGACAGAGATAGCGTGGATGGTGATATTGCGGAGATGTGGGGAGGTGGCTTTCTTCCAACTGATTGTTGCATTTATTCAAGCGGCGAACCCCAGCTTCCATGACTTGGCCGTACTTTGCATCTCTTGCACGCGCGTCCGACGAGTGGCATTACACATCCGTCGTATTGGGCGGCCAATCGAGGACAACCGAAATATGGACCTGGGCGTGCCGCCGGACGGCTCGCGGGCCCAGCATGGCATCGTCGGCGGCGGCGGCGCGTGGATTATGCCCAGGCCGTCCGACGTGGCTCACATTATCCCGGAGCTGGGTGATGCCACCGATGGCGTGAGACGGAGGCGAGCCGGTGGAACCAAGGCGCGCACCGGCTGCATCACCTGCAAGGCGCGCCATGTCAAGTGCGACGAGGGCAAGCCGACGTGCGCGCGCTGCGAGCTGGCCAAGGTCGAGTGTCAAGGCTACGTGGGCCCCGTCGACAAGCGCAGAGCCCGTGAAGCCATCCGCCGCGCCATGCCGCGCCTCATTGCGCCGCGTCTGGCGGCTGAACACGCTGCTATTGCTGCTGCTGCTGCTGCTGCTGCTACCACTACCACTACGGTTTCACAACACGCCGAGCCCGTCGTGCTGCGCCAGATCCAGATCCAGATCCTGCGCAATCCCTCCAGCCTGCCATCCATTAGTCACAACGACGGCATCTACTTCGACTACTTCCGCCACCAGGTCTCCACCAACATGGCCGGCTATTACACCAGCCCCATCTGGTCACACCTCATTATTGGAGAGGGCCTCCAGGATGACAGCATCCATCACTCCATCCTTGCCGTGGGCGCCCTGATCCGCGCCGTCCCCGAGGGCGCCCCGCGAGGGCTCAAGTCCATATCGAATCACAACTCCGTAACCGGGCACCGAGAAACTGCCCTGCGTCATCATGTAAAGGCCGTAAAATCCCTGAGGCAGAGGATCGAAAAGATGGCCGCCGCGTCGCCGAGGACTGTTGTCATCACCACCTTGTTGCTCGTCGTCTTTGAGCTGGTCCAAGGCGAAACAAGCACGGCAGAAACGCTGCTCAACTCGGGGCTGCGCATCCTTAGGGACTTTATCACTTTGTTCGAAAACAAGGCCAACGCCGCGAGTAGAAAATCCGCCGATGTTGCATTCAACGACATGGAGCACGTTCTGCCTTGCATCTCCGCTATGAGCCAGCTTTCGCATCTGTTTCGCCCGCTGCGCTCCAATCTTCACATGTTCAAGATGGATCCGGATCTCCACTTCCCCAGTTCCAAATGCGAGTCAATCTCCGAGTTTTTTATTTCCTGGGGCAGGTTCTTTACGTTTTCCACTGTGTTCGTCGGTCACTGTACATCCGCCCTCGCTGAGAGCCCTTGCTCTCCCGAACGAATTGAGCTCCTCGCTCAACGCCAGCATAGCTTTCTTGACCAGCTGGAAGAGTGGGAAAGCATCATACTGTATTATAAAGATGGCTCCCACATAGACGACGCCAGCAAAAAGTCGTTGCGTATTGCGCAGATCCACTGGCTACTGCTCCACATCTTACTTACATGCTGTCTTGATTCGACACAGCTAGCTTACGATGCCTTCGAACCTCAGTTTCGTGACCTTACAGTGCAGTGCATCAACCTTTTCCGGGATTGCTTGTCTCATCCGCGACCAACCTCGGTGCTGTTAGGCCAGGGCCTCTTATTGCCACTGTGTACCGTCGTCCGCACGTGTCGAAACCACGATATTCGCATGATGGCTGTCGAGGCGCTGAACGAGCTCCCATTTTCTATGGTTGCGTGGGATGTCATGTCCAACATGGATGGACTGTTAGGAGCCGTATTACTAGAAGAGATGGGCCGCGACGAAAATGGTCTCGTGCCGCCTGAATCAAGGTGGTTTTGGTTGGGAGATGAGGTTAATAAAGCGGGCAAGTTAAAAAAGGTCTATCAGAGAGTTTTACCCGATGGACGCGGAAACCCTGTGCTCAGGGAGCTCAATGTCATACAAAACTTGCGCCTCAAAATTTGTGAGGTTGTCCATTGTAGCAAAGGTCACCGCTTAGCGTGCGCGGGGGACCATGAGACAACAGCATGCTGATCATGTTAGAAATGAATAAAGATGGATTAAAACAACCCCACTGCTCCACACTTACTTGATAAATTGGGTGCTTAGAACATTGGCAAATTTTGAAGCTCACATGCGTCTTACCCGAGCAGGCTCGACAATGGAGGAACACGAAGTCATGCGTCCTTCCAGATTTATACTATACCATCTTGATGTTATCTGATTGTTGTGTGTCATAAAAATAGACTCGGCTTCAAGGACGGGAAAATAAAACCATATGGACCCAGGAGGTTTGGTTGATCTCATTTTGGAGTTGATTGGTCTCGTAAAACGTAGCCAATCAGAATGGATTCCAATGGCGGAGCGACCCGTGAGTCTCATTAATAAGCAATCAAAATCTGACCCACACTGATCTTGATTTCATCCTGCTCGGACTCTGTGCCCAATGATTTCTATGCGGCTGGTTCCTGTCTCCTTTTTCGTGATAATTGACCAGTAACATTGAATCCCAAGCACGCATTTGATCTTCCCAAGTCTCTCCGCCTGTGTAATTCACGCATTAGCCTGTGGACCTTTGTCAAGTCGCTGGACATCATGGCTCCTTGGCCCAAATTGGATTGGTCCTGGGTAAGATTTATCCTGTCACCATCGGCCCATCCCACACTGCTTCGGCATCTTATAAATAGTACTGTAAGTTCGCGGAATTGAAATTATTTTGCCAACCAGAATCATAAGTTAAATTGCTGTCATTTAGCTTAAGACCTAATCCTGCATCATTTCGCCTCGAATTATCATGGGTGCCGACGCTGTTCAAGTTGCACAGGCCGTCGTGGTGTCCCTGCACGATCTCCAGACAGGTAAATCGCATGTATCTAAAGTTTTTGTGCATTCTCTAATATTCGTCTGTAGGAAATGTGCCTTTTGAGAAGCTTGTCGAGGCTTTTGGTCCAGACTCGCTCGGAATCATGGTTGTCAAGGATGTTCCCCCAGAGTTTGCTTGTCTTCGGCACCAGACACTTTCATACGCGTCTTATCTAGGCAACTTACCAGACAATGAACTCAGTACGTTTACATCTTCGATAAAAAATGCATACAGCTAACTTTTATAGTCAAAATCGAGAACCCGGCGGCCAAGTATCTGACGGGATGGTCTCTCGGCAAGGAGCAGCTCAAAGATGGGCAGGTGGACACCTTTAAGGGTTCATTTTACGCCAACTGTGCATTTTACACCGATCCATCTCTGGAGTGTGCAAAGCCCACCACGGAGTTCTCCCCAGACAACTTTCCAGAATATCTTTCCCCAAACGTCTGGCCTGAAACATCCGTGTTGCCAGGTTTCAAACCCAGCCTCGAAAGCCTTTGCCGCCTGCTAATTGATGTCGCCGTTCTGGTTGCTCGTGCCTGCGACCAGTACGCCGAAAGAGAAATTCCAGGCTATACTAAGGGCTATGTGGAGCATGTCGTCAGCACGAGCAACACAACCAAAGCTAGACTGCTGCACTACTACCCCCAACCGCAGCAGGAGTCTGAAGGAAATGAAGACGACTGGTGTGGCACTCACCTGGATCACGGTTGTCTCACAGCCTTGACCTCGGCCATGTTTGTTGATGAAGATGAAACCTCAGCTTCGGTGCCCGACACGTTGGCTAAGCAGGCCAACGGAACAGCATTGCCGCCACTGAGCGAGATGGCTGCCAGTCCGGATCCTCTGGGTGGGCTCTACATCAAATCCAGGACGGGCCAAACTGTCAAGGTCAACATCCCTCGAGATTGCATCGCTTTCCAAACAGGCGAGGCTCTGGAAAGAATCACTCAGGGCAAGTTCAAGGCCGTTCCACACTTTGTGAGGGGCGTTCGACCCTCTATGAGCAATGGCAAAGTGGCGAGGAACACATTGGCTGTGTTCACGCAACCCAACTTGGGAGATGAGGTTGACACGGTACAGGGAATTACGTTTGGAGAATTCTCCAGGGGTGTGGTAACCAAGAATACTGTGACAGTTTAAGCACTTTGGCGGAGTTTAGGTAAGGCGTTGAGAATTTAATATCATCAATTTTATTGATTGCAAGAATCCGGAATCTTTTTTTGCAGATGATGAGGTTCAAGAATAACGACCGGGACATTTTTACCATGCAATAATGGGCTTGACAACTTGGCCGCTTTTCATGGCCTCAACGGCTTTTGCGAAATCACCACGGTCAAAGACCTGCACCAATTTTTCGACGGGGAATACTCCATCCTTCCACCACTGGACCATCTGAGGGATATAATCTTCCGTCTTGGAGTGGCCTTGAACAGCGCCAAAATAGTGCTTTCCGCTCACCATGAAGCTCTGCATGTGGATGGAAATATGAGATTCGGGCATTCCGGTACCGACCTGAATGACTTTTCCCATGTATCTCGTTGCCTCGATCTGAGCAGCCAGAAGAGGCGGGTGGGCACTTGTATCAATGCTGATTGTTGCTCCGAGGCCCTCAGCTGCCTCTTTTATCTTGGCTGCCACTTGTTCCATGTCAAGACCAGTCGTGTTTATGACATGGGTCGCTCCGAGCGATTTGGCAAGTTCGAGGCGAGACTCGACCCGGTCGATTCCGATAACGGCTTTGCAACGCCGCTCCTTGGCCGCGATAACAGCAGCCAGCCCGACACCGCCCATGCCTGCAATGGCGATGCAGTCGTCGGTGTCTGCCTTGGCCACATTGATGACGGTCCCGCTGCCGGTTTGGAACCCGCAGCCAAGTGGCGCCAGTATTTTGAGATCTTCCCTGCTCAGCCCGAGTCCAGCCACATTGACAACAGACTTGTCGCTCACGATGGAGTGGCGAGCCAGACTCGACTGTCCGAAAAAGCGGCCTCCGATGCCATCAGAAAACACGGGCTCTCCCATAAAATTGATGTCGAAAAAGTTGACGCAGTGAGATCGGGGACCCATCTTGCATACGTGGCATGTCCCGCAGTATGAGAAGGAAAGAAGAACAGCGTCCCCGGGCTGTACTTTTGAGACGCTGCTCCCGACTTGCACCACATATCCAGATCCTGTAATTTTCTGTAATTTAGCCATGATTGAGTATCTTTCGGTCCAGTACTGGGTAGTCTTACCTTCATGGCCAAGAACTCGTGGATAATAGACACCAGGAACACCAAGCCCATCAGCCGTATTGCCGCAATGTAGGTCCGTATGGCAGATGCCCGATGCCACCATCTCCACGAGAACCTCATCTGGCTTCAAGTCACGGAGTGTAACAGGTTCAATGGCCCATTTCCCCTCTGAAAATGGGCCTCTAGCCACGATAGCCTCAGACTTGAATGTCATTCTTGAGCGATAAAGATGCAATACGGGAGGAAGAAAATGAGGAGGAAGTGGGTGGGATGAATAAACAGACATGGTACCTACTTACCCCTCTTTGATAAGAGCTCCCCGCACATCTGTCCCTCATCAGCATCCTACCCCGCATTGTTGCCATGCTCAAGACTACGCAGATGGAACACAGAGACATCACACGTGGGCAACTCCGTGTGCAAATCGGAGCTTCTCCACAAGGCGCCTCGCATCGACTCCCACAAAACCATGCATAGTTATCGTGTAGTGCCGAGCGTTTTATTATCGAGGCTGCAGAGGACTGGCAAATAAATTTTATTTGCTTCTAGTCAAAAAAAACAAAAACAAGCGGCCGGCTCAACCAGGTGATGCAGGAACCATGCCATAGAGGTGACGTACATACCGGTATAGTCTTCAACAATATCTTTTCGCACTGACCAAAAAAATAAGTTGATCCTCTTCTATTACAAACTTTGCCCTTGTTTTTGTGTCTGTGCGTGTGTGTGTGTGTTTAACAGTTCGTGTGTATACATTTATTCAGCCTTGGTCAATTTATCCTGAAGTGACGTTCAAACATTGAAACATCGAATGAGCGACTATAGGGTAGGAGGTGGTTTATTGCTGAGTCTGGAATTCCAGAGTCCAAGCATGAGCTATCCACTATCGTAATAATATTATTGCCTCATTGAGCTCATTGTTTTTCCTTACCTGTCTTCTATTTGTTTTGCATTGTAAGATGGAGTTTTAAGCCGGCTGGGCCGTCGTTGAAGAGTTTCTGTGCGAGAGGCCCATCCCATTTTTGCATGCGCTGATCCGCCAATGTAAACTAGCACCCTAGCCCAGAAATCCGGTGCAGAACAAAGAAATTAATTTCTATTTTACATGCACGTTGGTTGGATTTGTCGCTGCCCATCACTTATTGTTGTCCATCGGCCTCGGAGGAATGATAACGGCCATGTTCGGACACGGACCCTCTTCAATTGCGTACAAAAGTGGATCTCTCTCTTGCACTTCATTGGCCATGGCCTCTTCTGAATACGACACGAGGTTAGCGTGGTTAGATGGATGAAACATGTGGGTTGTGACGAAGGCTCGGACTTACGGCGCGATGGCGTACACACGCGAGAACCAGGGAGAGGGAGGAAATTGAGCATCATGTTTTCATGTGCGAACCCCGATTGCTAACCCCGTCCGTAATTCCGAGCGCTGAAATGGATTCAAAATCCCGAGATATGTCTGTGAACGGGATATAAATATGAGAAATGGTCGTGTCATTTTGTCGTAAACATCTACAATCAGCTTGATCAACATCTTTACAAGGCTTGACCTCTAAGCAACAAATATTTTACACCTTACTCTACTATTGCATAAAAAATGTCCAGCAAACCGATTAGCAGGGTAGCCATCGTCGGTGTAAGACACTTTCTCCCATCAATGCGGTCAGCGATATCTAACTATGATTAGGCTACCGGTCGCGTGGGAGGTGCCTTTGCTAAGGCTCTTGTCCGAACGGGTAAGCACACAGTTACTGCCCTTATGCGTGCCGACAGCAAGGGCAAACTGTGTGACGGGGCTGTGGCTGTCGACGTCGACTACGATGACGAGACTTCACTTGTGAATGCACTCAAGGATCAGCAATTTCTCGTCATCACTCTCCCCGCTACGGCACCTGCAGACTTGCATGGGAAAATTGTCGCTGCGGCTGGCAAAGCCGGCGTTCCTTACATCATGCCCAACGCTTACGGCTACCCCATAAAGCCCGAGGATCTCAAAGAGGGCGACGGGTACGGCGCTGCGGTCATCGGAAGGATTCGAGAGATTCAAAACAACGGAGTGTCTACCTCAATCACTTTGGCCTGCGGCTTTTGGTATGAGTGGAGTCTGGCACTGGGCGAGTTCTGGTTTGGAATCAACATCCTGGACCGCAAGGCCACCTTCTTCGATGATGGCAAGCGGACCATTACTGTTAGCACCTGGGACCAGTGCGGCAATGCTTTGGTGGGACTGCTTAGTCTTCCGGAACATGGCGAATCACCTTGCGTCGCGGATTTTAAAAACAAGACAGTCCTTGTCAACAGCTTTCGTGTTTCGCAGCGAGACATGCTAGACAGCCTCCACCGAGCACTGGGAACAACAGATGAAGATTGGGATATCACGTATGAGCCTACGGCTCAGCGTATCAAGGAAGGCGCGGAGGATATGAAGAAGGGGATCCGGACCGGGTTTGGAAAGGTACTTTACGGGCGCGTTTTTGCTGCCGAGAACAAAAACAGCGACTATGCAGGCACTGGTACCATTCATAACGAGATTCTTGGACTGCCAAAGGAGGATCTTGACGAGGTGACAAAGAAGGTGGCTGAGATGGTGGAAGGCGGCTGGAACCCATGGGGCTGAAGCAGGTCGAGATAGCATCAATGCATGATTTGATTGATTGATTGGCTGGGTGGTTCCGCAATGAGCATTTTTAGAACCAACCCCCACGCGACTTAGTCAGCCAGAGTGCAAGAGTCGATCGGGAATTCGGGAAAAGATCGATCGATGCCAATCCGAAACAAGGCGACGCGGCTAGTCTTGGAATCATCAAGCCCCCACACCAACTGGGCACAGTGGGCGGCTAGCAGTGGCTCCTGGGCAAATCATAGCTAGTTACGGGCGTGGGCAACTGCAAGCGGACAGAAAAAGAAAGGCTCATGGGGCCGGGGCTTGTAAAATGTAAAATAGCTGCTGGTCCGGCTGGCCTTTTACTCAACTGCCGACTTCTCCTCAATTTAATGAGCCTCCTCCCAGCATCGCCTTTGGCCGTGCCATCTCCCAGATTCAACAACACGTCGCACAGCTCGCCGATTTTAACCATCGCAGCGGATACGCCGGATTCAGCGAAACAAACGCCAAACAGTCGCTTTGAGACAATACCTGATTTGGCTTGACTCGCCTGCCAGATTAACTCCACATTAGGTACCTAGATTAAAAAAAAAAAAAGACAAAGGCGCGCTGCTTTCTGACGACGCAACACTGACGTAAACATTTGCATTGCAGCTCTTTACCAGCTTGACGGTGCAGTACCTCGCCACAACGCCGAAATGCAGCGACGCACCCTTGCCAAAGCCGCAGGTACCGGTACCTCCTTGAAAATACGAGTAGAGTACAGTTAGTATTGCCGGCTTGAGCCCCAGCTTCCGATGTGGGGGGAATCTGACGTGCGTGAACCCCAAGATCGAGGCCGAGTCGAGCTCAACATTGAATCTAGCTCGAGCATCGCGACGCTCAAGAGAATGATTGAGCAGAAGACCAGCATTCCAATGCGCAACCAGGTACTGGTTCTCCCAAGATCGGGAGTCATCGAATTTATCGACGAGAACCAAGCTGTCGGGTCCGTGTTCCGGGGCAACAGCAGCCTACACGTGCGAGATTCATCGGTCAAGATCAGCCAGCGAGAGGAGTACGGGTCAAACCAGGGCCACCAGTGGACCAAGACCATTGTCGAGAAAACGAGCGTGCATCAGGGCGACATCATCGAGAGCACCGACGTTCGGGTGCCGCAGGGGAGATCCTTCCACCGATTTGGACTGACGAAGAGCATCGGCGGCGATCTTCGACAAGGCGACCAGTACATCGCTCCCAAAGGCCCGATCGTCAACAGTGCTGCACAGCGACTTGGCCACCAACCTCGCAACGAAATAACTACGCAAGGCTTGAAAAGCGGCGGGAATCGATACGACGAAACCACGACGTACAATACAATGCATTGGCAAGGCGATGTTGTGCACCCAGATTGGTTTGGTTCGGTGCCTGCGGGGGTAGGGAACCACCGCCACGAAAGCACTGTCGCTACCGAGGGAGATCTTCATCAGGGCCATGTTTTTGGAAGACGCCAAGCTGACGGATATTAATACAGGGTTATCTATGGATTGAGTACTAGAGCTATAATATGGTTAGATGCGGTAATGTAATTATTGTTAGTTTTAAATGTCCTGGCAGCCACTCTGAAGATTTAGAAATTTTACATCGTCAACATGGATTTAGTACGCCTCAACACGGATGAGAAATATACATCTATCCAAAATTTGTATGCACATGTCGCCGATCGCAGATACCATAGCTCAGCTTCTTCTTTGTCCAGTCCTATCAATACTATTCATTGGTCGGTGCAGCTATAGCACGGTAATTTGCATCAACGCCAAGTGCAGCAGAATGTGCAGGGATGCATGTCGACAACCGTGGGCGAATAGATGCTCGCAGTGACAAGACCTTGGACAATTTCCAGTGGGTCAGCCAGAAAATACAGGCTCAGTTTAAGCTATTTCGCAGCGAGCAGGCCTTTCCTTGTATGGTCTAGGAAGTCGGCGTGTGGGGATTTTCGCTGCTCTCCGGTCCCGGAAACACAGTCTCTTATTTATAAGCTTGTGATTCCAGAAGACGGCTTTGACCACCCAACTTTTCATCCACCTTCATTGAGCCCAAAATCCAAAACCCAATTGGAATTTCCCGCAGAAAGGCAGCCAAAACCTTGCAGCAAAGAACTAGTTGCACAATGGAACAAAAAAGACTGGATAGCATGGAAGGAGACAGTGAGGCTGTCAGGCGCCTTCTTCAGGTCAAATAGCTGACAATGAAGTTATAGTCATGAAATTCTCGGAATTGGACTTTGCCCAACTGGGGCTCGCGTCACCAACGTACGAAGATGTCGATTTCTCACTACAACAATCTCAGTCTGCCCCAGCACCAACCCTTTCTGCTTCGCATAGGTATCCAGATCCCTTGGCTCTTTTCCAGCCCACACCGCTGTTACCACTAGAAAGTCTTCACCGTGCGAGCCCGGAAAGACCGCATCCGCCTGGTCTTCCGCGGCGAAGGAGCCGATACCTCCGACAGGGAGCAATGCCGCAAAGCGCTCCAATGGCAATACCGGCGCCGAACTCCTCTTCTGACAGTGGCCCCGATCCTATGCAAAGATGGCAAGAGTCACCCCCAGAAATGGAGGCTGCTTCGTTGTCAGCCATCGCCGGCGCATTGAAGAGCATGCCACTCCGCGGCCGGTCCTCGGCCGGCAGCCTGCGCAGTAGACGGGCTGGAAGTCGCACAGCTTCAACGGCTAGTTTTGGCAGCGGCACGAGTCGCTCATCAGGCTCTGCGGCTTCGATGCGGTCGAATGGCCGAAGCACGACTCGCAACGATGCTAGTAAAACCTCGGCTAGCGGGCGCGTGGCAAAAGCTAGAGCGAAGAATGGCCAAGACAAGAACCAAAAGATCTTTGCGTGCACTTTCTGCTGCGATTCGTTCAAAACCAAGTACGACTGGGCACGACACGAGAAATGCCTCCATCTGAATCTCGGAGGGTGGGTGTGCACGCCTTTCGGCGGCACAGTCGTTTCGAGCGACACGGGACGAAGCCATTGCGCCTACTGCAACATGCTTGATCCTACACCAGACCATCTCAATACTCATAAACATGATATCTGCCACAGCCAAGGTGGCAGACAAGTATTCAATCGCAAAGACCACCTAGTGCAGCATCTGCGCCTAGTGCACAATGTAGAGACGCAGCCTCTCATCGAGAAATGGAAGGTCGAGCCTCCCCCCATCCGATCGCGTTGTGGCTTTTGCCAAATATACACGAATACTTGGCAGGAACGCGCTGACCATTTGTCAATGCATTTCCGTAAGGGTGCGAAAATGGATAACTGGAAAGGAGACCACTGCTTCGAGCCGTCGATTGCAGCCCAGGTTGCCAATGCAATTCCTCCCTACTTGATTGGACCCGAATCCAGGGCCATCGTTCCGTTTTCCGCGACAGACCCGGAAACGAAGGACCAGCTGTCACAGATACAGGAATCCACAGTCCGGAGAGTCGACCAGTGGCAAACTAGCATGGGCGCATCCACGGCCGAAGGAGAGCTCGCATTCGAGTCCCATGCATCCGAATCCCCTCATTCATCCAACAAGGAGCCCGATCTTACGTTCCCAGAAGTCCTTGCCCTGCACCTTGGTCGCTATGCGCGTGAGCAAATGCGAAGAGGAATCATTCCTAACGACGAAATGTTCCAGTCTGAAGCGAGGAGAATTATGTTTGAAACGCAGGATTCGTGGGAACAAACCATTGCTGATAATGAAGACTGGCTTGCGGATTTCCGTAGTCGCCATCTTGATGATGTCGATCCGACCACTATTCACCCACCTGGGAATTAAAGCAAATTATTATGAATACCGCAAGCTTTTAAAATGAACAATATAAGATGGGGATATTTTGTCTATAGATATGAAAAGTCCAGATCAAAGGGTCCCCCACTTTATGAATCGACAAGCGTCAGGGCATCTATAAGGTCAGCATCCCATAGCATACCAAATGAGCGAGGGTATTCTCAACAATGAGATTCGTTAGTACATTAATTTGAGTTCCCAGGTACACGCTGCTGTTCCCTTTGGGTAATCTTGTCCACCAAGTCATCGTTCAAGGGAGTTGCCACTCCCACTTCTCTACCCCTACGACACCAGTACCCATTGATAAAACGTATTTCCGTTTCTCGGCCGTTCCTGAGGTCCACAACCATTGAGCACGTGGTTTCAGCCGTTTGGTGCAGAATTCTATTGACGGTGGCCTCCAGGCGATCGACGGAAAATCTTTCCGACACCCCGCTGGCATCTCGCAGCTCTGGCAACGCGCAGATGACGTCGGAAATCTCGGCAAGTAAAGCACGACGTAGTTTCGGTAATGTAAACAGGAAGCCGTTTTTTGCGTCATTCAGTGCGCACAATGGGTTGCAAAAGGCATTGACGGCAAGTTTCTCGAGCTGGATCTGGAAAACATCAAGAAACGGATAGGATGTCGCGTTCAACCTCGGAGCTAACGGCAAGGCCTTGAGTAGGTAGGACATTTCGTCTGGATTGCCGATAGATTGCGTCGTCTCACTTGTTGGCTGATAAGGTCCTATCGATGTGGCAGCGAACCCCGTGTGTGTAATGTTGAATGGAGAGTTGAGTGTTACGCCGTGTGAAATGACGCCTAGAATGTGATTCGGCCGTGTTCTCTCATCGGTAAACAGTTCTCTATTGGTCTCCTCAATCATGCCGGACCCGTTTTGTAGGAAGAGGATATTTGTTGAGGCATTGAGTCTGTGCTTTAACGGCCGGAGGGCTGCGGCGGTTTGAGTTGCTTTGACTGACACGACAAGGTTCTGGATAATATCAACCTGCTCCTCGAACAATGTGCCGTCGGAGCATCGATACCACCGGTCACGATCGAGGAGCTCAAGCCGGTAGCCAGTTTTGTCAGCTCTTTGGCCCTCCCGGGTGGTCAGGGTGATTCGGCTTTTGTTGCTGGCATACTGGGTCACCAAAGATGGTCGATGAAAAAGCAGAGTGACACATGGCCGGAGTGACTGCGGAACGTCAAGGAGATTGTGAGCCGCAAACGCCCCGATGCCACCCAGTCCTAGAACGTGTACTTTGTGTGCCATTTTCTTATCTTTGAGAACAAACCTTCTGGTTTAACAATGAAACTTGTGTACCTCTAGATGGAGTTTTTATAAATGCATCCCGTTGCTTCATGGGCATTTTGATGATGAATCAACAGACATTAATATTATTTCGGCTTGATTATATCAAACTCCGTACTCAGAGATTTCATCTTTCCCAGCCCGCCTCGGTCCGTGTTGACGTGCAGACCCATCATAAAGGGCGTGATGCCATCACAAAACGGCCTTGGCCTCGCCAACCTCGAGTGGGTCAATTTCGGTTCCGGTCCGAATAGGGCGGTGTGGGTCAAGTGGGCGTAAGGCGCAGGGCCTGGGCGTAGGGCGTAATTTTTCTGCTGACCGGGGCTGTATCGGCGGGACGAGGTTTGAAGCTAAGAGTTGCACTGTGAACGGACAAAACACAGTCGAATTTGGACACAGAGAAACTCGGTTGACATCAACTCCGGATATTTCAATAAGTCATCCCCGAGGTGATCGATGGGGCACATCAAAGTGCACGGTTGCCAGCAAAAGAATCCATCCTCGGTAATGAGTGGCATCTTTAGGGTTACATTACAAAGATTATTTATTCCTTTGATGAGGGTAAAAATATTCAAGTAACCAGGGTTGTTTGACCCTGTGAGCTGGTCCCTAGGCGATCTTGCCGGGCCTGCGACTTGTTCCTCAACTCGAAATAAATCAATTGGCTTTGTTCGAAACGGCCCGAGTCATGGCTCCCGCTACTCGCCCACTACCACAAACAGTCATGACCGTGCTGAGCTTGGACCTCCCCGATCACCTGGATCCGACGTGCTTTTCTCCCGTAAGTCCTGAATATATTCCGCACTGAGTATTGTGTTTGTGTGGATCTAAACGTGCCACAGATGAAAAAGGCTCGCATCGTAGCGATTGGCATTGCAATAACTATCAACAGTGCGCTGGGCTCGTCGTTGCCCTCAGGCGCTACCAGTGAGATCGGGAGAAGCTTTTCCGTTTCTAGCTCGCTACGGCTCGTCCTAATGAACTCGCTATACCTTCTCGGCTTCGCAGTGGGACCGCTCATCTTTGGGCCGTTGAGTGAGCACATCGGGCGACGCTTTGTCTTGATCGGGACCTATCTTGGCTACATAATTTTCACCATTTGCTGCGCAGTGAGCCCAAATTACAACGCGCTGCTCGGTTTCCGCTTCCTTGTCGGCACCGTTGCATCGTCTCCGAATGCAGTCGTCGGGCCTCTCTATGCCGACATTTACAATGATCCAAAAGCCAGAGGCCGATCAATGACCTACTTTATATGTGCGACGTCCATGATTCCGCCCTTTGGGCCCATAATATCAGGGTATTCAGCCAAGGTTACCTGGCGACTCGCATTCTGGATCGGCGTAGCCATTGCGGGCGTGCTTTTGCCTCTCGTGTTAACCCTCCCAGAAACTTATGCCCCTGTCATTAGAAGGCGCTGGCTGAGAAATATGTCGGGGCAAAATGAGACTGCTGCCAGTGGCGATACGCCGGGGGTGCTCGGCGACGTGAGGCTTCTTTTTACGAGGCCATTTACAATGTTTATTCAAGAACCAGTTGTGCTACTCTCTTCTCTTTATCTCGCCTTAGTTTATGGCATCTTGTATCTCTTTTTTCAAGCCTACCCGATTATTTTTGGAGGTGCGCTACTCCCAAAAAAAGCTCCCCAAGAGCATTTGTCAAGGCTAAATGTTGTAGCTGTGTATGACTTATCTGCAGGTGAGGTGGGTTTAGCTTTTTTGCCAGGTCAGTTTACAGCTCCGCCGCTCAGCTCGATATGAGCTAAACCCTTCTAGTTGCCGCAGGTTCAGTAGTTGGCCTAGGTATATTCTTCTGGTACAATTCATATCAAATTTCAGCCTTGGGAAAGGGCAGCGCATGGGCGTCCAAGATCGAATATCGCCGTCTCCCACTTGCGTGTATTGGCGGGCCCATGTAAGCTTCTCCCGAGTTAAGTTCGAGTGGTGGACTAAGACAGCAGCAGGGTGGCTATTTCGCTCTTTTGGCTGGGCTGGACATCGCGAAAAACGATCCATGTCGCCATACCCGCACTCTCGGGCCTGTTGTTTGGCACTGGCTACCCGCTCCTGTTTATTGCACTGATAAACCACATGGCTGATGCATACAGGCAATTTTCCGCTTCTGCGCTATCAGCCCCGAGCACTACTCGATCCATTACTGCAGTGTGCCTGCCCTTGGCAGCCCCCCGTATGTACGAGACTTTGGGGATTCCATGGGCCTGTTCACTTCTTGGGTTTACTACGTTGGGCTTGGCTGTTGTACCTTTTGTTTTCATCAAGCACGGGGATAAAATCCGAGCCAACAGTCCGTTTTGCCAGAAATTGGCAGCGCTGGACCTTTGAAAAAAGAAAAGCATATATTGTTATTCAACAGCACTCTGTCGCTAGCTAGCCAACTGTTTCCGTGATCCAGTCTACAAATCTACATGCCATATTATCCGTAATCAAGACAAGACCGATTGAAACCAGAATAGGTATCAATGGAACCTACCATTAAACGTGGTTCCTTCCCCCCAAAAGTCGATGCCGCAAAAGGCCGCTGTCAAAGGCCCAAATCGGGATGACCAAGAGATACGCCATCCATAACAATGCTGCCATGGTGAAGAACTGCTTCACCGTTCCGACACCATCCATCCAATCAATTGCAGGATATGCTACCGCGAAAGCTATTACGTTCTTCGAAATGTTCACGACAATCCCAATATCCTCGGCCCGCGAGGGGATTCTGTTAATGGTGTACGCAAGCAGTACGTTCGCCGAGCTGGTTAGTCCGAAACCGATAAATGCCCATCCCACGCAAACCACAATCCAAGTTTCTGGATTTCGAAGGCCGTAGCCGACTATGATGCAACCAGACGGACTGAGCAAGCCTCCCAGTATGATGGCAGGAAGTCTGCTGGCGGGGTTTGGCTGACCTTGGTTGCTTTTCGCTGATCGAATGAATAAAACATCTGCGAGCATTCCACCCACGGGAAGTCCAATCATCAATCCTATGAGAGGACCAAAAGTGAGAAATCCGATTGGCCGCGCACCCCACAGCAACGGTGGCTGGGCATAAATCATGGCGGCGAGGATCGAAGTAATAATAGTCCAACCTACGGTCAGACCAAAAATCAGGGCAGTGACGAGAACTGGGGGTGCTTTGAGCAGCGAGTAAGGTCGGATGAGGCAGTGAAAGGCCGCGCCCCATCTCAGCGTCACATATCGACCAGAGAAAGATCGCTCAACCCATTCCCCAAACAGGAACTGGGACGACTGTTTTTGATCCAGCACTGGCGCGAGAGAAGACATTCGCTGACCTTCCTCCATTTCGGTACTTGCTACCCTGACTCCGGAATCCTTGTCCTCAAGGGGAATCATCTCGCCTCTTTCTGTGCCTTCATGGCTAGTATCGGGGAGCATCAGCACGGATCCGATGAGATTGACACCAAGTGCAATGGAGAGTACTCTCAGGAACCATCTCCAATTTTCCAATCCTTCACCAATCGCACCGGCAACTATTGGTCCGACTGCCGATCCGCCTGCCAGGCAACCGACATACACGACCATGGCTCTCGCCAGTTGCTCGTTCGGAAACGTTTCACCAATCAGGGTAGGCCCCAAACCCTCGATCATGCCTCCAGCTAGTCCACCAAGTATTCGAGAGGTTCGAAGCGATTGGAATGATGCGGCTTCTCCCGACCAGACATTGCACGCGAGAAACAATGAGACTGCCATGAGGAAAGTATATCGTTTGCCGATGAGATTCGCTAGCGGAAGTGCGAATATGTTCTGCAAATGGGTTAGAAGACTAATTTCAGGTTGATAGATTGAGACGTTGGGCGTTGTTGCACGTACAGATAATCCAACCATCAGCAGCGCGAATGTGTTCAGCTGCGACGCCTCCGTGCTGGTGCAGTGCAAGTCCTCAATGATCAGGTAAAATACAGGCGAGAGGCCAGCACACCAGGAATTTTCAAGTAAAACATATAGGGACAGATTCGCAAGTACTGAGAGGCGCCACCATCGTGGCCAGAACTAAAAGGATTAGGGTCCAAAGCCAAATGCGGAGGTTAAGGTGCTTACCCAAGGGTTTAAAGACATAGTATTCGGTGAAATAGAACCAAAGATACTTCGCGAAGAGTATTGCGAACTATGGAGTCTTGACAGTTCACCCAAGTCAAGCTCCTCGCAGAATGATCCGTTGTAGTTCGCATCGCAAAAGACTGGAAAGCGTAGAGCTATATGCCATCTCCATATCCCTAGCCCGGGTTTGCCCCGCTGCTACCCCGGGCTAGTTTGGTCAATGCGACTTGATAGTGCCGGATGTCCGAAACTCATTAGGCTCTGTGTGGTGTGGCGCAATCTGTTTTGATGACGACCGACTGAAACAAGTGGGCCACCTTGTTCTTTTTTCCCCTAGCGACATCAAATAGCGACCCTGCTGTCAAGATGATAAGAGATTCAGTTAAAATTAGATGGCTTTATCTCGGCTTTTGAGTTTTCGGAAAACCAGCCCCAGTTTGTGAGCTGTATTCCGGTGCTTTGAAGATCAGGACAACACATCAAAGGAGCGATTTCGGGCTTGTGACCGGGTCTTGACAGTCTGTTGTTCTCTTAGTCATCCGGACCACCATTCTAACACAAACACCAACGGCAACCGGCTCCACGACCAATGCATCTACCGTTTTTCCGCGTAGCTGGTTTGGAACAGGTTGTATCGGATATTTACCACTGGGCCGAGATCTAAATCTACATTTCCCCGCGTACCCCGCACGGGAATCGTGTGCCGGAATCGTGTGCCGGTAAACCAGGAATGCCTTGGACCGGGAGTGGTGCCGATGCTTCCCCGGCCAGTGATCGTTTCTGCACAACCTTTAGATATTTGTCAGGGTGCTGTGTATATTATCCCGCATGCCATTGGATATGTTCCAAGAACGCTGGTCGATATTTCGGCTGTGGCATATCGTCGGATATACACTGGCACTGCCCCAATTACGCAGGTTGATCGTCGCAAATCACCAGTGAGTGAACACATATCCCCCGGCAATCATTCGAACAAAGCATCCACACCAAACTGACCCACTACGCGTATGGCAGCAAATGAATCCTTCAGCCTGAATATTGGGTACATATTCCAGCATCTAGGTCCCCTCCAGCTTGGTTTCACTACATGAGCTGTCACGCTCAGGCACACGCAACCACGTCGCGTGGGGACAAGTGCACTGAAAGGATTGGGTAAACAAATACCAATTCGAGTCTGACTTACACATATCTTCCACTTGCGCTAGCAAAATCCAATCCTCGGAGTCTAATACAGACTCCAGCCGCAGACATGCCATCGCTTCCCTTGATACCGGTCAAACTACAAGACCCAGGGCGGCAGCCATGTCATAGCAGCTTCCTTAGCTGACGTCAGTTAAACAAGTCTATCAATCCTCCCAGCAGACAGCCGAGATAACAACCGGACAAAGACGGCTGAAACGAGCACCAAAATACCATATTAAGTGTTGTGGGTCTTGAAGATTTACATTGACAAAGCTATTATTCAACATGATTCAGATTTCACTCTTGTGGTCCAGTCCTTGAATCACCAGAGCAAGTTTATCGTTTGTTCTTCTTTTCTTTGACTGAAAATAAATACTCCAAGGCTATGCCTTCTCAATTCAGCGACAGCAGGTCCTACCACACCTAGCCAATTAAGCATCAAGACCAAGTCGTCATCGACCGAAGGGCTACAATAAAAAAAAGCTGCATTTAATCATGAGTGTTTCAAATATTGTTCATTGACAGGATTAAAAGTCACATTCTGAACCACACTACTGTTTCATAGTTTGACCCGTATATCCGTAAATCTTTCGTCTCCTAGGAGAAACTCAAGGCACGCTTACAGCGCCAGCAGTTCTTCATCCGTCATTCCTTCAACGCGGTAAAATCCAAGTGCCGTAAGCATTGGCTTATCATCAAAGCGATACAGGTATACCTTTGTATCCGGCGATGACCAATGCTGATACTTGTGCCAAGAAGGGATGCAAAAGGTGTCTCCCTGCTTCCATGACAGCTTTTTCCCGTCGATTTCCGACCAGCCCTTGCCTTCTACCACGTGGTAAACAGAGGAGGCCGTCTCGCGGATAGCCGCAGAGTTAGCTCCGGCATCGAGGCGCTCCGCAGAAGCACCAATAACCTTGCTGACTGGATCTTGATCAGCATCCTGACGAAGCAAAAGTGGGCTTAGAATTCGGCACAACTTACTGGCTTTGCCTTCTTTAGTTAAGTAATCTCGCTTGGCCCATTTGCTCTCGTTCGCATCCAGCGCCTCCTGCACTGTGCTCCAGGGAAACACAATGGGGGAGTCGTCGATGTCAATATCGGTAGCAGGGTACCGCGGCTTCTCAAAATGCTGCACAAAATGGACTGGAAAGTGAGTAAAAGACGGTAGGTTCAGCCCATCAAGCCAAATAACGGGGCTTCCATCAGCACCTGTGTTGCCGTGGTCGTGATAGTGCCACGTCGGGGTAATGATGACATCTCGCGGCCGCATGGTTATACGCTTTCCGTGCACAGCGGTGAATCCCCCTGTACCTTCGATAATGAACCTAACGGCAAAGGCAGTGTGCCGGTGAGCTGAAGCGGTCTCATTGGGATTGACGAGCTGGAGTCCAGCGTAAAGTGTGTCGGTTGTGAATGGAGAGGCTAAGCCATGTTAGAGCAGCTCTCCAAAATTGGCAGCAAACTTGCTTCTTTCTGGGTTGATGAGCATCAGAACACGTCGCTCTGCCTGCTTCTCCGTAACGAGCTCTCCCGCTTTGAGCAGATAGGGCTTAATGAGGTCGTAATCCCACAGGTAGGGGATGGTTGTCGGATTGGGCGCAGGGGGGTTGAGGCGGGTCATGTGTGCCCAGAGAGGGCTAGTCTCAACGGCTCGCAGTGCGCCAACCAGTTCATCGCTGGACTTGATGGCTGCAACATCGAGTGCGCCGGATCCGTTCTTACCAACAATGGCCATTGTAATTAAAATCTGTCTGGAATGAAATGATGATGAAAATTGTCTCGTACGCAGTTTGTTATCGCCTAGATATCCAGGCAATCCATCTATATCTACCCGTGCGGCTAATTGCTTTGCGCAGCCGGATGTGGTGGACTTTCGAGGGAGACCACTGGGCCGTTCCCCGATCTAGCCCCGGACACCGGGGATGTCGGGATTACATACCCAGCACTTGAAAATAGGATCTTACAAATGACAAGTTTCAAGTGTCTGTGGCATGTTTGTGTCTGTCTTTACGAATTTGCCCTCCAAGATTGTAGTTAGTTTTCGAGGATTTCTAAGCCATCCAATACAGTCATAATGTCGCCGTTTGTGGGAGGTGGGTCGGACTTCCAAGCGCCAAAAGAAAATGGACACAAGAAGCCAGTAAGTTACCACAAGAGAATCTGCCAAGAACTCTCTGACCCCGGCAGAAATATGAATATCCTTCAAAGTCTAGTCAATTCCTAGAAAGACTCAAGGCCTCTGAAGAACAGGCTCTTGCGTCATCTGCGTTTACTTTGAACGTGGTCATTGTTGGTGCCGGTCTTGGCGGACTTGCAACCGCGATAGCACTCGCTCTGAGTGGCCACAGAGTTCAAATCCTCGAACAAGCAATTGCCCTGACGGAGGTGGGTGCCGGTATTCAGATCCCGCCGAATTCTAGCCGGTTGCTTGAATCTTGGGGAGTCGAAAAGTTCTTCAGGAACCGAGTCGTGGAGCCCGAAGCCATGATATTTCGCAGATGGGAGAACGGAAAAGAGATTGGTCGCACGCAGCTCATTCCAAACTTCAAGGAAACCTTCGGTGCACCGTACTATGTCATTCACAGGGCTGACTTCCACGCTTCCATGTGCGCTCGAGCCCAAGAGCTCGGCGTGGAGATTCTCACCAACAGCAAGGTCGTCTCATACAACGCAGAGTCCCCCTCTGTCGAAACGGAAGATGGCAGGAAATTTACGGGTGACTTGATCATTGCAGCCGATGGTGTCAAGTCAGTGGCCAGAAAGGTTGTTTTGGGGGGCCAAGACATACCACCAGAGTATACTGGATTCGCTGTGTACCGCGCCACAGTTAAGGTGGAGCGCATGGAAAAGGACCCAGAGACTACGTGGCTTCTTCAAAACCCTAGCATTAACGCATGGTAAGTGCGCTCTCTTCCAAAGGCAAAATATGAGCATTGACCAAAACTCACAGGATCGGCCCCGACCGCCACGTCATGACATACTGTATATCCGGAGGAGATTCCTTCAACCTTGTTCTTTCACATCGTGATAAGAGCAACCCAGCCACGTGGAAGCCCGAAAGGGCAGTTCAGGACATGGTGGATCAATTCGAAGGTTGGGATCCAGTGTAAGTGGTGAAACCTTGAAAGAATCTTATCGGTCACCTAAGCTAACGATACAGACTGGTAAAAATAATCCGCATGATTGAGTCGACCGTCAAATGGCCGCTATTTGGCGGCGCTGTTTTGCCGACCTGGACAGCTAAGACTAACAAGCTTATCATTCTCGGCGACGCCGCGCACGCCATGGTCCCGTATATGTCTCAGGGCGCCGCCATGGCTGTTGAGGATGCGGCAGCCTTGGCAAAGTCACTAAGTAACGTTAAAAGCCGCCAAGACATTCCCAACGCCTTGGAGATTTTTCAGGAGGTTAGAATGAATAGGTCATACGGAATGCAGGCGGCAAGTATGGTGAATGGGCGTCTTTGGCATTTCGAGGATGGACCAGAGCAAAGAGCAAGAGATAAAGGCATGGAGGCCGAGGTGTTGGGGAAACCCTTTATAGAAAGCACCAATCAGTGGAGCGATCCAGTGACGCAGTTGTGGGCATACGGATATGATGCAGAAGCAGAGGTCCAAAACAGATGGCTCGAGACGTAGTAGACCTGAATCTAGGGTTTTCGCTTCCAAATATGATGATATTTTACATTTAAAACCAGGCCTTGAAGTCGGGGAAGAACTGTCCAAACTCGAGCTCATTTCCAACGGCTTCGCTGCCTCCAAAATTTGGGACTGGCCCGAGAAAATCCGAATCCATGTTTTCAAGAAAACTCTCAAAATCGAATCTCGGGTATCCGACCTGCGTTGCATCTTGGCCGGGCTCATACAACTGAGACGAAGACAATGTCGAACCTGGTTTCACTTGTCAGTCGGTGAGTCTAGACAGAGTGTTAGCAACGTACCGCTGTCCACTCCTGCAGATATTCGTCGCAAACATTCGACGCATCGATCTACGACTGCATTTTCCGTGTCTAATTGCACCAAGGAATCAATGGCCTTCTGCAGCAAGGCCTTACCCTTCACCATCTGTTGATTCTTGTTGGAAAATGCCTGGCTAGTCGCATCCATTGTCGGGAGAAGCAAGCTGGCAAACACGGCCAACGAAGCGTTAAAAGCTGTTAAAACATCAGTACATACTGATAAATGGATGTCAGACTGCTGGCATAAACCCTTACTGTAGTATAGCGTAAACCACCATGCACCGATCAAACGCTTTCCAAGGCCTTGCGATGTAAGCACAGCATGAATAATGGACACAGTCTCCTCAGCGGCATTGACGCAAGCATTACTAAAGCTTGTCGGCATATTGCTAAACGGGTTGCGGAAATCATTATTTCCTGCAGGTCCGGTCGAGAACAATAACTTTGTCAGGATAGGGCGGTGGAGCAGTACTTGGATATTCAGATACCGCAAGGTAAGTATCAGGCGGAATCGTTCAACGATGGGGTCGTCGGTTTCGCTTTCTAGCACGTCCTTGGCTGATCTGAGCTGTAGATTGTCTGGTAGCTGTTGTTTCCACTCCTCGAGTTCCTGCTCCAACCGAAATACCCGAGTGGTGAGTTCCAGGTCAGGCAATACCTCATCAGACCCCAGGTTTTGGTCGTATAAAGAAGCAATGATCTTCCATAGAACTCGATACAGGGTTCTATACCTGATTAGCGTTTGAATTGGACAAGAGCGTGTTTCTCATACATGGTAGCATTAAAAAAGGACACACTCGTCTCGTCGTAGGAGCTAACAGCGCTAGATCCAAAGGGTCGTGGGAAATCGATTTTGACGTATTCTTCCGGGATGGCACCGGGTCTTCCAAATGTCATTGACATACTCCTGGGCGAGCTTGTTAACAATGACGTACTTTAGTGCTGCACTAGAGTGATACTTACCGGTCCAAACTAATTAATCCATACCACGTGCGATTTCTCATCTCACGTTCAATAGTGTCAAAACTTCGAGAAACGCCCCGGGAGTGTAAGCCAATAGAGAAGGCGGCTTTTACTGCAAGCCCATGCGTTGTCCATGTTCGCACCGATTGTTGACTTCCCTGTAGGTATTGGCAACAGAGTATCAAATATTGCACTGCCAAGGTGTCAGATCATTTGCAGCAATGAATGAAGCGTGGTCAGCTCTCACCAGTTTCCAATGTTGTGCCTCGCAGCATTTGTGTTTTGCAGATCTCCTTAGCACGGCGATAGAAAACGTCGGATTTTAGAGACCGAACAGTCGTTGAATCCGAGCCATCTGTGCCTGTGCATATCGCCATGGCAAAAACCATATTTAGAAGTCCAAGCCACGTTCGCTTGACGGGGCCCCTGTATCCGGGGCTGCTCATGCGATGATACGTGTCGAAAAATGTGGGCTCGTGAAGGAACGGATATAACAGCCCAGTGTTGGAAAAGTAAGTCCGAATGAGCCTCTGGGCCTCAGCAGGGGCTGGGAGAGCGTTGGGAGTAACTTGGACACCCAAGGTGAGATTTGATGGCGAGTCTGCCGGCATGGTGCCGGTAATCATGCTGTTGTGTGGGGGCGCAGCATTACCAGCCAGCGCAGACCTCTCCAGTCCATCATTGCTCCCTTGCTGAACCATGACGCGAAATATTTGTCTCATGAAGGCAATATTGGAGGATTCCCCTTTGACGATGTTGAGCATGAGAGAGACATTGAACCGTGAATGAGAGGCTTACCAAAGAAGGCTGTATCTCGCTCAGGCACAAAAGAAATGGCCATACCATCTGTCGCTGCGTCTTCCATTTGTGTTTCCTGATCTTGATTCTCAATATTTACTAGGACAGTCTCTGGTGTTAATTCCTGGATGTCAGGCTGGTTACGGAAGTTCCGCGCAGCCCTTGAACGATGCGAAACATCATGTTCACTTGCATCTAGGCGTCGGCTGTGCTCCTCAGCTTTTTTCTCGAGAAGCTTGACCCTCTCCTCAAGCGCGGTGAAGACACTGACGAAAGAAATTAGCAAAGCGTTTGGCGCGATAGGCTTGGGCCCGTGTCACCCACTCCTTCTGGACAATGAGGTTGGCGGCTGTGTCGGGAACTTCATAACTGCAGTCAAATCCTAGCCGTGAACAAGGCTCACACTTGGGTCTCATTCCATTGCACTGAGATGGAGGATGTTAGACGCTCCGCGTAATCTGGAGATTGGACGGTGGCATCCTAACTCACCCGAGATTTTCGGATTCGACACGATGTGCATGCCAAGGCGGTCCGGCGTCGCTTCGTCGCGGGCTGAGCGCCAGCGCCTCCATCATCAACACTGTCACCAGCCGCAGAGCCCTCTCGGTTGCTATCGTCTGTCATTGAGTGAAAATTAGAGGTGAACGATGAAGCCCGCGATGCTGTGGTGGTGTGTTGCTTAGGCGGTGCAAAAGCCTAGATTTCTGGGGAACGGCGGAGAACGGAAGCGGAGGGATGGGTAAATGTACAGGGGAAATGCAGTGTGCGGGGTCATCAGCGGATGGCAAAGCCTAATATTAGTGCCAGCCCCCCTGTAAGGTCAAAATTTAGCGGCTTCATCGCCACTGTTGATCAGACCAGGCGCTAAACTATGCGCGTACAGCACCTGCTATTTAAAAATATGAGATGATGAATACTCCCTAAGCTGAGCAAGGAGTGTAAATATTCGCGATTCCACGCTGTACCGGCAAGCTAAGCGATCGGCAGTTGGACAGCGATTTATATTTATCAACAGCTCGCCTCGCTGCTTTTTAATTCTAGCATACGCGTTCTTCTATTTACGACTGCATCCTCCCGGCTCGCGTCTCCTCCAGATCACGCAAACTTGACACCGTTCCTCAGCGTTCCAATCTCAGAGATCTGAACTTCCATCTTAGTCCCGGGCACTAGGTACTTTGGCGGTGTTAAACCCGCTCCAACGCCTATTTCCAACGTTAGCTAGCTCTATTCAAGTCACCATCAGAGGCTTGTGCTTACCTCCTGGGGTCCCTGTCATGATGATGCTGCCCTTTTGCAAAGTTGTCCCTGTAGAGAGATACGAGATGAGGTAAGGCACAGAAAACAGCAGGTCGTCAACTCCGCTTTTCTGGCGTATCTCTCCATCAACAACTGTTTGCAAATGCAGCTTGCTAGGGTCAGTTATGAGTTGGCTGGAAACTAGAACGGGCCCCAGTGGTGCGTAGGTGTCGAATCCTTTTGAAAAGCCCCACTGTGGCACTCCGCCAGCGAGCGATGGGTCTCGCTGCAGTTTTCGAGATGAGACGTCGTTCCCAGCCGTGTAGGCTGCGACATAGTCTAATGCTTCCGACTCCGACACATCCTTTGCGTCTTTACCAATGACGACACACTTAATTCTCGCATTAGCTTCTCTCTGCAAGTACCAATTGATGGAATATGTAATAAAAAAATAAAAATAAAAATAAACCCCGACTTACCAACTCGCCTTCGTAGTCAGCTTGGCCATCCTGTGCAATCTTTGGTATCACTACATCGGCACCATGGTCGGTGATTGTGGTTGTCGGCTTGAAAAAGATGAATGGGAAAGGTGGCGGTTTACGCCCCGCCTCTCGGACTGTCCGTGACTTGAGCATTAGCTAGCTCCCATTGCAATGGCAAAATAAACAATATTCAACAAGGGGCTCTCACTGTGCGTCGCGTAGTTCAATCCGACGCAGCGCAAAATTGGCACGTCTGTGGGTGAAAGGGGCCCAAGCAGCTCTTTGACCGTGGCAATTTCATCCGTCAATTTCGTAGCGCCCGATTCGTCATATAGGTCCCGGCCCTCCAGGATCTTAGCTTGCAGGCCTGTAGCCTCTGTTGTATTGCCAATGTCAAATTCAGGAGACGGAAGGATGGGCTCTCCATACAGAATCCGGCCATCGGTCGAGACAAACCGGATGAGACGTTCCCAGACTACCTTCATTGTTGCAGATTATCAAAATACACGGTAGTTTTCACTCTGAAGCACATGATGAACAGCCGCCAATCGAATATTTAATCAACCCTCACTCTGGCGGCTGGCCGGGGATAGATCGGATCGCTTCCCCGATGGTAACCCGGACCTGGGAGCATTACTAAGCGGGGGTTTGAACACCGCCGTATCCCCGAAGTGGCCGAAATCTGTGTGGGCCAGAAAATCGGTCGCATTCACCTCACTGTGTGATGCAAATGTGTGAAACCAAGTGAAAACCGTCGATTAACTTTTCTGGGTGCCCAACGCCACTTAACTGCCGAACCCTCCAAACAGTTACCCCTCTGACCCTCTCATCCGCCCCTTTCGCATCCTCACGTCACCTCCGTCTTCCTCCTCCTGGTGCCGCCTCTCGATTTCGGCGAATACTAAGGGTTGGCGAGTATGAACCTCATCATCGCCAGCAGTTGGTTCACCCACAACTGTTGGCCTGGGGCCCTCATCCTCGCAAGAAGGCCCGTTGCTGTGCCGTTAGGTGCCGGCGGGTGCGTATGTTGATGGAGCGTCGTTGGGGCATTCCGCTTCCTTCGGATGATTGGCCTGTTGTGTGTCTGATATAGCAGCCTTCTTCTTCAAGCTCACATATATAGGTCTCAGCGCCAGCGGCATTTGGAGACTGTAGAGTCACACGGCGGAATTGGAACGGGCTTGCGTGTGGTCATTGTGGTGTGTGTGTGAGTGGGAGACTTAGACAAGGATATGAGTGGGCAGGCTGCTGTGATCGTGTGCAGGGATGATGGTGAGGGAAAGAGGCTAGGCCGGTCTTGGCAATTTATATTGGTGGTCATCCTGAAGGTTTTTTCTAGAAGGTTATCTTTGATGTATTGTAGTGTGCGCAAAAGGCTATTGGGCATTGTAGCCCAACTGTTTGAACCCTATTATGTAAAGCTTATTGTGTTGACTTGGGCTGTATTGGACATCAAGGATGATAACGATGATCAGTCCACACCAAGTCCTGAGCTTAGCCCTCCCTCTCAGATTTCATGGTCTCTAATCAATTAACCGGGAAGCAGACAATTACTCATTATTGAGAAATTCAACGATCCAATCGTTTTGTTATTAGCGAGTATCAATTTTTCGCTGCTCGAGATGCAAAATCCTACCATTAAACACAAGACACCCAATCAGAATGGACATTTCTCGCGTAATTTAACGCATAGCTAAATCTAGCTGGTTGCATCGAAGTAAAATGGAAATGAATCCACAAACTAAGATAAATTGATGTTATCAAAGTCCTTGAATGTGACTATATATATATTAACAAGGGTTTAGACCCCTAATATACTAATACTTATAGACATACAATTATCCAGAAAACCTCCCTCTAGCACCTTTCATTTTAATCCCTATTATCACCCTCCAATATACCCCCTTAGCTAAGCCCATAATTAGATAGATTAGCTACCTTCCGCCCTATTTCCTTTACTATAGCCTAAGCTAATTTCTTTTTCTTTAGCCTATTCCTCCTATAATGCCTTAACTTAGTCCCTAAGCTCCTCTATATATTACTTACTAGCTATTTGCTCTTTAATATTATTTATTTAAAGTATCTTTATAAAGTTTAAATATTATTACTTTATTAGGGATTTAGTTATTCTATTAGTAATATTATTTACTATAGAAATCTATTTTAATAGGATCTATTTATCTTAGTATTTCTATTAAAGCTAATATTAATAAATATTAATATACTATAATTTAATAATTAACTTTATTAAGTCTTTTATAAAAAGGCTAAGTATTTTTATATTATTATACTTAATAATTAATAGCCTTTTAATCTTAACTTAAAGTTTATTTAGAATCTTACTAGTAAATATTACTTCTTTTATAATTTCTAAGAAGATTAATAACTTTGCTTTTATTATTAATATAATTATAATAGTTTATTTTAATACTTTTTATATAATTAGTCCTCTAAATAGTATTAGGATATATTTTTAAAAGCTTTTTTAGTTAAGAGTATTATCTATAAATAATATATTACTTATTTCTATAAAGGCTAATATATATAATATTCCCCT